>JAUMHR010000047.1:9439691-9461923 GCA_032361145.1 Enteromius fasciolatus | reverse complement strand
GTAAAACACATCTGTATTACTCAAGGGATGTTGGAAAATGAGCCTATTTCCAAAAAAAGTGGAGTGTTCCTTTAAGAGGCGATGAGCTCCGATTTGAATGCCGTTTAACTGCGGTTCAACAAAACAGTTCAAATTGCATAAAAGGGAAGTTGAAATGGCATGGTTGCATCAAAATGTGTTCAGTTTTGCATTTGTTAACGCTATCAGATAGGTATAGGGATAGATTTGGTGTAGGACATATTTCCAACATGGTAAAGCATGAATTTTTAGCAAGTCCACAGATATTTCAATTCTGAACCAAAACAAAACATAGCTATATCAACGCAAAAACACACCAGGGATCACATACTGAACCTGTTTTTTACCACATTCTCTTTGAAATGCATTAGCATTTCTCTTTGAAACTTGCAGTAAAGCATGTAAAAATGGTGTTGCACAAAAAGTGCACAGAGGTACATATTTTTAAACCACTTGTGGATATTTTTGTGTAACACATAATTAATTTAATTTTTAATCATTTCAAACTAATTAATATTTTAAACTACTAGGAACAACTCAGCCTTACCAAGACAAGTCTATCATTTAAGTCAGAAAATGTTCAAAGTTTAATTTCCACTGTCATTTATACCACAGAGTACACAATACACAAAATAAATAAGTGGAGATGTGCTGGAATTTTCATTACTTTCAGAAATAATAAACAGAATTCTCTTGTGATATAATACTGTATGTATACACACTGACAGGCTGATGCACTGACGGATTGTTAGTGGGGAAATTTAAGTACTGAGAGTTTAAATAAGAAAGTTTACTTCCTATAAGTCAACAGTGATATAAGTGCCCATAGTTCAAGAAACTTTCCTAACTTGAAGCATTCTACAATATAAACGTTCTTCTAATGGATATCTGGTTAACTTTCTGATAAATGCCTCAAACCAAATGCTTTCAAAGATTTAAAGCTAACCTGGCAATCTTTGGCAAGGGTGGATGAAAACAAAACCTTTTGTCCCGGAAGTTATGTAAACACAGCCAATCAGATAAAAAGCTTGCCAGATCAACACAATGCTTTCCAGTTTTGCATGCATCATGCTCCAGAACGGGCTGTGGGTGTTTTGTGGGTGTGCCGTCTGAGACTACTGCAAAGCAAAAAGGAGAGTAAGAAAAAAATCAAACTAGAAACACGAAAAGAGACAAAAAAGAAACAAAACAGACAGCACCTGTTACTCATAAACACATTTACTCATTTGTTGACCAGGGGAAGTCAACAGGCACCCAGCCAACCAAATAAAACCTATCACTGCCTGACTCACGCAATTACATGCAAGACTTCCTTCATTCTCTACGTCAGTCAGCAGATAACAAGTTTCATCTCAAATGCTGGCAGAAGTTTTCACCCATCTAGAATGCGACATCTGTACTGACACAATTAGCCTTAGATCGGGACAATTCGCACACCGGCTTGATTAAATCTGGCTGGCTGAAACGGGGCCTGGCAGAGGGACATCGTACATTCGAAACGCACCGCCATCCTTTATAAATCAGATTGAGACCTCTTTAACCCTTCGAGAGATGCCCGCAAGACCCCGACAGATGCCTATTGGTTCAGTTGGCGAGAGCTAACGAGCATGTGGGCGCAGGTCGATGAAGAAGATGATGGCGGGGAATCGACGCCAAGCCCGCTGGGCACCCAGGACAGGTGCCCGGGCCGTTACCGGCGAATCTGCTCTGCATGCAGCAAAGTGATATTGATTGAGCTTCACGCTGCCATTTAGTGCTTCATTGAACAAGTATGAAAATAAATATGGCATTTTGTTTATACACGCCGTTCATTAATATTCCGTGAGGGAGCAGTGTAAATGGCTTTACCCAGGGTGGCGGCGGGCAGACACCTGCCGTCTGTCTGTGTTAGGTTTTATTTCACTCCAGTGGGTGAGAAGAAAATACAATGACAGCCTTAGGCATCTGCCCGATAACACGGAAAAAGTCAATTTTTGTTTGGAAGGAGGGTTTGCCAAGCTCCGTAACATGATCTCCCACACAAATTAATCCGCCGTGGTTTCATGATGGTTCTGGCAAGGCAGGAAAATTGAGCTGTGCTGTAAAAAAGTATCTGTTTGAGTCCACAAGCAGCATAAAAACCCAGCTGATTAAGTTGGTGGGAGTCCAGATAGTCCAACGTACACATCAACAGGAGTATTCTCCGGGGATGACAAACTCTAAACCAGTGGTTAGTGATAAATAGAAATAATGTGTGTGTGTGTGTGTGTGTGTGTGTGTGTTGATTTGGTCAAACGTTTCACCAGTGTTTATGGCTGTTATCAGATATTCTCTCTGACTGTCTACTCTACTGGATCCAGTACAGATGTTTTCTCCTCCCATGAGTTTACAGTGCCTTACTTGAGTGGGTCTTATATAATGCTATAAAATGGTATTTGGAAAGTAAATCTTACTCTCACAAACATGTTTAACCATGCAAATGAAAACATGCTGTGAGGTGTGCTTGCGTGCCCAGTGTCTCTTGTTGCAAATGAAGTAATTCCAATTCTGATCTGGTCTACTGAAAATGTGTAGTTTGAGATTACTTATGAAAAGGCTTCTATTTTGCACACTGTAAAAACATTTCAAACCTATCCAACTTAAAATTCACCATTTTGCAGTTAGCCTAGTTGAATTTTATTGAATTGAGAAATCTTGGGAACATCCTGTTAATACGGGTCCAATAAGAAATTGTATGTTTGGCAATTGGAAAATTTGAAGCTCACTATACAGTGTTGTTGGTGCAATTAAATATTTTAAATTGTAAAATTCTCGCTCGAGATAGAGATAAAGATTGCAGAATAAAGCCTTGAATTTGCTTCTTTTCCCCACAGTCATATGAATTTTGGATTAAAGTGCACAAACAAAATTGATTCCTTTTGTAATTGTTGTTTTTGGTGCATTTTTTGGTTTTAGGTTCAGTCACAGCATGTGAAAACGCCTTTGCGTCCCACAGAAAACAAAGTAAATATCACATGATGTTACGATCACCAGTCGGCGTGCCCTCGAGCTCCACCTGTGTCCCTTCTGTCGAGTTTTGTGGACTCTTACTTTGAAAGGTTGTGAGTGTTTCATCGTGTCATGTTCTCCTGTTTTAGTGCTTCCCTTGTTTTTCCGGTGCCCCCTCATTAGTTTCCTTAGTGATTATTCGCCCCCTTGTTCACCATTTATCTCCGCCTTTAAAAGCCGATGGTGTTCCTCAGGCTAACCGCTGAGTATTGTGTTTGCTCTTATACAAAGCGTTCCTAGTATCTATTGTTTTTCTTCTGATTTGCAGTGTACCGATCTTTGCCTTGTTTGGATTTTTGCTCTTGTCTTGCCCTTTATTGGATATTGTTCCCTGTTCGATCGGCCCAAGCTTGTATCACGGACTGTTCTTGTGTTTGCCTTCACTGTTCCCGGTTGCTGTTGTCTGACCCTGCCCGTATGACCATGCCGTTCAATAAAGTGTGTCAATATTGTAGGTTGAAATGCTGAAAATACATAAGTATTGGTTTGTTTAGATGCTGTAAATATGTCAGTATTGTATGTTTCAGTGCCTGTGAAAATGTAGGTAAATATACATTTTGTAGAACCATATTTTATACATAAAATACATACAAATTATCATGAGATCACTTTGCAAGTTTATGGTACTGAATCCCTTCTCTTCCCAGATACTGCTGTTGATATAACTGGGTTTTACTGTTTAAGAAAAAAAACTGAAAGTGAAGATCAAAGTCCTTATAGTGTTTTGTGTACATTGTGTGCAAAAGTTTCAACGTTCATGTTCATATTTATGTCATTTTACAATTATGCCTTCATTAATAACATACTGGTTTTTAGTATTTCAAAGGACCAAGTCACCATTTTACCTGATGAAGTCATGAGAAACTAATGCTTAGTTAACGATGACTACTGCATTTAGGTGTCAACAGAATTTACAAGCTGTGCTGTGATTGGCCAATATTTGGGTCTGGTCACCACTTTAGTTGAGGGGCCACACACATGATGAAGTTATAAGGAACTAATGCTTAAGTTAATGATTGGCCAGTGTTGGGGTGTATTAATTTACCTGGAGGGCTATATGAACATGCTGAATAAAAAAAAAAATTGATAGACTGTTAAATGAATGCATGAATGAGGTTTTTTGTAATTCATTTAGTAATTCAAGTAGTTTTTAATTTACGAATGAATTCATAGTAAGTCATGTGCCCTTACCACAAAGTTTTTTTTTTTTTCTTTTTTCATGTCAGTCTCTGCTGCACATTCTTAACAGTACCATAACACATGCATCTGATGCTGCTGGTGCAGAAGTCAGCTATCTGACATAGAAACCAGATGCTCTGTGGCTTGTTTGCAAAAAGAGGAATGCACAGGTATGTGTCGTGGTACTGTCATTAATGTGCATCAAGGGCTGACACTGAAGAAAATGAATTGTTAAAAAAAGGAATTGTTTGAATGGGTACACAGTTAGTTGATTGCAGTAGTTGTTACCTTTTTTTGTTACAACTTTAACTGAAGACTTAAAGAATTCCAAAATCTTTTTGTTTGGAGATAATTATTTGGATGTCATTTATTGAGCCAATATTTAATTGTCTATTTTCAAAATGTTTTCAATGTTTTTGTAATTTATCACAATTTTGTGCATTCCAAATTTTATTGCCAGTTTAACAATTTGTGTGAAAAGAATGGATAAAAGTTAATCTTAGAATTAGGCTATATGTTCGAAAAAATATATTCATTAAGTAAAGATAATTAAGTTAATAGGTATTAATTTGGTAATATATAACAACATGCAGTACATATAATCAACAATTATATAAATTAATATGATTATTCGTTAGATAAAATATTGTGTAGTTTTCTTCTGTAATTTCTCTATTTTACTGCTGCTCTAAAGACTGTTCAAAGCCACAGCAGAGCCATCGGTGAGTGACATTAAATTTCTCACATATATCAGCTCTAAATCCCACACAACGTCTGAACATCCCGAAGCTCCATCTGACTGTGCTCAAATTTAATCTTTAATTATCTTTATGTATCTTCATGAAATATTATAAATATCATTTAAACTCAGCAGACCAGCATGCCGAACCCAGCATATGCTGGTGATCAGACCTACGGTCAGTCTTTCAAGCCAAAAATAGAGTTGTGATGTAGCTTACAGATTGAATACAAAAAAAGATCCAAAGACATTTTATCTAACACATCACAAAAAAAAACATGTAAGATAATACAATTTTAAGATCCTTGGGTGCCAGCATTTGGGCCACTTTGCAAGTTTAGAAAAATGCAAAACAGGCCATGCAAGCCCAGTTTAAAACAAACTCGCAAATCAATGAGCTCTGCATGCCCATGGCTCCATAAAACGGTTTAGTTCAGAGATTGCAAATATAACCCGGTGAAGCATAGTCACTTGCTAAATATGCTAAGCTACAACCACCGAATATACCTCAGGAGTCCAATTCAGCTTTATTTACTGCTATTGCGCTCTTAACTGCTGTTCGCGGATGTTTATTGTTCCAGTACCACTAATGGCCATAATACCGTTTGATGGTTTCGATTTTTCACCAACATCCTCATGCAACACACAGCACGAGCTCTGCAGAGTGAATGCTGCTCCACTCAGGTCTGCAGACTTGGCCTGTAGCCCATCGCTCGGCCTAAGCAGAGCTCGGGCATCACCACAGCACGGCAGCCTGCCAACGGCCGCCGGTCTCTGGCTGGATTCCGGGGAAACGTTCCCCCTCTGCTTGGCTGGATTTAAAGGTTATCTCCTCTGATCATTCTCACTCTGTCTCCCCCCAGAGTGGCAGCCAGACCCTCCACAGGTGTGTGAATGAGAACGATAAGAGGAGAAGAGAGCACCGTGAAAACACTTGAGGGCCAGGGAGTTTCAGGTTCAACTTTGATATGGAAATAATTAACTGGCCTTTTCCACCTCCATCAAAACCGGCATTCGCTCATGCTTTATGCATCAGCGAGAGATGGTTAGACGAAACTGCAGGCCGTCATAAGAGCATGTAAACAGAATGCACAGGGTTTTAAGCACTCTTCACAGCTTTAAGTGTTTTTCCTCAGGAACTTCCCATTAATTACTTACAAAGGGCTTGATCTTCATATTGAGGAGTTCTTTTACCCTCAAGGCCTTTAGCAGCATTGATTATGTGCTTGTGGGATGGTAGCGCACCCCGCTGGTCCACCAGTTGGGGTCCATCCCTCACACCCAGCTCATTAACAGATGATTAACTAACATACTGTCAATACACATTACATAAGTGGCATTACTCATAACAACAAGTACAAGTGTACAACTGTAATCAGAGTTTGACCTTAATGCTACATTATCTCCATTAACTTCAGTCTGAACTTTATATGGTGTTTTAGCTAAAGGTTGATTAAAAAGCCACAGACCTTTCAGAAAGCACAAGTTAATATTTGAGAGCTGGAGAGTGTGTAATCCTTGGCATAAAGCAAAATCCACTCATTTTGAAGAATTATATTGGAAAGACCTTTGTCCACAATAATAAAAATGACTGTCTGTGATGCATGCTACATGAGAAGACGCCGGTCAGAGGGGAATGATGACTGTGTCGTCTCATTAGCAGCAGTGGCCCACGGCAAAAAACCTCATTACAATTTACTCCCTTAATAGGGCGCAGTACAACTTAATCAAATGCTGCAAATCCAATAGACCAATTAAGTGCAAAATGAAGCAA
Source organism: Enteromius fasciolatus (assembly GCA_032361145.1). Taxonomy (NCBI): domain Eukaryota; kingdom Metazoa; phylum Chordata; class Actinopteri; order Cypriniformes; family Cyprinidae; genus Enteromius; species Enteromius fasciolatus. Next base: position 9,455,186 of record JAUMHR010000047.1, on the reverse strand, counting down.
TTGATTTATAAATTTCCTGCTGAAATCAATACTTCAGCGCTAAATGCGAATATGTTCTGTTTGCCAAAAATGCACAAACCGATTACTTAATTTACAGACGAGGGGTACGATTATTTGTTATTTGTTGTCTCAAGGCTATGGCACTGAAATTATAAGCAGCAAACAAAAGAGACCTAATGCAATTGGGTCGAAATAAGCATTTCCGTGCCAACGCAGGCGTTTAATTGTCACTTAAACGTTGTTTGAACCAGTCAGCGCACAACATAATGCTGCTTCGAGATTATTTGTGTGTGCAGAGTCGCGGTATGGAAGTTTATTGGATTGTAAAGCATTTTATTACCTGTTTGAGGAAACGCTACGAGCTAAATAAATTGAAAAAAGAAGCACTTTGAATCACATATCAAAAGCCGCACACGCAGTCCTAAATAATGGCATCTGCTCTGCACTAACAAAGGCACATGCAAATGTCTCCATACTCATCTACACAAAAATAATGCTCCTCGATATCTGCCAAACGCATACACTCATTGATGACACGCTACACTAATTTAGACACAAATAATGGCCTACCACTGCATCTACGCTGCGAGGAGGCACATGCGGGGCTCAGGAGAGTTCAATTATTACTCGGTGTAATGATGATGCATGCCATGTTTCGGGATACAGCACAACACACACACACATTGCTGAAGGATGGAGAAGTCCCTCTCCAAATGCAATACAAAGAGTGATTACACACACAAACACATACACATTCTAGCTAATTTCTGCCTGGTGTACAATAACACCATTCATCAACCTGACTAAGATTAGTTACTTCTCACCCCAATCCCTGTTTATGATAATTAAATCAATGTACGTGTAACTGAAGCTTCCACGAATCTCGTACAGGAATTAAATGGAGACATGGGTCGTGCATTAGCAACCAAATTCTGATTCTCCAAAATGACAAGAGGACATCTTCAAAATGTCCTCCAGAAAAGCCAAAGAAATATTGTTTTGTGATGTAGTTTTGAAGTTGTACCAAAATAATACAAGTATCATATATTTAATACTTGTCTGTGATTGCTCATTAAAGAGGTTTTAGTCTAAGATAAGGTCAGATCTTTTTTTAAACAAAAAAGGTAAAATAGGTAAAATTTTGCAGACAAAGTACTTTAGGTCTATTGTCCATTGTCAATTTCATTAAGCACCACTATCTCAGAGGTTATTCCCAAACATGACAAATTTGTGTGATAAAAGTTTAACAAACTTGAATCTGGTCTGAAACCTGCATAGGGATGTCCTGATCATGAGGACTGTGGACTTTCACAGGTAAATGTTGCTGTACCTTAGCAACTGGGCCAATACTAGTTATTGTGGAACAAGTAATGATCTAACCAAATAGCTAAAAATAGTATATGAAAAGACATTCAGCCGGCACAACATTACTGCAATCAGTTTAGCCTTTAGAAACAATCTACATGAGTAGCCTTTTTAGTACTTTTGAACTCTTCAAAAGTATTGGATCGGTAATTGTTTTTGAAATGGACACCTTGACAATTTTCAATCTGGTTTCGGACGCCTTCACAGCACAGAGAAAGCTCATAAAGATAATAAATGATTTTAGCTTAAATTCACAAGCACAATATCAGTGCTAGTACTACTAAATCACAGTACTGTGTTTGATACTGTCAGTCATAACATTCTTCTAGAGAGTTTGGAAAACTGGGTCGGGCTTTCTGGGATGGTCCTCAAATGGTTCAATCTTATAAGGGAAAGGTTATTACGTCAGAAAAGGAAAGCATAAGTGTCTAAGTGGACGTCATAGACATGCGGAGTCCCACAAGGCTCAGTACTTGCACCACTCTTGTTCAGCCTGTATATGCTCCCAATAAGTCTGACTGAGAGAGACTGCTTATCACAGATATGCAGAGGACACCCACATTTACCTAGTCTTATTGGCAAAAGACTACATCCCCATTGACTCTCTCTGCCAATGCATTGATAAAACTGTGCCAAAACTGCAAGTCATTGCATTGTGAAACATAGATGAAGTTCTAAAGGTGAATGCATACTGTACATTGACTCTAGGGGTCAAACAATTAAACATCAAGTCAAGAATCTTGGTGTGTTTCTGCAGTTACACCTTCGTTTCATGTCAAAGCAGTAACTAGCATAGTATCATTTTTGAAAATATTGCACAAATTAGATATTTTGTTTCCATTCAAGACTTGCTTTTATCAGGCAGCAGGGTGGATTATTGTCGTGGTCACAGCTGCAGCTCATACAGAACGCTGTTGCCAGGATTCTGAGTAGAAGCAGAAAATCTATCCATATCACAAGTCCTCAGGTTTTTACACTTGCTTCCAGTTATATTTAGGACCGATTTGAAAGTACCTTTACTCATTTATAAATCATTTAATGGCCTATAGGACCTAAATGCATTGCAGATGTGTTCACTGAATATAAACCACTCAGATCCTTATGATCGAGTCAGCTAGAAATACCAAGGGCTCACACAAAACAAGGGGAATCCACTTTTAGCTAATTTGCCATGTGCACTGATGAGTCATGCATTCAGACCACGAAGTTGTAATTTTTTGTTCATCTGCAGAATCCATCAACAACATGACATCATGAATAGCACTGGACATTCTAGTTTCAAACACAAAGGGATAGTAACTGAAAGCGGACACAAAACAGAAAGACAGACAAGATGGAAAGAGCAGAGAAACAAAGGGTCAACATCAAACAAACATGACCTCTCCTCACCTCCACTACCTCCATGCATCAGTCATCTCAGATACATAGCACACAGTTCTCTCTATATTTCCCTCCTGTCTTCTCTTTTGTACTCTTGCACACGCCAGTCAAAATGACTGACACAAACATATATATCTCATTACCCGATCTGCACTGTTCTGTTCTGCTACGCTCTCTCGGGCGTCTAGATTCGGCTAAGTTATACCTCCTATCTCTGCTTGGAAAAAAACACATATACACAAACACACCAAAGAATTTACAGCATTGGGTCAGGAAGTCAGGCAAATGAAGTAACAGTAATGAAGAAGAGGGAGACGAAATGAGGCCAGGGAACATACGGTCCCCACTTACAATTAACAACCTCAACAAGCACTGCCAAACTCTAACAGCCAAAAACAGCACAGCTGAGAAAAGAGTAGAAGCAACTGGATCTGTTTTCCATCTAAATCAATTCCCTCTCAATTCACTCATGTCACAATGCAAATTATGCATTCAAAATCTAAAATGTTTGTCTTTCTATCTCTGTCAATCTTTCGGCCTTGTCAAAACAGTGGACAAAGACATGTCAAAAAATAAGATCAATGTCTAACAGTCATATTTGTTCCTGATACAAAATACAAAACAGTGGACCTAAATCGTCTTTAATCCTCTTGCCTTGGCCATCAGCAATATACTGTACGAAACAATTACATATAATAATATTGATTGATATTTTTCACTTGCTTGATCCTAGGGCTTATTTGGTTTCTAATCTACCAATCTAATCTAGATATTGTTAGATAACTAATATCTGCAAGGTATTTTTTGTACTAGGCCATTGTGGGGTTTGTATACAGTCCCATATTTCTAGTTTGTTAAATAAATTGTGATCAACAGTATCAGATGCAGCACTGAGATCCATTCATAACGACATTGAAATTGTGCCAGAATCAGTATCTAGTTTAAAGTCTTAATCAGTGCAGTCTCTGTGCGGTGATGTGTTCAGAAAAGACTGAAAGTTGTCCAAATAATCACTTGCTCAACAGATTGAAAACAACCTTCTCTATTATCTTTCCAATGTAGGGGAGATTTGAGTTATCTAAGTATTTTTTTTGTTTTTTAAGGAGAGGCCTATCAACTTTTTTTTCAAAGACCTTGCAAAATGGCGGAAATAACCATTAATATGGGTTTTCAAAGACGATAGGTTTCTTCGATAGGGTTAGGGTTAGGCATCTCGTGTAACTACGCTTCAACAAAACAAATCAAATCTCTATAAAAGGTTGCATCAACTAATGCCTTTTTACATCAGTTTTTCATTTGTAAGTTTAGGGAAAAATGTGCAGTAAGGTACATAAAAACAATGGTACATACTTTAATGAGACCAGGTTGAAATAATTAGTTAATGAAGTCAGATTAGTGAAAATTTCTTTCTTTGAAATTTGAAATAAGAAGGGTGCACATATATTAAGGACTTAATGATGTGACATGTGGCCAGGTATGGTTTCCCATACTAGGAATTTGTGCTCTGCAGTTCACCCATCCAGCAGTGAGAAGTGATCAACCACACACACACACACACACCGTGAACACACAGCAGTGGGCAGCCATTACTGCGGGGGAACTGTGCCTTCTCAAGGGTCTCACCTCAATCGTGGCATTGAAGGTGAAGAGAGCGCTGGTTATTCACTAACCCCACCCACAATCCCTGCCGGACATGGGACTCGAACCAACAACCTTTGGGTTAAAAGTCCAGCTCCCTATCCATTAGGCCACAACTGCCCCAAAAGCTTGGTTAGCCACGAAGTAAGTGGCAATGCCTTAACCGTATATGTGTTGAAGGTCACTAGGACCTCTTTCATCCTTGTCAAGTACTAACCTTCTCTCCTTTCATACAACACAACACATATTCACTGTTGGACAGATTTAAAACCGCTACCTTTACAGTATTTGTTTTCAACACAGGAGTGTTGCATTGAAATGTAATGGGCAGCAGAACAGATGCATTTGCCCTCAGATTTGCACTGGCTTTAATCCGTCTCTTTCTTATCAGAACAGAAATAGGAAGAACATTGGGTTTCCGCTTGCTCTAGGAACTTTTGTGAATGTTGCTGCTATCGTAGTGGAGACATATCACCAGGAGCTGTTATCTCTAGGATTCACAGGTCTTGTTGTTTTTACCTCAGCAGGGATAGATGAAGGATGGTTCGGGTTTGTCATTTAAATTGTATAAAATTGAAAATAATATATTAAATTAAGTTTATTTTCCTTACTCCTTGGCAATTATTATTTTAAGCATAAATGTAACAATGCACTGAAGGCTGTTTAGTTACATGGAACATTAATACAGAATTCAGCTGTCGTGGCAGGTGTGTAGATTGAAATTATTGAACATTATTGAAATACTATTTATTATATGCTATTTATTTTTGCAACAAATCCTGGATGTCTTTTACCATGGTTACCGTGCCAATACAGGAAGGTTCTGGCATTTCAGAACATGTGAAAAACAGCATACAATAATGAGTTCATAAGTGTGTCCTTAACTGCTGCTCATGGACACAATGTATTCTCTCTCTTATCTGTAGTTGAAAAAAAATCAAGGATTTCTAGAGCTCTTTTTCACTCTCTGGAATGTTCGGTACAGTCATTCTGTACGCTGAAAGCGCCATGGCAACAAGAGGACTGCAATACAGAGGTTCAAGGACTCCTCTTGTTCCTGTAACATTTTAATTACGTCGCTGATGCTTGCTGTGGAGATGTTTTGTGGGCTGCACTGACTCCAGCCTGTAAGAGTTTTACCCTCCAACCATTCTGATCTCTCTCAGTTCCGGCTAGATTAGAATTAATTGATGTAAATTCCCTCCTGAAAGAGACTAGGATGAAAAAAGAATCCATTTTAGACAGAAATGGAGAAAGACAGTTGGGCAGTAGAAAGGAGAAACGGACAAGGGGAAAATCTTAAGCTTGTTAAAATTCAACTGTACCTCTGGAAAAAAATGATAAATGCATTATCCACTCAGGCTCACGTTACTAACTTTTGTATATATATTTAGCATATTAAATATGTGTGTATGTATAAGCAAAAAAATAACTGTTTCCATTTTTTGAGGGCCATATTAGAATGGTTTCTAAAGGATCATGTGACTTTTATACTGGAGACTAGATTAATGGCTGCTAAAAATGTAGCCTTTTCTTCACAGGAATGAATTCCATGTCAAAATATATACAACTTTTTTAAATTGATTTTAAAAAGCATAAGAGATTTCAGAAACAGACCCCAGACTTTTGAATGGTAGTGCAGAGTTTGAAACAACATAACTGTGAGTAAATAATAACATAATTTTGTTTTCTGGGTGAACTATTCCCTTAAGAAAAAACAAAAACAGGAAGAAAGATAGCAACATGAAAAATGTTGTGCAGTGGCCAACCAACTTTAAATAACCTCTGCTGAGAGACGGAAAGATACACCAGGCAAGGCAGAAAGGTGCACTTTTTCCCCCTGATAACACAGACGACTTCATTAATGTTAATTTTAAGTTCTCGGTAAACCAGACACTCCAAACCCTGATAAGAAAGAACAGGAAGGATGCTCACTCATTCCAAATGAGACTGAGACAGGAAAACGTATGTCTTTCTAAAGAGCACGAGTAATTGGCCTATTCAAAAGGTTTTGCGGTGTTTGTGTGCACATACTTTCATCTATGTCATCCAATGTGAGAGAGTCTGTGGCTTCAATATTAAGATGAATGTGAAATTAAGCCTGTACTTTGTAATACTGTTGGTTTCATTAAAAATAATAATTTTAAGACCTTTTTTCTTAATAATAAAATGAGGTTCAGGAAGGACAGAAGTTCAAATATTTTACAGAGCGCAAAGTTGGATTACAAACAATTGCGTTCTGGAAGTAGGGAAACAAGGTTGTTAGATTATTTATGCTTAATTTACTTACGGTAGAAGTCATGGTGAAAAACTACATTACCCATAATGCTGTGCGTTAGATCCACCAATCACCTTCCAATTCACACCATAAATGACAAAATTCAGTGGGTCTCCCTATACACTCTTAAAACACTTTTCTATTGCTTATTCTGTAGTACATGTAGTATATATATATTAAATCAATAACATTAAATTATTTTTTAGATATTTTACCATAATTTTTTATTTGATTGTTATTCACAATGCTTCACATTGTATTTCTTTCCTCACTAAAGCTGTTAAATACTGTCATACACATTTATTTTATGAACAAGAACATTTATTTTGGATGCGATTAATTTTATGAATTGTTTGACAGTATATAATATTACTAATATTATATATAATTATATATAGTATATACTACTATATATAATAAATATTGTAAGGATGTTATTCACCATGGTTGCTTTGGATAATGGCTTTAGTAGATTTTTTTTTTTTATAAATCCCTAAAAAAAAAATTTTTTTTTTACCTACAATAATAATAAAAAAAAAAGTGGGCACTAATGCACTCTATTAGGATATCTAGTCACTCTATATGAATTTCCAGTTGCAGTTTTTTGTGTAAAAAACTCTTTACAATGACACACAATTGACTTAACATAAAATGTGGTATTCGTAGTTACAGCAGAATCGGCTCACGGCTTCCTGTGGCCTTTGTAAAAGTCCAAGGCCATGCAAAATCCCCACTGCATTAAAACCACCAAATATTGGACACCGGGAACAACAATAGAGCTGGCGCCTCTGCACATCTCCCTTCGCTGAAAACTGTTTTATCCCTTTTCTCCGGCAGATTACCTGGGGATTAATCTTCCATTCCAGACACACAGTGGGAATGCTAATGTCAGTTTTAGATGGAATCCATTTGTGTCCATAATGCTGACGGTGCGCCACTTACAGAAGTGAATGTCACAGGTTCTGGTGTTAGTTCTGGTCTTTGTGTAATTCGCCCGGCCGGGTGGGTTTTAACACAATAGAAAGAGAGAGAGTGCTGGAGTCTATCCTGGGACTGGATTTCAGTGATTTTCTTTCAGTCTTCTTGAAATGAAGAGAATTAATGAGAGGGGAGCATATCAAAACCTCTGAATTAGCAAATGGGATGTCATGTAAAATAAATAAATAAAACCAATAAAAATAGCATCTGTCATCTTGCTTACAAAACATAACGGTTTTAATTCTGGATTATAACCCATCCAAAACCATCATACACTAAAACAACTATTTATTAATATACATCATTTAGGTAATTACGGGCAGACGCCTTCTCAGCACACCTCACCTCTCACCTGCCAAAAAACTTTGCCTATTCTGACCTTCAGCATCCGTGCCAGGTGCTGAGACATCATTTTCCCTCCATCCGAGCTGCAAACGAGAAGCTCATTATCAGTGGGACAGAGTAATTAAAGGTCTGATAAGTGACTGGCCGGTTCAAACATCAACACTTGCAAATCTGTAGCTGCAACCCAGATGGAGAGACTTGATTGGATATATCAGCTATCAGCGTTGGGTTTGATCCCTGCCTGAGCTTCTGAGAAGCCTTAAAACCTCTGTCCACGTTAATCGCTCCCACCAGCAGCAGAAATCAGCAATTAGATGCTTTTAGAGGAGATTCTGTTAATCACTAACAACAAACACACATCAACACAGCTTGTGTGCTTTACGCCTTCCTGTGGCTAATGAATCACCACTTTAAAGTCAAGCAAATAAATCATTTATTTGCTAAATTAAATGGTGCAGGGAAATTTAAAGCACTATTCGAATGGTATTAGTTTTCCACATGCTGTTTCATTTACGATTAATATCTGTGAAGATCTCTCTGGATTCACATAGTGATAGAGACGAGATTAGGATTTAGGATCATGTGCCAGAAGACTGAAAATTCAGCTTAGCCGTCACAGGAATAAATAACAGTTTTAGAATATTTGAAAATATATATTTCATAACATTGATCTGTCTACCTATCTATCTGTCTGTCTATCCATCAGCTATTTATCTATCAATCAATCTATCTATTCATCCATCCATCAGCTAGCTATCTTTCTATTTCTCTATTTATCTATAATAGTAGAGAATAGTAGAAAATAGTAACATCCAAAAAGGACTTAAATTGAATAATTTTGTACCAACACAAAAAGTCACACAAAAAAAAACAAAAGCTAGCTACTTACTTCTTAATGACTTTAATAGCTGAAAGTTCTTATCCAGAGAAGGCTAATGGGATGAACTGCATGGTCGCAGACTGCAGTGATAACAGCACAGGCCTAGAGCTAGTTTCCTGTATCAGTTCACCAGTACACGCACAATAATGAAAGAAATTCTAATTTTAATCATCATAACCCTACCCCTAAACCTAATGCTGCGTTCACACCAGAATTGCGCGAATAAATCACGCTATTCGCGCGTAGTTGAACGCTTGAACATTTTGAGTTTACTCGCTTCATTCGCGCGTACAAATTAACTTAACAAAAGATGCGAACTCGTGTCATGATAGGGGCTTCTGCCAGGCAGCTTCAGTCTCATGTATTGGTGAATTTTCTAAATATTGTTATTGTGCCATGAAATGCAGTTTTAAGAGTATTTCAGATGAGAATGTAGTTATTTAAAACACAAATCTGTGGCGCCGAGGGCAGTCTCACCGCGGCTAGTAATTCTGACACCTAATTCTGTCTCTGTAGTGGTTAAGGTAAAATTAGTTTGGGCTATATCTCATAGGCAAACTTTGATTTAATTAATCTATTATTTATTTCCTTTTTGTTCCTGTTTCTATGAAAAAAACGAAAATGTATCATACAGCAACGATGATTTTGTCCTCCATAATTTCGGAATTCTGTCTCCGCTAGCTGGTCTAATCGGATTCAATGATTTATGCTAAGCTATGCTAATTTTGGGACCACCAGACCCAGCGATCGGCTGAATGGATTCAAAAACGCTAAAACACATCTGTATTACTCTAGGCTTGTTGGAAAATGAGCCTATTTCCAAAAAAAGTGGAGTGTTCCTTTAAGTCATTTTCAGCCAATAGTCCCCAAAAGGTCTTTCTGTCCTTGGAGGGACATCTGGTCCTGAAACATGACTCGCAACATTTTTGCTTTAATCCTCCAGGTCTCTATGTTAATGTATAGTAACAAGCAACTATGTGCCTGAGTGCTGACCAGACCAGCTGATTAAATAATAAGCCAATCAGAAGGGCTGCTTATGATCCATACTGGCATACAATGTTATTGTTTCAACATGGCTATGACTGCCTCAAGCAACCAAGCAATAAACCTCTTGCACCCAGAGCAGGGAGCCAATGGGATCACACAGAGAGTCAAATCTTTCCCGGCACTTTTATTATTAAATCAAAGAATTAGAAAAAAACACCCTCTCTTCAGCCATGGGAGGGTGATTTGATTATGAATATTGCTTTCTTTCTCTTCTTTATTCGAGTTGTGCCTCGTAATCCCCTTCATTGTATGTGTGTACGTGTACGCAGGTGTGTGTCTCTTCACTAAAAGCTAATAAAAGCGCTAAATGCTAAACACTTTGACTAGTGTTAATGAGTGTAAGAGCATCTCTTCATTCTTGCTAATGGCTCCCGTGCTAATGCTTCACGTTACCGCGCATCTCACATTACTTTGAGAAACAAAATGAACTCAGAATGCTCCAATGAGCTGAGAAGACTCTGAAATAGGAAAGTTTTAAAACATCTATCTCTGGGCACACTGCTCGCATTTTCTCTGGCAAGTGTTTCCAGAGCAAAAGGGGCAGTCTAGGCCATACATACCAAGGAGGTCTAATGTATCTGGAGACAGCTATGTGCTAGCATTCTCATTCATCTGTTCGACCCAATCACCAGAGCAGTAAATGCCATTCGCCGTATTAATAAACCATTTATTTTTATGGGATACGTTTACTAAGAATAATTTACTAAGTATATGAGCTATCATCAATACAAAGACTAAAAAGACTAAAGATTAATAAGTAATTAAAGCCATTAAACATGACAGGAAAATTGACAGCCAATGCAAATAACTTTTAAGTTAATAATGTTAACGATATTCTTAGAAATAGATGTGTTTGCTGAATTATCTTCAACATTACGTAAAAACAGATTTTCCTTAATTAAAATGCTTCTGCAGGACATGGCAAGATTTGTTTTGCTTTTCACAGATCCATTAACGCACACACACACACACACACACACTCACATAACATTTAAAATATTCAGCTGGAGTCATTATAAGCACCATGGGCATAAGTAAACCCCATTTTTTACATTCATGGATAATGCAGCATTTTTTGAAAGACGTCTATACATTTCTGCATTTTTGTAGGTATTACATAAAATGTACTTTACATCATACGGGATAATGCAATAATCATATGGTGAAGATTTACAGGATTTTTTTTTTCATTCATTATCAACATTTCAGACTTTTTTGTTTGTTTATTGTTCATTAAAATGACTTGAATCGTGCCTTTGTCCCATCTGCCGAGAGATATTTCATAATCCGCTTGTTCTTCAGCCCATCAGCTGTAGCTCTAATTCCAGCCTTAGACATGACACCTAGAGAGTAATATCACATAATCACGTACATTGTGAAGTAAAAAAGCCAAACAAGTGATCTATCGGTGATATGTGCTAGCCGTGCACATGAGATTTGATTTCGCTAATGAAACCTGCCAGTGTCAAAGCTTTGCTCCGTTACCTCCACGTCTATTTTTCTCCAATTATGCCATCAGGGCTGAAGAGGCTTTGATCTGCTGGCCCATAGGGAGGGTCATCTCTTCACAGGAGGAGTATATTACACAACTGGATTGCTGATAGAGCTAGAAGCTGTGATGATTGTTCGGGGGGAAAAGGCCTTATCTTTCCCATTAGCGTGAAAGTGGGCTGTAAAAGATGGCCATTCGGAAATAGGCAAAATGTGCTGGGGTCATTTCCATCTCTTGGGGAGCTGCAGGGAGCTATTACTGTATATCCGCATCAGACACTAAAGAAGGCATTTCCTGGTGCACATATCAACAAGCTGTCAATTAATGTATGATTACAGTGAGGAAAGTACTGGGGAGAAATAAGCCAAAGCTAAAAGTGAGATAGCAAGTGGAGGATGAGGGTACCACTTGAAGGTGGTAAAACATAGTTGGCGCCTCGTGTCAGAGTCTGTCCTCTCCATTAGGTCATAGTGTGTCTGGCCTCTTATTCATGGCAGTATTAAGGTTGAGCAGATAAAGGGAGTCTGAGGCTATCGGTTTGGATTATCCAGCTTTGAGAGGCCTGGTGTTCTCAATCTGCAGTCAAAGGGAAGCTGTTGTGGTCTTTGTTGTGCAGTGCTGACTTGACTTCAGAGCAGGCTGCTTTATAAGAGAAATATTTCTTTGCTGAATGTTATCAAGGGGGATGAGTGTGAGGGAGGGATAGAAAGAGGAAGTTGACCCAAAATTAAACTATTGCCTAAGACAGCTTTGATCTGAAAAAAAAAAATCCTACATTTGCTGAAAGTAACAAAGGAATAATGCTTTAGGTGCATTTGGGTTTTTAGACTTTGGTTTTAATACTTCAAAGCTGTATATCATCTGAATCATGATGCTAGAATCCAGTAACTGTGAAAAATAAATAACGGTATCTAACTCTGTAACTACTTTTAGAACTGGCAATCCAGCAAAAGCAGACTAAGGCCCAATCCCAATTCTACCCCTTACCCCTACACTTTCTCCTACCCCTCCGTTTGGTGCGTTCACGTGTAGGGATGTCTCAATTCTCTTTTGGTTGGAGGTGTAGGGGTAAGGGGAAGGTCTAGATAGCCCTCAAAACGAAGATTTTGCGGGACCTCACTTCAAACGAAGGGCTAAGAGAAATTTCCAACATGGCCGCTGACCCATAAATTTAAGTAATTTTTTTCCATTAATAAGGATTTTTATGACAATTTTTCACTATATGTATATTACCATCAGTCTTGTTTTTGTGTGTACGGTGATGTTCTGTAAAGAAACATTAGCAAAAAAATCGCTAAAGTTCGCTAGCGGATAGCACCGATTGCACAATATTAGGAAATATATTTTTATGTCATATAACCAGTAACACATTGTTTTGTTTCACTTACGGCCATATGTGTACATGTAAATCAACGGTGCTTACATCGGTGCATGTCCTCTGACGTAACAGTAGGAGCTAGTGACAATGCATGATGACGTATAACAGTGTAGTAGTGGTGTCCCATTTCTTAGGGGAAAATATTTAACCCTTCTCTTTTCCATTTCATTTCAAGGGGCGAGGGGTAAGCAATGGGGTAGAAAATAGAATTGGGATTGGGCATAACTTAACTCCTGCTCAAAAATTTGTGGTCAGTAAGATTCTTTTTATTTAATTTAGCAAGAACACGTTAAATTGCTTAGAAGTGACTTTTTTAATGTTGCAAAAGATTTATAGTATTTATATTTAAAATAAATGCTGTTCTGAAAGTATGTTCATCTGACCCCTAAATAAATTGAAAAACAACAACTTCAGCATATCATGTGACGCTGAAGACTGTAGTAGCTGTTAAAATGCAGCATTTCCATCAAATAAAATTATTTTAAAATGTAATAATGTTTCACAAATAAAATAAACAAATAATATTACTGCAGCTATGGGGAACATATGAAACTTCCCAAACACAAACTTTTAAACGGCAGTGTAAATATTTACAATTGTTAGCATTGTTATAACTGTTTATAAATGCTTCTAGAAATAAACAAAAAATAAATGTGTTGAAATTAGCAGTCCCACATTGATTAAATGTACTGGGGGGGAATCTAATCAAACTGCACCATTCCAGATGAGCATGATAATAAAAATAGCTGGAGCAGCTGTGCAAAACAGAAAAGGTTATAATACTGAAATCTTCAAAGTTGGATAATAGTCTCCACATTAAATTATTTCAATCCAAATTGAATTTAAGAAAACTTTGGATAATAAAAAAGTAATTTCTTCATTTATAATTGAGCAATTTCTGTAATGGCTGAATAAACTAGTTCTGATCTGTAATTAGTTTTGAACACTTTCATTACAATTCAATTTACTATCTTATATAAGCAGGTTTACTTTCTTTTCTTTCTTTTTTTTCAGAAATCCAATATCGCTTCTATATCAGCCCAATTTTTGGACATCAGAAAAACATTTTGATGTGCACAGTGTACTATAAGGTACGACGCTGTGACTCAGATGAAACAAATGAATTTGCGCCGAGATAAAACAGAATAAATGTACTAACAGACCCGAGCATATGTGCACAATCTGCTGTTGCTCTTTTGCAAAATTGATTACAAAATTAGATTTGTGCAGTGGAAACAACAAGGACTCTTTCAAAACCCCAAATCTATTGAGCAGACTGATGTGGATCTATTGATCTCCTTTTCATTGTGAGCTTTAACAAGCAAGGTGAACAAACAAAAAAGAAAGAGGAAAAAAATCAAACCGCAATTCAAGTTGATCTCCAATAGCATCTATTTAACTAGCTAAATGCAGCCACTATCCTCTATTCAAACAAAAATATCCCAGGAGTGTCTTCGGAGTAGACCTTGAGTAATTGTAGCACAGTGTCTTTAACCGTCTTTTTAAAGAACCTCTAACATCTCAAGAGGAGCTTAAGGGATTTGGCTTGAAACCATGACAGCCCATTGGTTATGCTGCAGCAGTCCTCATGTGAGTTCCTGAAATGATACAAATGTTTCCATATGCTTGTGAGACAGTTTGTTCTATACTTTGGAGCAAGATTGTAACTAAATATTCCATATTTGGACAAACCAAAGACTCAATAATATGAATCAGTCGCAGATCGGCCACTAATCTAAAGGTAATACACAAATCTGCTCATCGATCCAATAGAAGAATCGATGCATGAAAACAAATCTGATTTCAGTGGGATTCATTTAAGAGGGTAAATCAGTCATCACAGCAGTCGGTGCTGAGAGACTACAACATGGCTGACACCGTTCCAATGATTAAAGCGATAACAAAACCTTTGCGTGCCCATGAGGCTGCTTTCCTCCTCCACAAGCTCTGCTGAAGATTTTAGTTTTAGTCGCTTGGATCAAGCAATAAAGCAGCCAATGAAGTAATCTGATCCTGCGTCTTGGCCTCATCTACAAACAGCCGATCTTGAGCACTCACTTCATCTGAATGTAAATGGCCACGGAGGAGATAAGCTAGCAGAGCTGGTATTGTGCTCACCGATGAACAAAGCGCTGTTTCTGAGTCAATTAGAGAGAGTGAACTCTGTATAACATATGTAAACAAGGTCAAATTTCTTTCGTTCTTTTTTTTTTTTACCACATCTGCCACAAATATGTCTTAAAAACATATTTAAATACAATTCAATCAAATATTTTTAAATGTTTCTCTTTTCCTAGAGAGAGAGAAAGAGAGAGATTAGGCATACTAAAAGAAAACTGGTCAGTAACTCCTTACCAGGAGTAATTTATATAATTGAGCAATTTCCTAAATATATATTACATTCTTCAAACTTTTACAAGTTTTTGGATATCAGAAATGAACTAAATTATATATTTTTTCACAGCAGTCACAAAACATAACATAACATAACATAACATAACATGACGAAACATAACATGAAACATGACATAACATGAAACATAACATATAACACAACGCAACGCAACGCAACGCAACGTAACGTAACGTATCATAACATAGCGAAACATAACATAACATCATTCCCGGATCTTGGTCTTGCCTTTTCCCCTGGACTCTATTTACCGGTATCTGACCTTTTGCTTTGTTTAAACGTTTACCCTTTTGTCTATGCC
>JAUMHR010000047.1:9428983-9439591 GCA_032361145.1 Enteromius fasciolatus | reverse complement strand
GTGTCATGTCCGGCCGGTTCCGATCACGGAGGATCTATCAGTGGCTGCACGACCCCTAAGAATGTTGACCGCGGTCATGGATTTCCCAGGGGTTCCGCTGATGGCTGCACGGACTCCGTGTCAGGCCGGTCAGACTACTAACCTGTCCGTGCTCTTTTGTGCAGCCTGGCTTCCTGGTCCGCCTTGGTGGGCTTCTCCACCGCCTGCTCCACCCAGAAGGAGCCCGCCACCGCCTGCTCCGTCCAGAAGGAGCTCTCCGCCGCCTGCTCCGCCCCGGTGGGCTTCTCCGCCACCTGCTCTACCCAGAAGGAGCTCTCAGCCACCTGCTCCGCCCCGGTGGGCTTCTCCGCCATCTGCTCCACCCAAGTGGCCTTCTCCGCAAACAGCTCTGCCCTGGAGAGCTCTTGAACTGTCTGATCCGCCCTGGTGTGCACCCTCTGCATGGACTCCACCCAGGTGGGCGTTCCCACCGTCCGCTCCTCCCTGGTTGTCATTCCACCGTTTTCAGTGTTGAAGCGTCTGGAATACGCTCCTTAAGGAGGGGGCTATGTCACGCCCAGCACCCCAGCTTTCTATGTACTCTGTGTTTTGTGTCTGTTTTCTTACTTGGACTCCATTCCCCAGAATGCACCTCTCCTTCACAGCTGTTCCAAATTAGGTTCAATTATTCAATTAGCTCCACCTGTATATATACCAGTCTGTTTGTCTGTCTGTCACAGATCATTGTTTCAGTGCTTACCGTTTACCCTTTTGTCTATGCCTCTTCTGCTTCCGTTTGCTGGCGCTTGATCTTGTCTGTCCGACTCTGAGTTTAATAAACAGTGTTTGCATATGAACCCGCACGTCTCCACGTCCCTTCATCATAACAATAACATAACGAAACATATAACATAACATATAACATCATATAAAATAAAATAGTTTTTCTAGAGAACTACTAAATAATTACTTGCCATAGCAACATTTTCCTTATATTGGGTGCACTGTGAATATTAATTTTGCATATATACACTTTATCTCAGTCTAATAGAGCTAATTTTTAGCTGATTGTTAATTACCATGATAGAAGTTTGTCTTAGAAACCCGCTTCTCCGCAAGCAGCTATTAATAATCATTAGAACAACCCTAATTAAGAAAAATGGATCTTAATTTATGGTATGCAACGCAAACATGAACATTGCAAACAGGCAGAGACTCCCGTTGTAAGACATAAGCAGAGGTGTGTCTGAGAGTCCTGCTAAAGATATATGGGATTAATTTGAAGCATATAAAATACTCTGAGCTGCTCAACTGTGTGTAAGCTGTCTATTTATCACATTCCGCATCATATATGAGCCGGCATCCCATCAGAGATTTACACAGCACAGACCTTCACAACATTAAAACTCAAGAGTTCTGATGCTAATCTGTCAAACATGGTGGAAACATATCACAATTTTTTTTTATATATATATCTAGCCAATTACTTTGATGTAATTGGTGATCTCTCATCCCCCCCTGAGGGCTGAGATTGATCATAGATCAGATCCTGTTAATTAAAAACACAGGAGAAACGCTACTGCTGTCAAAAGTAGACTCAAATGAGCTTAAAGCGCAGAGAACTACATATGATTGCCAATATTAAACATGCATGACAATTGCTTGGAAAGTCAATTTAGAAGGCGTTACTCAAATGATTTCCCAGATCCATGCAAGGATCCCTTGGTGCGTTTCTTTAAAGAAAAGCTATGTTCCAAAACATAGTGAGCTGCACACAAAGGCAGCATCTTAAAACATTAATTTACCAAAGATAAAATGACATCAGAAAAATGGCATTACATACTGTAATTTGCTGGATCCTCTGCAGTGGAATGGGTGCCGTCAGGATGAAAACTGATAAAAACATCACAATCCACATGCAATCAACGGTCAATCAGTTAATGTTTTCCTGAATTGAAACAAATCTATCATGAAGGCATTTAACTAAGGATAATTGATGGACTGTATGTTGTGGAATATTGTGATGTTTCTCATCGGCTGTTTGCACTTACATTCTGACGACACCCATTCACTGCAAATAATTGTCTGGCATGCTGATAGTTATTTTAACAACATCAAAGTTTTTAACACAGACCACTATTTGCAAGGCATTTTTTACCCAGTAGCCAGTAAGGCAGCTCACAGTCTCATCTCTTGAGAATATCTGCTTCGCTTTGTATGCAATCATATTTTTTTGTACCTAGTCTCCCTTCTATTTTCTAACTGCATTCCTGTCACTATATGTTAGATATGCTTTGACTTTTGTATGTAAAAGGAAACAGAAGAATGACTTTCTATAATGAAAATCCCGAATCCTCTATAGCTAATCCTTTTTTTTTTCTTCTGTGAGTATTTCTATCCGTGGAAGACTGGCATCTCCAAAACAAACATTTTATTCAGAGTGGAACATCGAGAAAAAAAAAAAAGCTGAAAATACAATTGATGCTTTTTTGAACTGCAAAAAAAAAAAAAATAAATCATAACCATTCCAAATCCATGCTAGGACCACATTAAAGTGCCAATCATCTCTCAAAATAGTGTGGACGAATTTCTCCAGGCTCCGAGCTGAGATTAAACTCACTCACCTGTTCACTCAAGCCTGAAGCTTTCCATCCAACACACAGGGGCCGACACTAACCGTCATCCCAATTAAGGTTACGGCCACTGGGAAGAACGGCAACCTTTCCTCTCTGGTTTCTCCTGTACATGGTCTGAAGCTCTGTCACAAATAACCTGAGGTCAGACACAAACAATTCACAACAGGGATTCAGACTTGATTCAAAGTCCACAGACAGCACCATTCATTACCTCCAAGACTGTGCCGAAGGATCTCATAAAGAGAACATTTTGGGGTTTGGTTTGGACACTGAGAGGATAGATGATGGAAGAGAGGTGACACCAGGGTTCAGACCAGACCAGGCATGCTAAGGAAGGTATAGATGTAAGTAACGGAAGAGATGTAGTATACTAAAATAAAATATTTTTTAAGTATGGCTGACCTTTCTTATGCTATTTGGCCTAAAATAACAATTCTTTCATTATTTACTCACCATCACATCATTCCAAGCCTCTATGTATTTTTAGTGAATTTGAAAAAATACATAATCTCTTTCTTTCATTAATTTTTTCTGTAAAATAATAATTATATATCTATTTATTTATACATGCACATATGACCATTTAAAAATGTGGGGGTTGGGATGATTATTTAATGTTTTTATGCTCACCATGAAAGTAAAAACACACTGTGAAATGTAATTGCAATTAATTTTTTTTTCTATTTTAGTATACTTTAAAATAGAATTTAGTAATGACAAAGCTTAGTTTTTAACAGTAATTTCTCTGTTAGAAATAATTTTAATATGCTGCTGAAGAAACATTGTTCGTAAATTATCTATGATAAAAACAGTTGTGCCGATTAATATTTTTGTGCAAATTATAATAATTATTTTACAGGATTCTTAATCAACAGAAAGTTCAATATAACAGCATTTATTTAAAATATAAGTTTTGTGTAATCTAAAATATTACACTTACTGTCACTTTTGAGCAAATGAATGCATCCTTGCTGAAAAAAAAAGTATTTTTCTTTAATTAATAAATAAATAATGTTGTTTTTATTATTATTATTATTATTATTATTATTTTACAAAAAAATATGATAAATGTAACACTATATAACAAACTAATTAAAATGAAAATACATTTAAAAATAATAACTTTTTATTAAGGAAATGTCCTAAACAAAAACTCTGATACTCTCAAAGCCGCTGATATTCTTCTCATCTAAAGGGTCAGGCAGTGTTCCATGTCAATCAATCACAGTCAACCTGCCGCCACCCACCTCTGGACAATTATAATATTTATGAGTGCCCATTTCATCGGGCTCTCTCTCTCCTTTTCAATCTCATTCCTGCTTTCCCTCTTCATCTCTTCGTATTCTTTTTCTCATTTTTTCCCTTTCACAGGTTTATTTTAATGAAAAGCACGGAACACAATCATTCAGGCATTTGCCGGTGTAATTCCTACAGCACAATGATTTGAATGACTATAAGCAGACGGAGGAAAAGTGCTGACAGCTCCTGAGAATAAATACATTTCTAAAACACATGGCTGAAAGCTTCTCCCATCACCTCTGTTCCATATACTCACAATAAGTCACCTTAATTGATTGAAAAATAAAATGTTCATTACGTTGACCTTTAAAAGTGAGGGAGGTTTAAGAAACCAGAGTGGTAACTGAACCAGTGATGTTTCCATCTTCCATCTAATCAAATGCCTCTGTTGATGCTTCTCTGAGAGATCCGACACCACACACACACACATACACTCGCATCCCCATTACTACATTATGACATGAGCAAAGCACCACCCACAGCCACACAAACTACAGCCAGAAGTCAATTATTAGGTTTTATAGCACGTCTTGGCGGAATGACTTATTCATGGAGTCCTTGTCAGATGAAAATTATACACCCTTTCAATCACCTTCCCTCAAGGGTGTTCTGATAGTGGCAACACAAAAGGAAACTTTTTCACATGCAGACAGGAGCAAAAATGATGTTTTGGAATGGCGTCTTTTATAGTTGGTGAATGTATGAAGATTTTACTAGACGCAATAAATGATTAATCATGGACTCTGATCATGAATGCATATTTAAACCAATTAAATGTTAATATGTGAATGTCAAATGAAATATTAGAGTTGTATGTTCAGTATGTGGATGAGCACACAATACGGCAAGAGAATGATAATAGATTCTAAGCCCCCTTCAAAAACACACAAGCGTTTGAATTATATGCCGTGTGAGTCAAATGAGCTATATATCCAAATATGCATTATTCATGATCATGATATAGTAGATGGATCTGCACATTTCGGTGTACAATAGATACTTTAGGTGGAAGTTGTCCCTGATGGCTAGACAGGTTTAAAAATGTGCAATTATTGCTGACGTTTTCAATAAATTATTCGCGATATCTGTGAATGTGTAACAAAGTGAGAAATAATTACACTAGTTAAGTTTTGCCAGTGTTCTGATACTGATCCTAATAATGGCATACTGTTGCTGAGGTAAATCTCCTCAGAGAAACGTGATTTCTATTCTATTTGGTCTATTTGGTGGAAGGTGAAAATGCAACTGAAATGCTCCTTGCGTAATAGGTAGAATTAAAACCAGTTTAATATAGAGTTTCACTTCGCATAATAGTTCTCAGTCTCCAGTAAGAAAGTCTGAGTTGGGTTTGAGCTCGATTTAGAGTTAAGAGTGCTGCAGACTCCTGGGACGTGCACACATTTCACGGGTTACAACACCAGCCATTCCAGACGCTGTGTCCGGATCGATTCACAAGCTCTCTCTCGTTCTCGTTTCTCCTCTTTGTTCCCTCCATCCTCTTTCTTTCCTTTGTCCTGTGAGATTTCACACCAGTGTCTGTAGTGATGCATTTGATTGGAGTACACACCTCTGCTGCTCCTTGAGACAGCTATGAGCCCTTGTGTGTGCGTATGTTACAGACAAAGACTTGTCAAAGAGTGACTGTACATCCTTTGAGCTCTAATTCTGTGAAAGACTGCATGTGTATCACTGTGTTTCTTTGTGTCATCATATTCTCATCTTACTAGGTCATATTTCATCCCGAGATCAAGAAATATTTACATTCCTTGTTTCTTTTTAAGCATATGGTAGTATTTCTTTTACAGAATTTAATTTATCCCGATCGAAAAAAAGGAGCCTATGGGTTATATTTGCTGTAGAGGTCTGCATGCTTAAAAATCTGTGATGCCATGAAACATAATTAAAAAGTAAAAGCTATAAAACCCTTTGTGGAGGTTTGTTGTGTCATTGCTTTACATGAGATATACAATGAGCGTCTGGGCCGAGCATGAGGAACCATAATGGGCTATCTTAATGCATTGGTTTAGATGAGAGCGATCTGTTTTGACAGGCCCCTTCCATGCTGAGTAGTGTGGAGGCTGAGAGAGCCGACAGAAAGACACAGAGATAATACGGAGAGAGAAAGCGAGAGAGAGAAAAAGAGTCTTTTTAATCTGGATTTGCATTAACAAACAACGCTTTCTGGCACAAAAAGAAAGATTACAGCCTCAAATGATTTCTCTTTCTCTCACATCACATGAAAAAATTGTGTTATCCTATAACAAACATATGCACTTTTGTAATGCTGTTGATGCACATGCTTGTGTTTGAAGAGTTAGGAGTCTCCATAGATCCCTTGGTGCATCAAAACAAGGATAATATAACAAGAGGAAAGGCTTTAATAACTCATATATTTTTAATTTAGTGCTGTCAAATGATTAATGGCGATTAATCGCATCCAAAATAAAAGTTTGTGTTTGCATAATATATATATATATGTGTGTGTGTATATGTGCTATGTATATTTATTATGTGTATATAGAAATACAAGCACATGAATGTATATAGTTAAAGTGCCCTATTATGCCATTTTTAAAGGTTGCTAATATTGCTTTATGAGTCAGGCTTACATGTATGCAAGGTCAAAAAACACTTTAGTTTTGTTTAGTTTAGTTTAATTTCTAAATGATTTGTAAATGACTCGTGTGAAGCAGTTTGAAGAATCAGTCTGTCTAAACCCCTCCTTTCCGTGAGCCCTCACTGCTGTGATTGGCGCAGTCCTTTATGATTGGTCAGAAAACTAAACAACCATTACCATAACTGAATGACAGCGCAGGATACAGCGTCTTCTTGACATGATGTAATCCACGTGGAAATTGTACTGTTTGTGGGCGGGCAAGTTGTTTGCGACGTAGAACGTGGGCGGACATTATGCAAATATGTAACTACGTGACGTGTAGCCGTAACAGTGAAAGATTTGAATTGCTGACGACTTGTTTAGGCGAATGTGAGCCGACTCTTTTTTTTTTTTGATAGACAAAACTGTGCACTGTCGGCATCACAACTTTGCAGATAGTTTATGTTCACGTACAGCTACATGACACACTGCATGTAAGATCATATTTGAAAAGGCATAATAGGGGCACTTTAAGAAAATTGTTTTAAATACATTTAGATATAACGAATATAAATATACAAAATGTATGTATGTAAATGTTTCCAAAATATTTGTGTGTGTTATAAACCACACCTCTGTGGTTCTCTCCAATCACCACCAGAGGGAACGCTCACCAGAGTACTAACTCTCTCTCTGATCTGCATTTCCCATAATTACCCGTGCCTAGGGTTAATCACCAGCCCAGGTGTTCCTCATCACCCTTCCCTTTTATAAGCTACGTTTATGATTCTGTCTTGTCTGCATTGCCTTGTCCCTGCCTGTTGACCTTGATTAAAGTTTCCCGCAAATGGATCCAAACGCTTCTGACTCTTCATCACGTGTGTTTATATATACATAATAAATATACACAGTACATACACGTATATTATATAAACAAACTTTTACTTTGGATTCGATCAATCCCAATTATTATCATTTGACAGCACTACTTTAATTAAAAAGAAAGACTATTGCGACACAACTGTGTGATGCTGCTTTTACTCAAATACAAACTGCAACACAATGACATACAAATACAATGTCAAATATTGTAAATAAAATTAAATAAAACATGTATATGTGTGTAAATTTATGTTAAAATAAGTATTGAACACAAAATATATTATAAGGTGCTGCTGAGATGGCATTTTCACCAGATGTTGGTAACAAGTCAAGTAATTCAAACATACAAAGAAAACAAAATGGCTCGGCGAAAAAGTACTGAACACATGAAGAAAGGAGGTGCAAAAAGCCACGGAAAGCCAAGACACTAGCAGTGTCATCCTCAATCCAATTGAAAATCTTTGGAGGGAGCTAAAACTCCATGTTGCTCAGAGACAGCCCCCAAACCTGACGGATCTAGAGAAGATCTGTATGGAGGAGTGGGCCAAAATCCCTCCTGCAGTGTGTGCAAACCTGGTGAAGATATACAGGAACCGTTTGACCTCTGTAATTGTTAACAAAGGCTTCTTGCTTTTTGACTCAAGTGATCAAATACCCATTTGACACAGTATTTCCCAAATAAATAGTTAAAAAATCATACAATGTGATTTCCGGATTGTTCTTTTTAGATTCTGTCTCTCACAGTGGAAATGCACCTATGCTGAAAATTGTAGACCCTCCATGATTTCTAAGAGAACTTGCAAAATCACAGGGAGATCAAATACTTATTGACATCACTGTAGATCCTTCAAGATTTGAACATTGTTGAAGAATGGGCCAAAATCACACTCGAGCAATACATGTAAATACTGTATTCATACACGAATCTGCGTCTTGTAGCTGTCATTACCAACAAAGTCTTTTGCACAAAGTATTAAATATATTTCAGCAGTGCAATACTTTTTCCCTGTACCATTCCATTTTTTTACACGTAACTTATTTATTGTTTTATTTGTATGTATGGATTACTTCGGTTATTATCAACATCTGGTGAAAATTTCATGTCAACAGCATCTTTACACATTTACTGTGAAAAATGGGGACGCGTTCAAGACTTATTTGCACCCACTGTATCTAAAAAAATCACAAAACCAAGGCAGTCAGGGTTATTTCAATATAATTTAGGAGTGGAAGTGAATTAGCACACTATCCACAATGCTAAAGACTGTTACCATGGAAAGTGCTAATTCTAAAGTTGTAAAGAAGTACATTAAAAAACACAAAACTCTAAGTGAATTGATTGCGTCATTCATTGTTAATTTGCTTTGAAGCTGTTTTGTGCTCTGATATTCCAGTACTATGAATCAAATGACGCAATATTATGATTAATCATTTGGTTAGTTTGACTCATTGCTTGAATTCTTTGTTATTTTTCAAATGCCTTGGAAATTGAATGAAAAAAATGACTTATGGCTTTGCTGTGCAGTCACTGTTGTGCAATATTTTCTTGAGAAAAGAAACCGGCCACTGACTCAAAAAAGAAGCTGTGAACACTTTGACATCAAAAACATGGTGAATTACAGCAATCCCTCTGGGCGCACAGGAATAGCTTTTAGTAATTAGCGCCGAACCTCTCCTGGCCTTCGAGGAACCCACAGTTCTCCCACTTGTCAGTCATTTTCCGAAACAAATAGAGTGACGCATGTAGGAGTAAGAAACACAAGTGCACCAAAAAAAAAACGTTCAGGGATTCTGAAAAGGGAAAATTCCCTCAGCACAAGCATGAGCGTGCGTACTCTGTATGAGAGAAGACTAAATGAGGGATGTCCTTTCACACACAGCCACTCACTCTCAAATTGAATAATGGCTACGATTCCTCCGCATCAACACTATAGATAGATTTTAACAACCAACATTCGAGGGTCAGAGGTCATGAAACCATTTCGGCACTGCAGTGTGAGAAAGGGTGATAAGTGGACTACTACTTTATAACAGGACTCTCACACACAGTGTGAGCAATGCTGTATTGCTGACAGCAGGAATGGGTCAGTAATTGCATACCTGCCTCTCTATCTGGTAGTGAAGACCAAATTCCAGTCAGGTTCAACTCTCTCTTTTTTTCTGTGGATAGAGAGAGAAATGAAATGGAAAAAAAAAAAAAACTTGCAGCCTTTTATTTTTTTCAAAATCAATATATGTGTGTATTTTATATTTTTTTCATTTATCATAATTTTATATCATATATATACACTTAAATTAAAAATTAAAGATTTGCTATCATCTTTCAACCCTGAATATTGCATTATTAGTTTATAATCATAGTACACTTCACGTGAGGAGTTGTATTTATGTGGCACACTGGGTTATGAGTGTCTATGAAGAGTGTTTCTAATGAGCAGATCCAGGACTATGCTGATTTTGGGGGATAATCTGCTGAATGAATTTAAATTTTAAATGTGTTAAAGCTGAGAATGCTATATTCGAATAGACAGCTGAACGCAAAATTAAATTTGTCGTATTATTAAATAAACACCCAATTGTGAAGAAATTTGCTGAGATTTCTGGGACGTTCTGTGAATGAGTCACAAGCATGGGGTCCTATTTCAGTTAGGTTACTGGCTGAAGAGAGGTTCTTGCAAGGTTTTGGAAGAAATTTTTAGAGATCCACTGTTTCTTAAATGTATATACTTTTAGAAATTAGTAATAGAATATTTTGAAAGATGGAAAAATGCACTGGGGGAAAACTATATCAATCTAATACGGTGGCAAGATTTTATGTTTTATGAATTTAACTTGCTTTAAGTAAAAGAAAATGGTATAAAAGCCAACATAATGTGAAAATACTAGCTTCTGAAATACCAAAACATGTTTAGTGCCTTTGTGATTCATTGACAACCACCAAAAAAAACACACGTGGTAATGAAAAATAACCAACACACGTACAACCTCACTCGTACGGTTTTGTACAATTTGTCTAAACCCCAGTGAAGGCAGCCGGATGTTATCACGCGATTCGAATGGGCCGTTTTCAGTCGTTATCAGCCCATTCATATGGGTAAGTAGGGACCTGCTGCACCTACTGTTAAAACGTAAAATTAAGTGAATTATTCTAGCGATTAAATTGTGTTTATTTAGCGTCTACACCTACCCCAACCCTAACACCTACCCTTTACCATG
>JAUMHR010000047.1:9394531-9422016 GCA_032361145.1 Enteromius fasciolatus | reverse complement strand
TGTGTGTGTGTGTGCTTAACAGAAGGAAGAAAACATACATGTTTGGAATTTGAGGGTAATCAAATGATGACAGAATTGTAATTTTTTACATAAACCCAGTATAGATGTTAAAGGCTTGTTCGAAAGAAAAAAAGGAGAATATAGCATATATTTTATATTCAATGGAAAATAATACAGTTGTGGAATAGCCAGAATTCTATTGTGATGGAAAACAGTCTTGCTTCCAGTTAAAAGAAAAGCATTAACTTTAACTTACATTAAAGCTACATATGATGTTCATGTACTGCAGGAATATGAAGGGGTTCTTTATTCGCTGAATGAAGAGTGAGTCACGACTGAAAGTAATTGAAATGGAAGTGCAGTTGCAGAGTGTGGAAGCAGGGAGTATTCCTAGAGAAAGAGCAAAGATTTTTTTGGGACAGCCTAATAGACCACTTTGCCATCACCCCTTCATCTGATACGTAAAATTGTCAGAGCTGTCAGTGCAATGGACTGATCATAGTGTTTGTCAGCAGGCACTGACAGCGACATATTTTCCCACATCTGTTATTTCCCTCTTCTTGGAATTCAGTCATAGTAAAGGTCATGCCGAATACAATGCCACAGCCAGTTAACATATACCTACCTTGTGTGCTGCTTTTATTTCAGGCTGAATAAGAGATCTACCTATCTATCTATATATCTGTCTGGCTTACTGTCTGTCTATCATTTTAAATGGCAGCTAAAGTCTTACTCCATCTTCATCTTCCCCTTTTTCACTCTTTCTGACAATTCTGTCATTAACGGAGCTGCATGTAAAACATTACAAGTGATGTGTTGATTAGACCTCATGGAGCTCCATTATGCTGGTGGCAGCTTTCATTTTAGAGTGACTATTTTTTGTGCTTTGATGAAACAAAAAAGGCATTAAATATGCAAATTGTGGCAACTCAGAGCGTGTTGGCATTCTATGGTGAATGTGTACAAACCTATGAAGTGATTTTTAAAAGAATATGTTTTAATGAGAGGTGGATGTAGAAGAACACAAGCTTAAAGCTCATGCAAATTCTCAGTTAATACAATTATCATACGCTTCAAAACTATAGCCTGACATCAGTAGGTTGGTAAGATTTTTATTTAATCAAAAACAGTAAT
Organism: Enteromius fasciolatus; assembly: GCA_032361145.1. Taxonomy (NCBI): domain Eukaryota; kingdom Metazoa; phylum Chordata; class Actinopteri; order Cypriniformes; family Cyprinidae; genus Enteromius; species Enteromius fasciolatus. Next base: position 9,420,882 of record JAUMHR010000047.1, on the reverse strand, counting down.
ACTTTAAAAATATCATTGCAATTTAAAAAGAATAATTTCTTTCTAGATTTTCTTCCAGATTTGAAAACTTTATGCCTATACTGTCACTTTTGGTCAATTTATTGCATTCTTGCTGGAAGAAAAATCATTATTATTATAATAATAATAATTATTATTATTATTATTATTATTATTATTAAGAAAAAAAAACACTTTTAAACATGCATAGTTGAGCAGCAACTACCTCTTTAAATATATTACCTCATAAAATACTGAGAAGCACTAATAGAAATAATTTAAAATTAAAATTGACAGCCTTTATACATTTGTGTGTGCTTGTATGCAAATATTAGCTTAGCAACAAGTGCACTCTCTATTTAAATTAGTTGTAAGTTGCATCTAAAGAATAATACTGTTTCGTGTGTTATCAAGAGTGTTTCAAATCAAGCTCATCCATTTCAGTTCAGATGCTGCCTATGTTTGTAGTTCACTAGGTTTTCAGATTGAGTCTTACAGACAGACCTGGTGTTTGGAAAAAGTTGTGTGTGTAACCTGGAAAGCCCTGTTAGCAGCACACACAAGTGTGCTGAAGTGACTGAATCAGATAAACATGCTATATTTGGAGAGACAATGTAGCACTCTCCAGGGGTTTGTGACGAACGGAAGCATCCAGCAAAATAACGCACTGTAAGCTCCTTAAAATCCCTGCAGAAGGAAGGGAGAGAGAGCGAGGGAGAGAGGAATAAGACACTGACCCTTCTCTTGCCATCTTGTCATGCGAGTAAGCAAAGGGCTTGCTACCTGTCTCTCAGCGCCAAGTGTAATCCTCCTAACATGGTGCGAACCAACTTAAAGACATCAAACCTCTGTGCTGTCATCTGCCAAATCAAACCTAATCAAGCATTTCCACTGCACTGCTGAAGTGACATTATCACCCTACCTCCAAAACCTGATCTGTGTTAACAAATCCCCCATTAAAATCCACAGGATGTAAAAGCATCCATGTTTGTTTAATTAATTCACTTGTTTATTCATTTAGGTATTTATCAGAATGCTTTAAACGAAACGGAATACCTTTAAAAAAAATAAATAAATAATAATAATAAAAAAAACATAGTCAACAAAAAAGGTGCTTGTCATGTAAACAATCATAATAAAAAAATAATATATTTAAATAAATAAAAAAAAATTAACCTTGTAAAAACACACATAACAGGGAAACATGCGTAACAAAATTATTTGAACACATTTAATTATTTCGAATTTTTGAAAAAAAAATTGGGAAATATTTGTCAAATTTTTTGCATTTTCTTTGCAAAACATTTGCATTCTCTAACAAAGATATTTGCGTTTCCTCGCAAAACCAATTGACGCACATGCTCTACATCATCCACCCGAATGGTTTGCACGTATCACAGTCAGCAGAAGTGAGAAAAACAATTCATAACATTTTTCTTAAAAAAAACGTTCTAATTTGCAACAGGGGTCTTTATACACCCCCTGGAGCCACAGGAGGCACAGTTTATTATGGGTACAGCTTTTGGACTATTGAACAAAAACACTCACCTGCTCCCAATCAAGTGCTTGGAAGAGCAAGGAAAATGTTTAATATATCTTAGATTGGATTCCTCTAAAAGAAGAAAGTCAGATACACTAGGATGTAGAGCTTAGCAATATATCGCACACTATATTCATGCGCATCTCGTCAGTAAAGCCGGTTCTTTGATTAGAAGTAAACATATAAAGTATCACCTGTTTTCAAATGGAGCGGCAGTTAATACACAGAGCCGTACAGCACCGACAAGCTACGCAATATCAGCTTCAGCATCGCAAATGAATCGCCCGCAAAAGTAAACGTGATAATATGTAGTTTGTCAGTCAAGAACCAGTTTTACTGGTGAGATGCGTATGTACTGTATATATCGTGCGATATATTGCCCAGCCCTACTAAGATGTTTTGAGGGTGAATAAAACATGGGATACTTGACATTTTTTTGGTGAACTAACCCTTTAATCTATTAGTAGCAGGGTTGCAAAGGAGTGGAAAATTCCCGGTAAATTTCTGGACATTTTTCAAAAATCCCTGGATTATTCCAAAAATTCCTGGAAAGTTTCCAAAATTTCAGGAATATTTCCAAAATTTACTGGTAATTTTTCACCTTTTTGCAACCCTAATTATTATTTTTTTAAAAATACACAGTGTACACTATATATATATATATATATACACTCTATATATTTTCCAGAACATATTCTAACAATTTGCTGTAGTTTTAGAATAAAATATACAGCACTATTTAAGGTTGTTATAATACCATGCAAGCAATTATTCTCACAAAGTTTTATGGTCCACATATAATAATATAGCTGTCTTTATAGTATACTGTATGTATAAAAAAAAGGGCCCTAGCATTAACAAGTATGAGACCCAGAAATCTGCTGCGTTGTAAGAGACGCAGGAAACATCCTGTTGTCTTCCCCTCTCTCTCTCGCTTTTACCGTCCTCTTACCAAACAAACAAACTCAAGCATTTTGAACACAGAAACGCCGACTCGTTTCTCTTCGATGAACACAAACAGATGTAAGACTGAGAAAGCCGGTGCTTTAAAAGCTACTGAGTCCATCTGTGTCCTGAAAAGAGTTTCTACGCAAACACACAGATACACACACTCGTCTTTCGTTCTCCTTCGTACAAAGCCCTGTACATGGAGGCCCCTGAGTCTGCCGCCTTAATGAAGACGAATGCAAGGAATCAATTTGCACCTTCCCAACTCCATCTGGCAGCTCAGCACTCCACCATCAATTAACACACCAGCTGGGGAACACACACACTCACACGCCGCCCACTTCTCCTGTCTGCTCTTTACCGCTTAGCTCAGAACTGCCAAAGGCGGCCTGAACCCAGAGGACCCCGTAGGCCTGGAGGTGTAGAAATGCATTATGGGATGTTTGGGGCGCCCATGCAGGTAAAAAGTGATTGAAAGTAGAATGAGGGCGAAATGAAAGGGTGAAGGAGACATATAGAGGAGAAAAGGTACTTGTGAGTGTGTGTGTGGGCCGGGGGTAAAAAGTCCTGGTGCCCAACGCACACGCTCGATTCCAAGCAAACTGGCGTCCCGGAGTATGTAAATGCTTCGGACAGATCTGGTAAACAGATTCTCTTAATGTGGACAGTTTTAGGATAAGCCGAGCACCAGCAGCGCAGGGAGTTATTGACTGATCTCAACCAGAGGGTGGACAAGAAAGTCCGTCATCTGTCTTCCACCCGCTCGGCGCACAGCAGCGTTCTCTCCGTCGAGATAAAAAGACAAATCCGCTCGTGGGGATACCAATCCGTCGTCAGGCCAACAAAAGACATTTCATTCAAAGCCTGCTGGACAGTGGGCTAAATTTGACTCGTCTGAAATAACAGGAGTGTGAAATATCACAACTGAGCTGACACATGCGGCGAGATTGAGAGATACGGACGCATTAAAACTCCCTCTATCAACTTCCATCACTGCACTGCTGTGCTAGAGCTCTTTATGTAGGTCATGAGTGTTTTTCTGAACATGTGCACTCCCCATCCCTCTTTCTTTCCTTTCCTCGATCCTCGTCTCTTAGTCATTCTCTCATGTACAAATGAGAAATGATCCTCTAAACAGCCCCGGCATCGTTACATCACACAGGTAATCAGTGTATCCTAGCAACACACGTCCAGCTATCTTAAAACACATCAAACCTGGATTCAAGGAGAAACTCGTAAGACACCAAGATAAATGACCGCGACTCTGATTCTCAGCGAGCAGTGACAAGTTACAAGACTCTGTTCTGTTCTGGACCGTTACGTTCAAATTTATCAACAGTTTTTACAACTAGAATATTTGAAACATTTCTTATTACCATAATGAGCTTTTTGTCATGATTTCCAATAATCGAGCATTTATTATTAGCATTTATTACTATATTACAGTGTGAAATTCTGTGATATGTTCCCATTTAATTTAATATTATTATTAATTATTCTTATTTAATACACTGTAATCTAACTTTTACAATATTTACAAGAAATTTGCGTCAGAACTTTTGTGTAAAAAAAAAAAGAATATCACAAATATCAAAGAATATAAAAAAAAAATCTCATGATATAATTTATTATATTAAAGCACTGATGTTGAAACTGTGTTGGAACCTGTGATGCTTTTTTCTTTGATACTCTGATGAATAAAAACAACATCATTTATCAAAAATAGAAATCTATTAGAAGAATTTATTTATTTTTGGGGGAAAAAAGAAAGAAAGAAATACTGACCACAAACTTTTAAAATGGTGTATATTGCAAAAAAAATAAATAAATAAACATTGGGTTTTTTTTGTTTTTTTTATTAATCAAAGACTCTTAATAATTATATTTGAAAGCATATCAAAATAGAAAACTAACTGATCCCAAATAATTTTAGGTTGAAAAATCTACTGCACCAAATACTAGTTAGTAGATAAGAAAAACTTAATTGCGTAAGCTAAAAATATTTTGGGTTGCAATATGATGTAAGGCCAGCTGAAAAACTTTCTTTGTCAACCTGCTACAACATCAAACTCACATGACTATGTATCAATACTAGTGTAACCTGTTTGTTTTTTCCAGCACGGTTTTACAACGCTACCTTTGAATCAACACAGCATAGAAATGTAACACAGGTTATTATATTTTACTGCGCAAGGTCCCAAAACTATTTGTCAATTCTTCATTTGTTCAGTTTTTTTCCCTGGGCCGAACAAACTGCTTAAGTAAGAATTCTATTGTTCTTTGTGTGAAACAGCCAATAAATCTTTTGAATCTTTTGTATCCCATCTAAACTGGTGACTCGGTGAATCCCATGCTGTATAACATTGTGTCTAACAAATCAAATTTACTTCATACCCTCTGATTTATACAAGCTTCATAATCAAAACCTCACTGATAAGCAATAACCCCTTGTGTATAATGACACCCAAATATATGCCAACATCCAAATGCAGTGCTCCTGTATATAAGCTCCAGCTCACAGACTCATCCCTTTCGGACAATCATTGAGCTTGGGCAGATGTGTTTTGGATTGGATAGCGTGTGTGTGTGTGTGTGTGTAGAATGCTCTTTCAGGTGTGTTGGACACAATGTGTGATCCACAGATTGGCTGAATGATCGGTTGGAGTGTTGAGACTGAATTGGTTCCGATAGTGAGTGGGCAGTGATTGCCTTTATGCCATGTTCAGTGAGAGATCTGATCCAACAGCTGAATCTGAACACCTGACAGGACGGGATTGTGTTTCTCCACAAGGCCATGGAGAGTGTGTGTGTGTGTGTGTAGGCTGGTACTTTACGATTTGAAGTCTAGTAGTAAAAGCGTCTTAGGGAAGAAAACAAATCCTCATGCATCATGGGTTTCAAGATGGTGAGTCAATACACATATACACAAACACATGGGATGCCTCCAAGGCCCTACATGTCCTCTCTGAAACGTGCCAATGTTACAAAGACCTTTCACAAATGTCAAAGGTACACGGAGGCTATGTGTGTGTGTTGTGTGTGTTTGGGCTTTCATGTGTATTAGATTAATGACGGCTCAACCTGCCATCCCAAAAACTACCAGCAGGATCTGTTAGTAAAACCTTTCACAAATTCAGAACATTTTAATTTCAGAGCGTCTTTTGAATGTACTACTTCTTGCCATCGACAGTAATACAACATCAGTAACAAAATGTAGTGCAATACCTGACATGTGAAGATGAATATAATATAGGTTTAATGCAACAAAGCAACCAATGGCACGTTACACTGAACGCAAATAAATAAATAAACGAGATTGAGATGAACATTTTTAAATGGTAAGATGTTCATCAATGCTGTATTTATTTGATCAAGAATACAGAAAAACTGTAATATTGTGAAATATTATTGCACTTTCTAATACTAGTTTACTTTTTTAATATAAAATATTATTTATTTCTGTGACACTGCAATGAATTTTCATCAGCCATTACTCCAGTCTTTAGTGTCACATGATCCTTCAGAAATCATTTAAATATGATGATTTATTATCAGTGTTGAAACTGTTTGGCTGCTTATGTTTTTGATTGTGATTTCTCTTTATTTTGGTAAAAAAAAGTAAAAAAAAAGAACAGCAGTTATTCAATATAGAAGTCTTTACTATCACCTTTTATCCATTTAACATATTCTTGCTAAAAAGATAAAACAAATAAAAACAACCCAAATAAAATATCATATTAAATAAATATAATATAATATATAAATATAATAATAATAATAATAATAATAATAAAATAAATATTAATCTGACATTAATCTTAATTAACCTGTCATTTTCCAATTAAAATGTCTTAAAAAAACAATACATGTAATTAAGAAATGAAAGAAGAGAATATATTTGACCTCTTTGGGCAATTTTTTTTTTTAACATTTTGGCAGTGAATTATTTAAAGATACAGCTGAAAATTCTAGAAGCACATTGAAAATTTGGGATTGCTTTCAAACTTAGATTTTTACTCAAATTATGATTAATGTAATATGCAGTAATATCATATAATATAGGCTGTATTTAAAAAAATAAATTCCACTGTACATTGTCTGAAAATGAATTATCTCGTGCAGCTTAGATTTGTGTTCATTTATTCTTGTTTTTTTGGAAAACAAGACTAAATAGTCATTTTGCAGTGCAGATATGTCATCCTGAAGCTTTGGCTTGACTAATTCTATCAAAACCCTGCAGAATACGTCAGTGAGTCATGTACATGTATGTTTATGTGTGGTCACTGATCTGAAAACAAAAGACAGAGAGTCTAATGCAACAAGCGGACGTCACCGTTACAGCCCTATAGTAACTGCCACGGTCAATGTAAAATCATTATATTAAATGTCATATCCTGTGGTCCTAAAATGATTGTGATCGTTCACGCTTCACTGGCTCTGGGTAAAGCAACAGGCGCTCCTACATGTTGACTGCAGAAGTGCTTTGGGTAATAAGCTAAAGTGTTCAATCTAAACGCTGCTCTCTAATGCTTCCATAGCAGCTCAGAGACATCCAATTGGTGAAGCAATCTAGATCCAGATGGTTTCTTCCTTTTAAAATGAAACACAAACACCAGATTTCTCTACTGTGAATTCCCATGATTACCTGTTAGCTTACCAAAGAGCTAGTTATGCTTGCTAATTACTTTGTGATTTATGTAAGCGTCTTGCTTTCCTTGACAACAATTTGCAGTCGTGTTTGCTAACCTGAACAGGGTGCTAAATATGAACCAGACTCAAGGTGAGAAGAGGGCTTATTAGCGATGGCCTGTGTTAATACACCGAACTAGCAAGCCTAATAATGTGCGTGAGTCAGCCACTTCATAATTAAACAACTTTGCAAATATGCAGGGGAAAATATTGAACAGTGCTTCATCAAGACATTGAAATGTTTGTTTCTATAGAAATCATATCACAGCCACTCCTAATATGCAAACAAGATACTAATTGCATTTCTGCATACATGTTAGCTTGCTATTTCTACACGGATATCTGTTCCGCAGTGCTCCCTCTTTGTGTTTAAGTCGTGACTGAGCTGTATCTCTGCTGCCCTTCTCAGCTGAGAATATGTAACTGCAAGCAGTAGTTAATGCTCTTTTTTCATCTCTCTTTATCTCTCACCCCTTTTCCCCCTTCCATCTGTCTTCCATTTGCCCTCTCCAGTCCATCCGGGTCTTTATCTTTCTGTTGTGCTTTTATTTGGAAATACAGGGAGAGCCCAGGGCTTGCCCTCCTACTGTTTCCTCAAAGACTAAGAACACAGAATCTACCCACTGCAGCAAGACAGAAAGGAGAAAAAGGGAGAAGAAAGGGCATGGAAGAGGAAGAGAGAGAGAGAGTTCAGGAGTAAAAGATCAATTTACGAGAGATAAGAGATACCTGTGAGGAATGAACTGGGACTTAAAAATCACAATCCAAAGCATGCAATCTTCTACAAAATGTATCACACATTGTGAATACATTTACAGAATTTTGTGGCAGAGGGAAGCATTTAGCGCAATCCACACTGAGGCACGATAACAGATATTTTTTTCATAAGATTGTTGTATATTTATCGATTAATTGCGGTTAATCACATTCAAAATAAAGGTTTTTGCTTACATGTGTGTGTACTGTGCATTTTTTATTATGTATATATAAACACACACACCCAAGTGTGTATATATTTCAGAAAAAAAAATTATATATTAAATATATTTATATGTAATATAAATTATATGAATATGAAAATATACATGTAAATACATTTAAATATTTCAAACTGAATGTGAGTGTGTGTGTGTGTATATATATATATATATATATATATATTATGTAAACAATAATTTAAACCTTTCTATGTAAACCTTTTATTTTGAATGCGATTAATCACGATTAATCATTTGACAGCACTCATTTTTACATGTATTTGTATCATTGAAAACTTCGCTAAAACATGCTACGATTTTTGCTATTAATTTAAAACAATAAATAAATAAATAAATATTGGTAATGTGAATGACCATTTTATCTTTTTGCAAACATTATGGGAACGTTACGTTTGAATGTTCCCTGAACTTTTCGGGAAAATAGTAATGTTTGAAATGTCAAACTAAACTCGATTGAAAGAAAAACATTTTGTGAAGGTTGTAAAAATAACTTTTTGCGTTATGTTTTAGAAACATTATCAAATAACTTTTAGCGAACATAGAAAACACTGGCAGAATGTTACCCAACGTTTTAAGAACTTTCACTGTTAGCTTGGACAAAATCACCAATACTACCGATAGAGTAGTCAAGCTAGGTTTATTACCCACCACATTCAGTGCACCGAATGTTGCCAGGTTGGTCACGAGTAAGCGTGCCTGCTGCTATATTATGTAACACTACTGGCGAGCGAATTATCACAAATTAGATGTATTGTCATTTCAAATAAGATGTCATTTTGACAATGATTCAGTTTTCTTGCTGCTTAAAATGAACAACCTGCAGGGCAAAGCGTTTGTATATAAATCGGAGCAGCGCACAATACATCACATTACGAACAAGATGAACGACTATCAATGAATGAATCAAAGGATTCAGAATGCCGACGTGGTTTTCCATTCATCATTTTTTAACATCGCCTTATGTGGGCGAAGACAAATGGTATACAGCAGTAAATTGCTCACAGTGCTCCAATTTCTTCATTCCCATTGGTAGTCACTGCTTATTTGCACAAACTTTTGCGAGCTCTCATTGAAAATGAATGACTTCAGGTTGTGAAACAGCTTTAGTTAAATGACCTCTACACGCTAACATTCAGTTATTCAGCACCATGTTCACCAACAGCCTCTTTTGTTGTTTTGATTCACTCAATGCACCACAGTCAGGTTTTCTACAGGTCTAGCATTAATCCTACAATGATAATCTGTATAATTCTGAGATCATCTATTATTTTCTAAGTACGTGGAGCACTGCAGATGCACTCCGAGGCTCGTGCATGTGTCTGCACTGAGATCTGCTCTGGTTTAAGCTTGTAAGCTGCTCTCTTAAAGAGAGGAGAGGCATCTGTGGTGTTTCATTTGATGGCGGCTGCTGTTTGGTCTTTTAATGCTGCTGCACTTCAGCAGATCTGAGGAGTTACATCTTCTGCTGCTCTTTCTCTGTTTTCTTGTCTTGCATTGATGTGCTCATTTTGAAGTTTTGAGGTTATATTACATAATTCAGGCATGATTCTTGAGTGTAGTCTAACAGTTGTTACTCAAATTTCAGCACAGACACAAAAGCAAAGTAAACACAAATTTGGGGTCAGTAAGATTTTCCTTCTTACGTTTCTTATGCTCTTTTAAGGCTGCATTTATTTGATAAAAAATTTATTAAAACAAAGTTAAACTGTAAAATATCATTACAATTTAAAATAACTGTTTCTGTTTAAATATATATATATATTTTAATTAATCCTGTGGCGGCAAAGTTTTCAGCATTTTATCTTTACTGGCACGCAATCCTTTAGAAATCATTCTTATACGCCGAACTGCTGCTCATTTATGATTATTTTCAGTCATTCTGCTATTAAGAAATGATATTTTGTGAAAACCATGGTACAGGATTCTTTGATGAGGAACAAGTTCAATAGAACCACATTTATTTGAAATAGAGACCTTTTGTAACATTATACATTTCTTTACCGTCACTTGTAATAAATGTAATGCATTCATGTTAAATAAAAGTACTCTTTTACTCCCTCACTGTCAATGCGGACAGCTCTTGGCCAAAACAAGCTGCAAAGTGGACTAGACCTTATGCCTTTACTCAGAGGTTTGGCAATGACAGGCTAACAAATACATCAACACAGCTCCAGTCTGCTGAAGAAAAGAGACAAACTTTTCCAAAACACCACACACACACATGTTGGAGTTTAGATTATTAACCTCATTTCCCATAAACTGGTGTCTGATCAGATATTATCTTTAATATGAAAAACAGCACATTAGCGATTAGTGACTCCATGCTAATGATAAGAAGCAAAGCTGTAGTTTATTACTCGCTCAGCTGAAGCTGTGTTTGTTTACTGAGGTTGTGCTCTAATTTGTCAGCATTATGCTGTTCATTTTTCTTTGTTAGAGGGACAATGCGCCACAAAGAGAACAAGAGAAACTCAAAGAAAGACAGAGATGTGAATGACAGTAAGAGAAAGAGTGTGTAAGAGCAAGCTAGAGAGTGATACACAGATGGGATGGAAAGTGAGATAGAAGGAAGGGAGAAAATTAATGAGAAAGAGAGAGGGAGAGAGAAGTAGAGGACAGAGGGATGGAGGGAAGGAGACATGGAGGACAGTTCTTCCACATCACTCACTAATCCCTTAACGGTGTGTAATCACCAGTTTAATTAGCAGCTCTGATTGGCTGTGTCTGACCCACTGCATTGTTTCTAGGACCATAAAATAGTCTGTTCAGAAGCTTCCTGATTAATCTCTGAAGGCCTTTTCATGTGATTCATGTCAGTGTTCTGTATTGCTTGTGAACCCAATATGGAAGCTACAGAACATGTCAGATAATCACAACTGCAACTGACTGCAACAGTTGACAATATTTCACATGTAACTTCATTGTTCTTATTCTTCAGAAGCATCATAGCACATCACAGTATTTCTTTTTCTTCTAATTGCAAATTTGTCACACCATTGTGACTTTCATTACTTAGAAATGCATCATCAAACTACAGCGATTTGCAACTACACCTCACCACTGTGACTTCCTTGCTTCTCTTAAGTTCATCAATTTTACTTCTTTATCTCAGTTTTAGGTTGCACTTTATTTTGATATTGTTGGCTAATTCTTAATTTGCAACCTCGTACTAATTAGACATGGTTTAAGGTTTGTAGAAAAAGTCGACATATACTTTTAAAGCTTCGGATGTCAGTATGTTGTACGTTGTGGACGCATCAAAATAGTATAATGTCTAAAGTGGACTATCGAAATAAAGTTTCTTTTCCATAGTAAACAAACAACAGTACTTGTTGAAACATTGTTTATACAATTAATGTATCTATTCAATATAAAATGTTCTTTTATTACATTGCTGTTGACATGGTGTTCAAAACTAAATGCTGTGTTTACCAGTGTTATAACCAATGTAATGCATGGCCTCTGGCTTATTCTTTATTTCCTCTTTTGTTTGCTTCCACAATTTTTTACTGTGTACACTTAGCTAGCTACAAACCTCATAAAATCACCCTTTGGTGACATTATCTGCAAAGCTTTTCATTTGGAGGTCACAGCGGTGAAACTCTGTGAAAAAAGCTTGCCTTTGTAATACCATCCCATAATGCAGTCCTCACAGCTCAGAATGGCACATCGGTTCCTGATCTCCATGACTCAGAGAGGAGTGTGTGTGTGTGTCATTAAAGTTACTGTACTCGCTCATTATGAGTAGACTGACATGGCACATTGCCTTCCATTATCTGGATTACATAAGCAGGTCAGCACTCAGATGTGCTGATGCATTCCTGATTAATCACTTGAGTGTGTGTGTGATGTGTGTGAGTCCTATGAGACAGCTGTATGGACTTTCCCAAACCTCTCCACCAGATGTGCAATGCCCCATTCCTCCAAGCACTCTTCTACTCCCGTGTAAAGACACACGCACTTTCTTTATCACTTGCCAAGTCTGTTCCTAAAACAGCTCAAGCAAAGCTCTGATCACCCTCCTCTCTCTAAAAATACACAAACCATAAATAAGTTTAAGTGACAGTATAAATAATAACACGCATCGTATTAATTTCCATCAGTTATTATGATCAACAAGACCACACCTTTGTTTTAGTACTATACTATATATAGTACTAAAAGAGATTTTAAGTGTTTAAAAATATACATATATTAATAAAAAATAATAATAAACACCACACCCATATATAATAATACCCATGTATATAATTTGAGAAATATTTCAAATTTTAATATAACTCTTTAGTGTGTGTGGTTGCATGAGAAAACATACTCGCACTGAAACAACTGTTTGTATATATGTTGATTTAAGTAATCTCTGAGCACACAAGGAAGAAAGAACAAGGGAGAGAGAGAGTTCCTGCTTTAGTTGTTTCAATATCCTCAGGCTCACTCTACAGGGACTGATTTAGCCACATATCTAAAAAACCCTTCCTCTCATTCTGTTCCTACATCCTACTCTGTTTTCCCTTCAGTAACCCTGCGTTTTATGTATCTATGTTGTCTTTAGTTGACTCACTGGGCTGAGCGAGGAAACTGCAAAGATTTTCAAATATAAATTGAAATAGTGTCTTTTTGAATTTGCCATTGTCAGTCATTCTTGTAGGTTAATCAAGAAAATCCGTTTGAAACATACACTTCACCACTTCGGTAATGCAGAAAACTTTTTGGAGGTACAGTTCAGCCAAAAACAAACATTGCTACGTGTCAGAATTTGCTCACAGAACCATTATTCACCCAGATTTCTTTCTACTGTAGATGTCACAATGAGTAATTTTACTGGTATATTTCATGTGATTGCAACTCACTAGAATAGTTCACCTAAAAAAAGGAAATGAAGTCATCATTTACTCACCCTTTTGTCATTAAACCTGTATAGTTCATTCTTATGTTGAGCATAAAGTATGTTTTGAAGAGTTACCAGTGAAGAATACTGGTGAACTTTGGAATGAAACAATGGCGAGTAAATGATGACAAAAGTTTCATTTCTGAGTGAACTTTAATTAAATTTAGTCTGTCTGTTTCGTCCAGGGCTGTCCAAACTCAGTCATGAAGAGTTTAGCTGCAACATCCCTCAACACACCTGCATGGAAGTTTCTAACATGCCTAGTAAGAGCTTGATCAGCTGCATCATGTGTGTTTAATTAGGGTTGGAGCCTAACTCTGCAGGACACCGGCCCCCCAGGACCGAGTTTGGACAGCCCTGATTTAATCCTGTTGCTTCAGATAAGATAAGATAAGATAAGAAGAACTATTACAATACTCTGTATGGTACCGTCGTGTCTGTTTCTGAAGTACTGTATGAAAGCTTAAAAGTCTAATTGCTTGAAAAAGAACAACTAGTACTGTTCTCTAAAACGTCTGCTTTTTGTCCATTCGATATGAAATGACATGTGGGTGAGTAAATGATGACAGACTTTTCATTTTTGCCTGAACTGTTCCTTTTTGTTTGAAAGGGGTTGAAAAGCTGTATCGTTTGAGTTCAGCTCAGTTCATTCGAAAGCCTTACAAAAGAAGTCTGAATCTCTCTAATGCCGTCTTCACGTCTCTCCTTTAGATACTTTCCTCTTTTATCCTCAGACGGCACTGAAAAACACAAATTTTCCTCTTCTCAAAACCATTTCTCTTGTGTTTCATATCATTTCTCATCATTTTCTTTTCTCTTACCGTTCCTTTCCACTTAGAAGAATATCCCTGTCATTCTTGGTAACTCTTTTTAATATTGTTCATCTTCTGTTCTACCCTTATACATTTTGAAAAAACAGAAGACAGACCTTGTGTTTGCTTGAAATAGACCCCGACCACACACACACACACATAAAATGCACACAGTGAGGTAGGGCTTTAATGATGTGTCCGGTTCTATTAGCTGTGCTGCCATCTTACTATTCAATGAGTTCATTATTCACCCTCTTGTGACTCTGGGGCCTCTTATCTCTTTGCATTTCTCTGCTTGTCAACCCCTTCCACACTTCCTGACTGACCCCGCAGGGATCTTTAATGGAGATCGCTGCAGTGGAGACTCACTTCTGATCTCTTTCAAATCGGATGAAGTTAAGTTAAACCAACAAAAGAAAACTTGCCTCCAATACAATAACAGCGAGCTCTATCATTTGAACGGAGGAAAAGTTGTGATTTAGCCTCTGTGTGTGCTGGTAATCCTCATCCACGCCCGGCTCAAGCGTGGGCCTCCCGTCGGGATCACAGCGGCAAACTCTTGGAGAGAGGTGTGGTGGCATGCTGAGGGAAAGATATAAACTCGCACATGTGTACATGAACGGCGCTTCTACATAACCCATCTGCTTCTGTAATCAGGAGCCTGCGGTCACGCGTTTGATGAGCTGCTTACTCATCCCGCTTGTGCCGACAGGTAAAAACCCAAACGACCGTGGAACACGCTCACGGACCGCGGATCAAAGAGGCCACTAAAGGGATCCCCGGATCAGAGCAGACATCCGAAGGCCAATAACTGTGGGATTAAGATAAAAATCAGCCTTTTGCTGGATTTCATCTCTTTCATTTTTGCCTCTCGTTTATTCCTTGCCCCGTCTCTTTTATTCCTCTTTCACTTCTTTTCTATTCCTAAATTAATGCAGTCTCTTTCTTTTTTGTGGTGTTTTTTGACAAGGCAAGTGTAGGACTGCAGATTCTCTCAGGCTGATAATGTGCACAGTTAAAGTGGCTCATTAAACCCATTTTTCACACAGAAATCACTGCATAGCTCCAAGTCTGCAGTCAGCACTTTCCTACCCCCACCCCTTCGCCGGGTTGTATAAGCGTCTGATAAAAATAGTGCAATTGAATCAAACTGCACATCATTTCATCAAACTGCTCGACTCCTGCTGCTTTTGCTGATTCTTGTTTATTAAAGAAATAGTTCGCCCAAAACTCACCCTGATGTTACAAATATGCTTTCTTTTTTTCTTTTTTTGGAACACACTGAATTTTAGAAAAATCTTTTTCACGCAATTATGGAAATTTCAAAACTTGAAAAACACCATTAAAACTTGTTCGTATGCCTTGTGCACTATATTAAATATATGTTAAAACCAGAGAATCAGACTGGAATATAATATGATATTATTCAATGAAAATACTGGCATGCAACTGAATTAATCATACTTTAGATCTTATTCTAATAATTTAACTCTCAAAGCCTGTCTTAATAAATTGGATTAAGTTAGTTCTCATTTTATTGAATATTTAGGGGTTGATGAAGATTACCAGTGAATAGCAACAAAAAATTCTATTTGTTTTTTACTGGTCTCACTGCAGTTTCCAAAAGAAATGAACACTAGAAGCAGTAAAACACATTTCATTCCTTTACACACTCATTTACAGAGTTTTGATTAATAAAGCTTCATACTGTATCTATGGGTTTTCATAGATGGTAGGTTTGTTCGGTACCTCACGAAGTACAGAGATGTACTTGAGAGGTGAGGAGCTCCTGTTTGAATCCTGTGCAACTACAGTTCAACAAAACAGTTCAAATCTTGAAAGTTGAAATGACATGGTTACACTAACAAATGTGTTTTTATATAAGTTTTGCATTTGCTAACACTATCGGATAGGTTTTGGGTTGGATTTGGTGTACCAATAATATGATGGAGCATTAACTTTTGTCGCGGCCCGTTTTAAGTTGCAGTCGGAGACACGGAAAGGAAAGCAAGAAGTAACGAGACTAGACTGGCTTTGTGCACGCTGGAGCACATGGAATGGCTCTTAAAGAACGAAAAAAGGTGCCAAAGAACATAGTTTTAAAAACCGGGCTACAAAAGCTGAGGCTAAGAGAGTAATTTGTATCGTTTCTTGAGCTTTTAAACTCATCTTTGGACACCTCCCAAAATCGTGTTTTAACCAATAGATATCATTCTAGCTCAGGGTGTGGTGATATTTCTCCTCCCAAATCATAAATCCAAGTGTTATCTAATCAGTCACATGGTCCGAATTTTCCCACTCTTTCAGAGTATAAGTTTGGGCATGATTTCTATAACATGAATATGATACATTAGTTTTTTTTGTGAAATGTGAGGGCAGTTTTGTGAAACCAGATGTTAAAGGTCTCATCAGGAATTTCAGTCTGTTCCTGAGTTGGGGGTTGGAGATCCATACAACAAAATCTTTCATTATTTTAATGATTTCCTGTGTCTTTAACCATTATCTTGGTTATTTGCCCAATACTGACAATCTCCTTCCTGAGTTGGGATTCTCAATGTGTTCTTTTGTGTTAATGTTGCACGCTGTCCTGTGAACGCATGTCTGTTGGATCTGCTTGCGAGAGGTAAGCAACAGGGTATCATGGGCCGATTTATGACCTCCTGTTGTCTTGAGGCCTGTTTGTGGAATTCAGCTCCTCATGTTCCAATGTTCCGATCAAATCTCAATTGGCTGATTCCCTCTGATGCACTACATACATAAAAAAAGGTGGTGCACAAAAAGTGTACAGATGTACATATTTTTATGAGACCAGGTTGTTTTTTCACATAAAACTATTATATGACTTCATAAGACTTATTGCGGATGAGTCATGTGGTTTAATGTTCTGTTGGGATTGATTGCCCTGGTCCTCTTTTTAGTTTTATTACATTGAAAATAGTGGCATAGATATAGTTTAGAATCTCTGTTTTTGTCAAATGGTGGAGAACAACATGACAACATTTTCAATTTTGGATGAATTATCTGTTTAATAGGTATACCCAACATCACAGACCTGCTGCAACGAGTTAACGATCGACTTACAATTTAGTATTATTAAGTATTATTTTTAAAGTCAGTTACAAAAAAGTAGCATCTAATTTAAAAATTTCAAATTTGGAAAAAAAACTTTATAGTTGAGCAAACCTACAGTAGTTCTTAATACACAGTCCTAAAGTGGCTATGTTTATGTAACCGGCCACTGGAGGACAAGCAGTAAGTGTGCAAAGAGATTTCCATATTTCACTTATTATATGGTAGCTCCAAAACAAAGATCGTAGTCAGCAAACACAGAGATAAATGTGTGTATTTGTGTGTGAGAGAGAAACTTTCTCTCTCTGACACTGATGTGCTGTGGCACTGAAAGCCTGCAGCAGTTTTCTGGCCAGCGGTTACATCCTGCAGCTTCACACTGGCTTAGACAAGCAGAACAACACTAAGAGCTCGCACGGACACACACTTGTACACAAATATAGAAGGGGGAAGAGCACTCAACAAAGTAACCACATTTAGGGATTAGAGGACGTGGGCAAAACTGCTCCACAAAGCAATTCCGACAAAGCCAGACGGCAAGGCAAAAAAAAAAAACCAGACAGCTGTTTCAAAAAAACCCTGTCAAAAACTCTCAATTAAATCAAGTCTGAGCTCATCATCAAATTAAGTCCACTCGACTCAGTTTAAAAGACACGACTAAACAAGACTTTAATTAATTCATATTGAGAAACAAATGTGACGAGGTACATGCTGGAGAAACTTTTAAGGTGCTGTGAGTTTGTTTCCTTAAAGGAACCATCTCAAAGTCACAATTTTGTCATCATTTTATTCACCCTTGCGTCATCACAAAACCATATGATTTTTTTTCCAAGGAGAAATTTAACAAAATGCTCACCATATTCAATGTACGCTGTTTAAAAGTTAGGGGTCAGTATTTTTTTTTTTTTGTTTTTAAGAAATTAATATTATTATTCAGCTAGGATGCAACAAATGAATCAAAAGTGACGGTACGGTGATATATTGTAACAAAAGGCTTCTATTTTAAGTACATGCTGTTCTTTTGAACTTTCTATTTATCAGAAATAAAGGGGAAAATATTATGCAAAAATAGTTACTGCTGCTGAAAAATTCAGCTTTGCCATCACAGGAATACATTATTTTTTTAAACATTTAAATGCAATACTTTAAACTGGAATAATATTTCACAATATTACTGTTTTTTTTATTTAATTAATCAAATAAATGAAGCCTTACTGAGTATAAGAGACTCTTCAAAAACACGAAATTTTAAAGCCATGTTAATAGTTGCTATTAATTTGTGTTAATACATTTTTCTGTGTATAAACAAGCATTTTAAAACTCCATTCACACCACACCAATATCTATAATGATTATATAACTATATTAGCATGCACACAGATGAACAATAATGCTATGTTTACTCTAAATGCATGCTATAGTTATGTTTCAGAGATCAAACAGTAACTGGCAGACCCCCTGAAGAAGTGCTGCAAGACCCCCTCAGCAGTTTTAGACAAATTACACATAACATTCCTGTTATTTCACAGGACAACTACTACATAGTTAAAAGAACATACTTAATGGACATTTATTTGAATGATTTCATTTCAGTTATCCAGCCTCCTTTTTGCTGCAGTCCACTGCTATCCTTTCACTTTGTTAATTCCCTTCTCATTTTTCTTTGAATTCCTTTTTTCTCTTGGCTTTATGCAGGTCTCCTAAAGCCAATTCGAGCACTCAGTGCATGAGAAGCAGAGCCAGAAGCCTTAGTCTTTCTCCCCTGTGTATCTGCCATCATCTGGTCAGCATTAGAGCTGCACCGGCCCGCAGGGTTTACACAACAGCCGCCCAACCGCTGGAACTGACCTCCATGCACAGGCGGCTTTCACATGTCTAAGCAGCAGGCGCACATGTACAGTACAGAAACACACAGGCAGGCACATTGGCCAAGGTGACAGTAAGTACAAGCAGAGCGTGTGCGCATCACACCAGAGAGCGCGTGAGCAGGTGTTTGTTTAATGTGTATGCGGCAGAATTTGCCCAGAAGTTCAAGGCTGTGGCCGCGTGATATGGACCGATGACTCTGTCCCTGCAGGAATAGTGGTTACGTGCCGAGACTTATTGACAACAAGGCCGCTATCTTGAATTTTGCGGATCAGTGGGTTATCTTTGCCGTAGCATTCTTAACTGAACTGAGTTACTTGAGCTGTAATCGAAAAACAAAAAGCTTTGCAAAAGAAGAGAATTTAATGCACTGTGTGCGTGTGTGTGCTTTACAGTAGGACTGCATAAGGCTTTAGAGTCTCTTCATCTCTGAATACATGAATAAAAAATAACTGCATAAAAAAGGGTAAAAATCTGGCAGTGCACAAGTGTACGGATATCCATCTTACGTAACGTGAATTAAAATCAGAGCTTTCTCCCTGCGTGAGTGTGTGAACGCATCGGTGTCGACCGCACTTGTGGGTTTCTCCATCAAAGAGAGTGTGTGTGTGTGTGTTTATCAAGTGCTTTTCTCAGATCCTGGTGCTTTAGCAAATGATGGAGAGGAAGAAAATTACAATCCTCAAAAGCTGATGACAATGTGTTTGCCACAGAGAATTTACTTATCACAGATGCCAAGAAAATTAGCATTGAAATGATTCAGCTGACAGTCTAACATTATATCTGACTGCAAAGGCCCAAAATATTTATGCTTACAGCTAAAGAGAGTGGAAGAGTGAGGGAGAGAGAAAGAGAGGGAGAGGAAAATGAACAGCACACAACTAAAAACCCAAGAGAAAGAAAACCTCTTTATAAAGTCGAGAGAAATGCAATGTGAAGGATCCTGGCTCAGCTACAGAAAAAAAAAGTGAAGAGAGAAAGTGAGCAAGGGAGTGTGAGGGAGAGAGAGATGGGAGAGAGGCTGACTTCAGACTTCAAAAAGGGACCCACTGCAGAGACCACGGACTGTGACATTGTGGGTTGCCATAGAAACGGGGACAGGCGCTTATGTGTTAACGGTTTGCATATAGACTGAAATGAATGTGTGCGTCTGGACTGTTGAGGAATTAGCAGTAATAAATATCAACTAATAAATCTTTTATTCCGCCCACAACTTAACACCATTCCTCAAAATGCAACCAGTTTGTCTGGTTAAAATTCCTCACTGTATATTATCACGATCATATGACAGGTTTTACAGTACATAAATGTGAGAAGCTTTATGTCAATTTACTGCAAACGATCAGTCATCAGTTTAAATGTAGTTACAGATAGAGTACTACATAAAAACGGTCATCAGGAGTTGCCCCTTGGGAATGATTGCAAACTTTACATGAAGAGGAAAAATTAGCTAATAGCATCATTCAATTAGAAAACCTATGTTTTGAGCACTGACGGTTTTATTCTGTGGTCCTGGCCGCGGTTCATGTTACAGTCTGAAGAATTTTGGGAATTTTCAGCATCTATCATATCTTATACCCTGTATAAACAACTAATGCCTGAACACTTGCAGAGGACGGATAACGGTTCTGCACAGTCATACATATGAATACAGATGAAGCAATGTGGGCAGAGGCTTTTCATGGTTAGCATCTAAGTGTTTTCAAAAAAATCTGTTCTGAACCTTTTATGTAAAATATCCATTACTGCACAAGATTTAATCTCAAACTGCTCATAAAAAATGTCGCCAAAATGTCAAATCTTTAGTTTGATCCTAAATCTTCCGCCCAAACTAATATTGTGTCTTAATAAGGTGTGATGGAACAAGATACATTTTCTGTGTATACTTTGTTGTACATTTAAGTTGGCGCTTTTATCCAAAGTGACTAATGAGAATAATGAAAGCAGCATTAAACACAAAATGAATAGTTCACCCAAAAATGATGATTTACAGAAAATGTTCTGACCCTCAGGCTAGATGTACACAAGATTGTTTCTTATTAAGAACAGATTGGGAGAAATGTAGCATTATATCACTTTCTCACCAGTGAATCCTCTGCAGTGAATCAGTGCCCAGACAGCTTATAAAGGCATTGCAATAATATCCAATAAACTCCAATCCATCAATTAGCATAGAGTGAAGTGAAAAGCTGTTTATGTGTAATAAATGTCTAAAAAAAATTGCCAAAATACTCTACCAGTCCTATATCCGCAATATCGCTTTCTCCTGATTACTCCATTTTCAGCAAATTCTCATTTTTGGGTGAACTATTTCATATATGCTAGTCATAGTTAGAACACAATACCACTACTCCTTCAAATATGTTTCTTCAGACATTTTTCGAACATGGATTTTGCTCAGGTGAAGGTTTGGAATTAACTTGAGCACTGAAAGACAAGAAATGTGAAGGTTTCAGGAAGTAACCTTGTACCGCACTGTAATGGAACCACCAGACTTCATTCATTCACTGACCACAGGGGACAAGAGAGAGCTTAAGTGTTTAGGTAAAAAGTTGCACACATAGAAGCTGTCCAGTAGAGTCTTCAGTTTGATGCAGACGGCTAATTGCAGTTAGCTTGAAGTTTGAAATCATAAGTAAGAATGTGTTGCAAAGTCTAATGCAGCGATCCTGCTCTTTAAAATCAACTGCAGTAAAGTTGAGTCCTAATGTCACTCAAACACACCTGGAGGTAATTTACGAGTGAACCCAAAGACACTGATTAGCTGATTCAGACATGTTTGATTAGAGCTGGATTTAAACGCTGCAGGAAGGATAAATCAGAACTGAGAACCTCTGCAATAAATGCTGTCATTACCTACAAAACAAATAATCAATGATTGAATAAATATTGTAAAAATAAAAACAGAAAATAAAAAAGAGAATAGAGAGATGTTCCAATGTTACTTGCTGTTCTGAGTAAAAATTATGTTAAAGTAAATCTTATACTTTTTAGGAAACCAGATATATTTGACCAAACAATGACAAACACATGGAACCAAAAAAAGGCATTGTGCTCTGTATACTAATGTAATTATTATAATACAAAAGGCATTACTAAGAATATGGAATAGATCGTTCAAATTTTTACAGAGGTTTTTAATACTGTTTTCACATCTGCCACCCAGCTTCCACCTGCCAGGCAGAAATGATCACAGGAGCAACTGACTGACAGGTTCTCTCAGAGAGACGTCTCGTGCACACTAATGGAGAGATCTAGAATGCAGCAGTGAGAAAATGCTGAAAGAAAAAAAAATGATAACCATCACACGTCATACTATGAGATTAAAGGAGACAAACCCATTTAGATTGAATTAATGAAGTATTGTTGGCTGCACACATCAAAAAGCAAGCTTGTAGATGTACATAACGGCTCACTGCATCACTGCAGAGAAAACACAGATAAAGCGTACAGCAAGCCAACAGCTTGGACAGAGGCCTCGAAAGTTTAGGCAGAGCTGATGGAGCCATAAATGTAGGTAATATGCAAAAAGAAAGAGCTGGTGTTTATAAGTGCAAAGGAGGAGAAGGCTTGTTCGGTTTGGAGTGGCAGTCAGGACACGCTGACATTTCCTTTAGATGGGCACTTTTTCAGAACGCCCGCAGGGGAGACGGGGTAGCCCGTCACCACCGCTACCGAAGAGGGCAAAGCTGAGCGCTGACACTAACAGCAGGAGACAGAGCAGGCGACGTGACGTAACCTATTACACTTTAATACCTGTCTAAAACAATCTCCCTCTCCATCACACACACTCTCACACTTCAACCCGCAAGCTCAGATCATAGACTCCCTCTGTCTCCTTTGTACGTATACACACGAGAAACCCACCGAGTGCGTTACGAATGCCCAGACTTGCAGAGATTCATGAATACACACGCACAAATTCTCTGTTGCCGCAACCTCCGAATATGTCGTGTCAGGTCTCTCATAGCGGGTGTGTTAGTCAGGGCAGAGTGTGTGTTACACAGGGTTGACTTGACTCACACACCGAGTGTACGGAGAGCCCTGGAGGATTACTGTACTCAGGCATGGATGAGGCTCTGTAACACACATGCTGGGTAATCAATATTGTATACGGGTAAAGCTGCGTGCACTAAATAATGAGGCATTTGTAAGCTGTGTTGGACTGAATAATTACTGAACGTGATACATTTATAATGTCAGCAAACAATACTATTACTCTGGCTCAATGCTAAACCTCTTTTCTTTTTGCCAGTTTTACGAAATAATCAATAAACTGCAATGTTACGCTTTTTAAGTTAATCTCACATGTCTGCACCACATTTCAAGGCTATAATATTAATAAACTAAAAAATATTGCAATAAAGAAATTATTATAGATTATTAGAACAGGCTATTATTAGGAGGATCCAATTGTAACATATTTATGTTAGCAAATGTTCCCAAACCTGATTATTTCCACGCATGAGAGAAAGAGAAATTTATGCTGATTTACATAAAAACAAATGCATGCATTATGTTCTGCTTATTTTTTTACATTTACGTTTGTTTTATTTTAAACTGAAGAAAGATCTTGATTTCATCATGTTGCAAAGAGGTATAAAACATCTGGATTAGAAGCATACACACTGCTTCACCTTTCCCTTCCATGTCATGTCAAGGGCAGATGCTCTGCGGTCTTTGGATCCCCGAGACCTTTTCTCTCTAATCCAGCAATTAACATGAATTAATTAATGATAAAAGAGAGGCCAAAGTAGACCTTGAAGATGCTGTTCTGCCTCGTAAGCATTCTGATCTCCTCTGAAGGTCAGCAGGATCATTAGCAGGCTTCTGATCTTAGAGCTGAGGAACACTACAATAACTTTGATAAGCTTGCAGCCTCACTCTCTCTATTTTCCGTCTTTACTCTTTTTTTTTTTCTTCTTCTAATGCTCTCTTTCAAACCCATATCTCATTCTCTCTCTTCCACTTGCTTTCTCTATTTCCATTAAGCATCTTTGAATGTGAAGGGTCCCAGTCAAACCCTAACGCAATCAATTTGTTTCTTTCAAATTGTTTGTAAAGTTCCTGGAATTTTTTTAAGCATAAATGGCTTTTGTTCAAATAAATGGCAACATAAATAATAGATGGTTTTACGAAAGCAACTAACAACAGCAAAGTGGGTGCAAAAGAGAAAATGTATAAATACTTTCTTACTACAAACTATTCATTGTATTGATCATAAATTAGCAAATTGTGTGTAAACGCATTTTAAATTTGTTTTTGTGTTTATTGATTTGCAAAATATGCTGTTAAGAAGAGTTGCATGTGCATGTGGAGTAGCTTTCTCTCTCACACACACACACACACATGCCTCCATGCACTGAAGCAGAAAAGTGCAGGGTCGGTCAAGAGAACACTAAGTTGGCTTGAACAGTGAAAAACAGCATTCTCATTGCTTAATGACCTCTTCTGCCCCCTGGTGTTCAAAAAACATCTGACTGCTGGAGTTTCACTTAAGAGAGATTCTGTTTTAAGGGGAGATTCACAATTTTTTTTTTCATTGTTTTTTAAAAGTGTGTACATTTTCATAAGAGCTCCTAATGGATGCAGAACAGTCACATTTCATGTGCCCCTAATTTAAATGCATTTATTGGATGAATATATAAATTTTGACCAAGTTTATCTGGAGTTCAGCCCAGAACTGGCTCTGACTAATTCAGTCTCATAGCATTGCCAAATACGCATAAGATACTAAAACTCAAACTAAATCCTTTGAACTTAATTTATCCTTAGTTCCCCTTTACACACTGAACATGAGGAACATATTGTAAGGGGAAATAGCTAAAGAAGCTCATCTAAATTGTTAATATAAAAAAAAATTAACTATCATTATTTATTCCATAAATGGGCATTATTTTAATATATATATATATATATATAATATTAGAAGTTAATGTACAAGATACCTTTAAATCATCTCGCAGAACACTGACCAGCAAAGGCAAATCTCAAAAACTATGGCAACATTGAAGATTAATTTATTGAATTTATGTGCATTTTCATAATTTTGGCCAATTTAATCATTTTTAATAATTTGATTTTCTTTCTTAGTTTAAATCTGAACATAATCTAAACTCTTTAAACCTCAAACCATAGTCTAAAAGACTAGATTTCACTCACAAAATGTGTCACTTCTACATTTTGCCTTCGGTGATGGTAGAGTTGCGTTTCAGCTTTCTTCATCTTGCTAAATGAAATCATCATTCATAAAGAAAAAAATATATATATATTTATTATTATTTATTTAAGCAGCAGAAAAAATGAAAATAGACATAGTCAGTCTTTAGTTCTCAACAAAAATGAACAAAGACAGCAGATAACTGTAATGTGTATTTGAAATGACATTGAAAGAATACAATAGTTACCAATTAATAAGAAAGTAATGCTCTGTCATCCTTTACCCACCCTTGTGTTAAACGAACCCCCTACATTTTTTGTTCCGAGCAGAATTCCTAAACAGCTTTCTTCTATACATTGAAATAATGAGGACTGAGCGATGGCGAGCTCCAAGAAAGACACATAAAAGTATTTCTTTTCAAGCCTTCTGAAGCCTGTCAGAGTGAGGAATGAATTTTAGTCAAAATCTGCGCACGAAAATCTTGCAATCTTGGTCACAGTTTACTTTCACCGAACAGAAGCAGAGCAGCTTGGACATTCTGCTATACAGTACATTTTTTGTGTTTCACAGAAACAAGTCAGTCATACAGATTTTTGTGGGGAGCTGTTCCATCAGTTACCAAATTGTTCAATTACTCAAGAAGTAAAAAAAATGGTCTGAGATGTGAACACAAGCACTTCAACTGATTAAACCTTTACTTTAAATGATAGTAACAATTTGTCAAAGATATAGTGCTTAAACACTTTACATTATAGGATATTTTAAGCACATTCACTAAAAGTGAGCAGATTTTGTTGACTAACACCAATCAAAACTTTCTAAACTGAAAGTCTAATTTATTGTGGCCTTCCCCTCATCATCACATTTAACAAAAGAGTTTGTTTTTTTGACATGCTCTTTGAGGCAGTTTTTTTTTTTTTTTTTTTTTTAAGTCGTCTGCATCTGCAGTTGTTCTCTTTTACCAGCAGATGGCATCAACAGTTAAAAGAGAAGAATCCTGCTGACACTGCTGTCATGGAAAGAGTCTCTGCTAAAGAGGAAGACATCCTAAGAGTTTGACTGATGTTCGATTCTTAATGGAAAAAGAAAATATGAAAACTTAATTTACATACTTAATGTACATGGTTGGTGATAAAGAATGAAAAGTTGAGTTTAATCTCTAGAGAGTTTAACCTTTGATTCTTGGGTTAAAAACAACAATAGAAATAAACAAAACGCAATAATAATGTTGATTTTGAACATTATCTATTGTTTTATCATTTACAAAAAAAAAGTTAAAATCAATTAAATGTGTGCTTAAAAGTGCTATACATTAACCCCCAGTTTCACAGACAAGGCTTAAGCTAGTCCCAGACTAAATTGCATGTTTGAGCTGTCTCAGATG
>JAUMHR010000047.1:9345207-9362290 GCA_032361145.1 Enteromius fasciolatus | reverse complement strand
GGTAAGTCAGGTGTGTATGTGTACAGTAAGCATGGGATTTGCACTGGAGAAACAGCCAGTTGGGCGGTATGTGCTCATGATGAGTCAGCAGAGCCAGTGAATCCTCAGGGACCATGTTTTTCCGCACCGCCTGTTCATGGATGCTGAGCATGCCTCTCTCAACATTTAGTCTCCTTTTCTCAATTCGCTCTATCCATCCTCTCTCGCAGTAATAGGCCTCTGCTGACGTTTACTGGGCATGTTTCTTTTTTTTCCAGCAATAAGTCTCATTTAGCCCTTCAGTCTGTTTTCTTCCAACCTCTCCTGGCTCCCAGGGACATGTTTTTCCTTGTTCTTCTCTTTTCCTTCTCTTTTCCTTTAGATGATGTAGAAAGCAAATGCAAAGAAAGAGAGATTTTCAGAAAGAGATATGGGGAGTCAGAATATTATCTTTTGTGTTCCACAGAAAGAAGAAACTCATACAGGTCTGAAACGACATAAGAGTAAGTAAATGATAAATAATGAAGAATTAAAAATTTTGCGTGAGCTGTCCCTTTAAGAACTAAATATATATTGGTGCTGTCGAACAATTAATTGGGATTAATGACATTTAGAATAGGTTGTTTATATATTAACTGTGTTTATTTATAATATAAAATATAACAATATGAATATATTTAATATTATATATTATTATATATGTTATATATAAAGATTTTCAAAATATTTACTGTATAAATACTGTATGTGTCAGTATTTATATATTAATAATAAATATATACAGTACACATGTATATATAATGTAAACAAAAACATTTATTTTGAATGCAAATGACATTTGACAGCACTAATATATGTATGTGTGTGTACATATATATATATATATATATATATATATATTCCAAACCTGTATGAGTTTCTTTCCACTGTGGAACATTAAAGAATGCAGAATAAATAATTTTATTTGACTATCCATTTAAGCCAATCAGTAAACATTTGAAATATGCCAAGTAAGTCACATCAGTGATTCTAATACCGAATTTCCCAAAATTAAATACAGTTTTTTATAAATAGTGTAAATTTAGCAACAGATACATCAAATAGGATTTTACGTAGATATGCTCCCTGCGCTTCTAGAAGGCACTACAGAGATATGGCTCGTGTTCTGAAGAGCATGTTACACCGCCTCTGCGTTTGTGGGTGTGTGAAACAGCAAATTATTGACTAATGTTTGGGTCACCTTGTCTTCTGGAGGTGCAGGCAGCCACAAATTGCTTATCCCCCACCTCAAAAACACGCCGGAGCTGAGAGCAAGGTCAATTACCACACTGTAACTGAGAGGAGGAGGGGAAACTGGGAATGAGGAGAGCATTAAACAGGAAAGAACGCAGTGTTGGAATAGTGATAGGCTGCAAAAGGAAACACTGTCTGGGTCGTACGCAGGGTTGCCAGGTCTACGGTGGGAAAAAAAACAAAAACTAGTCCAATGATCCTATCCCAATCAAACTCAAAACATGGCACTCCAGTTGTTAAAATAAATGATTTACAGTGACTGCTATGCATTGTACAAAATAAAAATCACTAGATCATAAATAACTCCCGACCAGTATCCCACTCATACAAACTCTATCATCTAGGCTAGCAGTTATATCATTACATTCTGCCCACAATAGATACAAATGGGTAAAATATTGTAATATACACATTTCAGTCACATGTGACAAACCTTAAAAAAATGTATACATGGCAACAGATTACAAGGGGATTTCTGATCATATATCCCACTATCACACTAAAATCAAAAGATATCAAATATCTAACTTTTATTACTACAGTAAAAAGTAAAAACTTTGTATTTACAATTTGCATTCCTCAGTTACTAAATTATTTAGTGAGCTATATTTGTAAGAATTAAAATAAACATTTTCTAGAAAATCATAGAATAGTAGTTATGAAAAATTAGAAATGGGTTAGAAAATATTTAATTATGAAAATATTACAAAGTCTTCATCATTCTGCATATTCTATATTTATTTTCTTTGGGATGAAATACCACTGAACACTAAGGTTGTTAATATGCTAGATCATAAACTAACGGTTGTCAAGGTTACGGCTCTCAGGCTGGTTACAATGTGATTGTTGTCATAGCAACACCGCTGAAAAGTGCTGTGTAGTATATTGTTGACAGTGTGTTTTGGGTAAACTGAGGACAGAGGCATGTGCAGACTAAAACATACACACTCGCAAACAATACACTTGAAGTGTTTAACTCACTGTCATTTCATAGAAGGTTTATCCTATGATTAGGCTTTCTCAAAGCGTCTAGACTAACCAAATCATTACTGCCTATGTAGGAATTATGTGCGACTTTAATGAATCCAAATAGAAGGAAATTTAGATTGTTTTTTAGCCTAGAAATCCTTTTTAAATGAAATTCAGACTGACTTTTTTTATTGAACATACTACAATGTGTTTATAATCTCACACACACATTCAGCCCCACAAGGGAGATTAAATGATTTATGTCACACTGTGCAAGGGTCAAAATTACAAATTCTGATCTAATTCCCTCTTTATTAATGGTGACCAGGGAGAGAGGAGGAGGGTAGAAGAGAACAAGGCAGGAAGATGAAGGTAAAGAGGGTTTCTTAGATGAATAACTAGCTCTGAGAGAACATTTCTCATCATCTAATGAGGATGAGGTGATCTGGGGGCTTCTGACAGAGAGTGATGGGGGACGTTTGACGCTTGATTTGAACACAGCTGGTGTAATAGACAGAATCTCTAAATCACCCATCAAGAGACAGTGGAAAGTTATTCAGTTTAAGGCTAATGTTGGGGGAATGCATAGACACATAGGAATAAATAAATAGATGGATAGAAATTATATATAACAAAAAATAAAACTACAATTTAAAAACAAAATTTTTTATTTTTGATATGAATTTTAAAATTGTGAATCCAGGTTTGCCTGTAGAGTTGCACAATTTGGCTAAAAAGATAATAACTAACTATAATAATAACTAATAATTGTTGTTTTTATAGAAGCAAAATAATATAATATAATAATAATAATATAAATATAGACTAATATGATAATACTATGGCTGCTATGGCTATTTCTTGTGTGTTGACGAAAAGCCACAGGGAGCTCTTAATGGTTCTCTTTTGTTAAAGGAATGGTTCACCCAAAAAATTTGCCATGTCGTTCCAAACCTGTATGAGTTTCTTTCTTATGCTGATCATAAAATATATTTTGAAGAATGCTTGGAATCAGTTGATGGTCTCCATTGACTTACATGATATTTTCTGTATTATGGAAGTCAAGGGTCACCAACAATCGTTTGGTTCTTCAAAATCTCATCTTTTGTGTTCAACATAAGTAAGAATACAGGTTTGGAATGACATGAGGGTGAATAACATAAATATATAGATAGATTGATGGAAAGATATTGATTGATTAGATGTGGGTTGATGGATGGAAATGGATGGATAGAGATCATAGACAACGATAGATATAGTAGATGGATTAGAAAGACATGGATGGGTGGATTGATATAGATGGCTACATAAAATGTAAATGGATGAGTAAAGATGGCTCGATCTAGATTTTCTCTTGAAATCATGAAATCAAGTGGTGGCCAAGTGATGCTTCATGGTTTAGCATGAGTGAGTCCCTGCCAGCCTCCCTGCTTGGTTTGGTGCAGAGCTCATTGTTCATGCTAATGAGAGACAGTATCAGCACCAGAGCGAAGATCTGCTGTGATCAGACGTGAAATGTGCATCCTCTTAAGCAGTTACCACAAGGAATTCATGTGTTCACACAAACAGTCACCCTAAAGGTCATGTTTGTGTCTAAGCAATGAAAGGTTTTTATACTCAGCCTAAGTTACACACAAGTCTGCACTCTTATTTGGGCACACTGCCGCTACACATCCATACATAGAGTCCATGCGCACACGTATGCCCAAACATCTGCATAGTTGCACATCTGGGAATGTAAATATTCCATCATAAAGTCTATTAATAAAGACTGTAACAAACACGGAAGCTTGACGTGTGGTGCAAGCTATTTGAGTTGGATCTGTGAGAATCATTGACCGGTGACCAGATATTAAACACTCTGGCCTCATTGTGTCAGGTCTCTTTTCAGTCCTAGTAAGGTATGTGTGGGTTTTACACAGCCACACACGACCTAGTGTCTGTTTGTAGCTTTTTCTCATAGGAAACTTTTGCGTCGGATTGGTCCGATAATCCTGCTTTGTCGTCACAAAGATAAGGTTTTCGTTTCTGATCAGTAATGAAGCACAGTCAATGACGAGTGGGCTGCACATATTTAAACAAAAAAGTGGAGTTATTGTAATTAAACAATGATATGACAAGTCCAGTGCCTCTGAATCCTGGCCCGGAATACTGCAGGAATCTGTTTGACATAACTAGGTTAGAAAATGTTCCTGTTTCTCCATTCTTTCAGTCATAACTTTCGTTCAGCACCACATTCTCAGACTTGCGTGCTCTGTTTTCCCAACAGGCTTTCCATGGGAGGAAGGCGATAAGAAAACGGGGAAGAGTGCTGATCTCACAACACAAGAGCGACACGATGATCTGACAACATCAGCTAGCTTGACAACTCTTAGGAACTTAGGTAATTAAAACCGTCTGATGCAATACACGCCTTTATGTAATCTGCACCTGTGATAATTATACTCCGATTTTCATCTTGGGACATGATCCAGTTTTCAAGATGCAAGTATAATGGAGAAACTTTCAACCTGAGTAAATAGCACCAAATTGGGAATACGTCACACACAAAAACAAGATTCCATCCAAGGAATGGATGGAATCTGTGTCCGATTGGGTGGGATATCCATACAAAACAATCAAAGTTTTGATGCCTTTTCTAAGAAAATAAACCATGAAATGGCTGGATTAGGATAAAGTATTTTACCACATGATTTGGAGGAAGATATCTGCTAGTATGGTATGGCTGCGTGCACCACGACCAACCGTCTGTTACCTGCAAATAATTGCTTCCAGAGGGAGGAGAAATGAGCACTTTTATCTCATAGTTGGCACCTCCTACAAACAAGCTGACCATTAAAATGCCCAAGAGAGCTGAGTTACGCAACGTGTCTCGGTAGATCAGATCAATCAGCATATGGTGTTAAGTGTGCCATTTTACGTCACCTTCCCTGTTGAGGTACATCTCAGACCCTGCTTCTCTTCTGTGGCACCTAACCTACTTTCTTTCCGCCGTATTCAATGGGATAACCTAAATTCCATTAATAGATGGACAAAATATGCCACAACGATCCAAGAACCAGGTTGCGAGAATATCTGTGTGTTTATGAGCTGTCTCGTAAAGTAAACTGCATGCAGAGATCCGACCCACAAAACTGCAGCTGCCGTACCTCAAATTAAAGATGCAAAAGGTTTTCGAAATCTAGCACACACATTCACCTCACCCAAAAATTGAATGTCCTGTGGGAAGGAAGTGGATCAGATGGTCTTCCTGTCTCCTTCATCTCTCCTTCACTGCCCTCTTCTTTAAGTCAGCATACCCAGGCCTCATCAATATGAATGGGATCACCCTACCCTGCTGTCCACTCATCTATTATTAGAAAGAGCAGAAATTGAAAGTGAGGCAAGATAGATGAAATCTGAATGAGTACTTGTAACGAAATCACAGCACTGTATTCCATAATTAAGCAGAGGGTGTTGTTGTTATCAGATCAGGAAGTCACGTCCGAATTCATAATCCTGAAGTATTTGTTTCTGGCTTGCATTCTGAAACCCTGGAAAACTCTCAGATGCTCTTTACGCCTCAGTCTTGAGTGATTTGATCAGCTAATTTATTGGTGTATACTAATTACATACAAAAAAAAGTAACACTTTTGTATAGTGACCAATTCTCACTATTAACTAGTTGCTTATTAGCAGGGCTGGTAATGGGGGGGTGGTCCTGGGAGTGAATTTGGAGAGGGGACGGCGCTTAATTTCCAAATGGTTAGGCTTATTTTGAAATTAAAGTGACTTCTATATTTTATCCATTCAAACGACTGCGAAAGCGATCCCAGCAAAGAGTTTAGAAGCTTCTATACTCTTTGTCCCAGTTCTGCACATTAATGTAGAGCTGTGTTTATGGTTCGCTGCGCAATGCCGTCTTTTGCCATAAAACCTGCGGACTACAGTCAGTAGAAATGCTTCTCTATCGACAGCAGTGTTTGTCATTCATGGTAATAATAAATAAAACCTTTTTTATTTTTATGTTATACAAAAGATAATATTTATGAATGAATCTTTGCTTTTGAACAAATCTAGCGAGTCGATGATTCAATGACCCACTCCAAAAGTAAATTGCTTCTTTACTAAATGAATCGTTTTAATGGATGAATCACCTACTGGCAGGTTCAGTTATATTCTGTAAATTCTGTAAATATAATCAAACAAATGCACAAATATCAATGAGAAGGTTAAGCAGGACCACTAGTGCTCCTGAGTCCTTAATAATGTAATATTAAAAACTAACTGTAAACATTTTTTCAACGTGTAAACTATTAAATTTAGCTAATCTACAAATCTTTCAGTACTGTACCTGTAAAATAAGTGTTTTTAGCTAAGCAGTCCAGTTAGAGACACAATCATTCAATTTTATATATATATATATATATAAAATCATTCTTTAATTTCACTAATCTGTCTTTTTTTATTAAACACAGGAGGTCAGTAAATTCAGTAACAGATCTTTAGTTTGGCCGGAATTGCAGGTGCCTGTCTTATATACAAGAAGGTTTTGAGAACGTATTAAATAATTGGTAAATAAATGTAATTTTAGATTATAAAATTATCCCCCCCAGTGAATTTTTCCCATTTCCACCACTACTTACTCTACCTATTATTTGAAAGGAATATCCTTTAACCCCATGTGGATCAGTAGAGTCGCTTGCCTTTGGTCTGCTTCCTGTCCCATCTTCCTGAACTTCCATCCAGTTCAATTACAATGCCTGGCCATAACAACAACATTATGGAAACCCCATGGGATGATGATGTTAGTCTGGCTTTAATCCCTGTGTTCTCTGGAGGTATTTTGTTTCGATAGATGTGCACACAGTTCTACAAATTGAGTGTGCGGGGATCATTGAGATTTGATTGATTCCTGGAATGAAACTCTGGCTCGCGTCCAGAAACTTGTCATATTTTCCACACCCCTGAGGGTGGAGGGCACAAGCGGGTGAGAGGAAATGAAGAGTGTGCACTGCTCCCACAACAGTCTCTCTTATCAGTGCCTGGCCTTCTCACCACCCTCTTCCTGTGTTTGCCCACCATACACTTTCTCCTCATGCCAGAGCAAAACACTGCTTCCACCCGTTAATCAAACACTAATTATTCTCATCAAGACAGCTGGACACTTGCTAAAGCTGTTTCTCATGTCATCTAGAGCTTGCTTGACTTAAGATTGGCATCTAATAGCATTTAGAAAGTTTTAATTGGTCTTGATTAGTCTTTAATATGTTTGAAATAGTTTTGTGTGGTATAAATATGATAAATTCTGAACTTAGCAAAAATACCTCTTATATACTAATTTAGGAATCCTATTTTTAAGATTTTAAACGTAAGTTGTAGAGTCTTGTGCAAACACTGGATTGGATTGAATTAAAAAAAACTATTATGGAATTTATTCCTGTAATGGCAAAGAATAATCTTTAGCTTCCATTACTCCAAGTGTCACATGATCCTTCAAAAATCATTCATATGCTGATTTGGTGCTCAGTTTAGTTTAAAACACTTGTGTTGCTTATTTTTGGGGAAACCTTTGTGTAACTACTTTGTGAAATGAACATGTTCGTGTAAAATAATGCCTCCTTTCTGTCTTTCTCTCTATAAATATAATTCCGCCTTTCTGTTTGACGAAACAATGACACATTTTAAGATTAGCACATTCAAATATGAAGAGAGTAAAACACAAATAGCAAAGCAGGAGACTAAATTAAAGCCATTTAATTCATCTTTAAGAATACAGCACAAGCAATATATTAAACTCATCATTTATTTCATTAAAACACATCCAGAACAAATTTCTGTATTAATCATTTCCAAATCCTTTTTGGTACATGTCGCATTGAAATTCATTTGGCAATTTACATATGAATGCTTTTGTAGGATTTACATAGAAATTCCTTCTGCTTGTTCTTCTTGAATAAAGCACATCAAGAATAGATATTTTTGAATGAACAACAGTCAATTATAGCTGAACATCCAATCAGACATTTTTATTGGAATGAAATCCAGACAGTGTATTCCAATGAGCCAAAGTTTGCTGCAAACAGGAGTCAGCTGTAACATGTATTTAATGAAAGTGGATAAACAGCCATCTTGATGTCAAGCTATATAGATCTAATGAGCACTGCTTGGTGGTTAGTGTTGTGGTAGTGTTGATTAAAGAGAAGCATTTAATAAGCAGTGTGTGGCTGTCACACACATGCTACCATTAATCAAATGCAACTAGGTTTGATTATCTACTCCCACTATCCCAAATAAAAAAAGAAACACACTCACGTTGACATTAAAATGGAAGCCAGTGCTCACCACTGACTGGGCACGGAGAGTATATTTAACTATAGTGATGGTCATCAGCCAAAACCAGTGCAAAAAATACCAGACCCTCCTTTGGGAGTGACCCATGATTCTGCGTAGACCTCTGCTTTTTTAAAAGGAGGAAGGTCATAAACAAAGTAGTTAATTTGGCTATGGGTGTAACAGGAAATTGTCTGTCACTAACAAAATATAAAAACATACAGAAGCCACCTAAAATGAGGCAGGGTCTTACCAGCACTCAACAACATCCAGACATGATGTATTCACCATTCACAATGTAGAGGCGGGTTGATGTCACACTAAAACAGTGAGAAAAATTGAGATTTTGAGAGAGCCATTTGTAACAGTTAATCTAATCCATTTTAATATATAATTTCATATAAATATACAGAAATATGCATTCAGACATGTAAAAGGAATGGCCATTTAAGCTTTTATTTGCATCATTTGTTTACATCAGTTCATATTTGTGAATATGACAAAGACATTTTGTTGACTTGTTTTGAAAAATGTGAAACGAATAGTTAAACTCTTTGTTGGCCCATAAAGCTCTCGAGGCTTCAGTAAACTCA
Source organism: Enteromius fasciolatus (assembly GCA_032361145.1). Lineage (NCBI taxonomy): Eukaryota > Metazoa > Chordata > Actinopteri > Cypriniformes > Cyprinidae > Enteromius > Enteromius fasciolatus. The sequence continues at coordinate 9,353,144 of JAUMHR010000047.1, read as the reverse complement.
CCGGCATTTTTAGAAAGCCTGATCGTGGCAGCTAAGATGAGTTATGACTCTGATCTGCTCTGTAAAGGGTGTAATTAGATGTGTCAGTCTCTGAAGAGCTGACGTACATCTCCGCGCTGTTATGCACTGGACTGATATGGCTGCGGAAGTTAACATCATCCATCTCATATGGATTTGCACGTCAGTTGGAGATTTACATATTTTGAATGTCTTATCACATTTTACAGTGGTACATTAGATGCCACAAACAAACCTGTGTGGGTTTTCATAACATGTCCATGCTCTATAGTGATGTTAGTTCTTCTGAGGACTTGCTTTTGGATTGCTTGTACATCCAAATAAAATGCGTTAGGAAGCATTTCCAGATTTGGAAATAGCTGTCACATGGAACTTCACATGCTGTTCCAGCTCTGTTAGGCTAAGAAACACTAATGTATGTAACACTTTCAGCACCGGAGCCAAGCCGCAGAATCCAAAATTTAAAACAGCAGCCTCCTCCCAAAGCTATCTGCGAATCAAACAATGCAATCACAATTACATTTATATATAAACAACAGATGTTGTATCTCCGCCTTTCATGGCAGCCTACCAGTCCTTCACCCACTTTTTCTCCCCGTGTTATAAATAACATATTGAGAGCTTTTGCTTTAGTAGGTTCAAAACACTAGACATTTGCCAAATTTAGGAATCTTCACATTGATACCATTGGCTTTCCTCTTGTGAAACACGCTCAGCTGAGCCGACGCCTCAAAAACGCCCTCTAGTGGTGATGTCTATCACAGAAAAACAAATCATAGGTTGCCAGAGAGGTTGGTGACAGTAATGACTGCCTTGCTTGTCTGTTCTGGAATATCCATTTTTTATACACTCTAAGAAAAGCCCTCAAAAATAGGGCTCAATGTACTGTTTTAATATAAAAACATATATATATATATTGATTTTTCACAGGTGTTTTATATATATTGTAAATTGGTTATTTTAGGGTTAAAGAAAATATCTGTGAACTTAAGTGAAAACATTATGGAAGAAAATTACTACTACCTAATATTTTTTTACTGATTTATTTCTTTGTGCGTCTTATTTTGTACCTAGCTTTCCATTCTCCTTTTATATTTAAATGGAAGTCATTGATTGATTCAGTTCTCCTGAGAATCAGTATCTGTAGTACATCTTCACACTTAGTAGTACATACTAATAAAGCAATATGTTTGTTCTTCCTTTCAGAAATGGCCACCGCTACATCTGAAGACTGGCTGACAGACCTTACTCAAGAATCTGCACTCCCTGACTGCAATGCAGAGCGTTCTGGCATCTGCAGCTCTAGCGACACTTGGCCCACCACCACCACCACTGTCCTGAGCAACAGCAGCAAAAACGACAGCACAACCACCCTCTCCACCAACCTCTCTCAAAGTCCCAACCCATTTCCAGCCCCACCTATGTTTGTGGCACTATATTCTGATTGGAACAGTGCCCTGGCGACATGGGGTTCAGCGTGGGAAGCCCACATCTACGGCCTGGGCACTGTGTTCTGTCTAGTCGCTTTAGCCTCCACCCTGAACCTCCTGTGCCTGCCCCTACAGTACCCATCAGGCTGCGGCTACTTCGCTCTGGTTAGTCTCTGTCTGGTTGCTGCTGGATGCACTAGGGCCTTTGCCCTAGTTTACGATGCGTACGGATACCAGGACCGTATGGCATCCACGGAGGCTTCACTGTTACTTTACGAGGCACCATTTCCCTGCATGACTGCTGCCTTTGGCCTAGTATTCCTGCTCCTGTCAATGCGCTCTCGTATGCAGCTGTCCTATTCTGCCTTTCAAAGACCTTGTTTCCTGGCTTGCTTGGTGTTTCTACACTTTGCTGCTGCCTTTGGCCCTGTTGCATTACTCCACGTCGACCACCAAATCTACCTGTTTCTGTCCTTGATCTCTAGAGGTGCCTTTGTGGCTCTGGCGACTTTCCTAGCAGCTGCTTATTTCGTGTTCTACTGCTACGTTCGTGCTGACTCCAAGCATATTTATCATCTGAACAACACGTCACCAACACCAGCCGAACGCTACAACCGATGCCCATTTGCAGAGAGCCGAGATTGGGACCGGGCAGCAGCCGCAGTGGCACTCTGTGCCGTCTTCTCTCTGGCTTGTGCAGGGCTGCAACTCTACGCCATGCTGCACGCTCTCGGAATTGCCGGAAGCGCCGAGTCCTTTCGGCCTTGGCCATGGTGGACTTTTCAGTTCAGCTGCCGAGTTTGTGAAGCAGTGATGTGCCTCACACTGGTCCTGGTAGTTGCTCAGCCAGTTTACTGTTCTGATCACCTTCCCCAGCCAGGAAGTTGCTGGACTGAACTCCTTGCAGCAAAGTCACCTATCATTCCTGGAAGCTACCAGTGGACTCTCTCTCACCAGGAGAAGCTGGCCATTTGTGATCCAATTGGGCATGGAGAGACAGAGTGCCTACCCTTGTACACATTGGTGGATGACCGACTCAGCAGCTTGAATGGGCTTGACCTTTTATACCACAGCAACCGGGCATTAGCCTATCGTGACCTTGACCTGGACTTGCCCAACACTCAACCCAACACTAGTGCCCCTTCTCTGGGCTCGTCTTGTACCAGCGACTCCACAACGGACCTGCGCCCTCCTTCGCCAATAAATCTGCGCAGAAGCATTGATGAAGCACTGTTTAGTGAATCTCTGTTTCCCATGAGTCTCTTCAGCCCCTTACGACCCTTCACCTCTAGCGACCGCTCGCTGAATGGCAGAGAGACCAACTCCAGCGGAGTCCAAACCCTAAGAGACACCCTTACTCCTGATCCAGGCCTATACCGAACATCTTCATGTGTGGAAGTGCTACCCCAAGTCCCCCTCGCTTCTCAAGCCCGACCAGATGCTCCGTCATTAGGTTTTCCTCCATCCCCATCTCCCTCAGTGTCATCCTCCACTTGCTGTTCATCTCCCGAGCCCTGGAGAGGCAGCTCAAGCTCCTGTTCACTCTACAGACAGTCTCTGGGTGGCTCTTCTTTAGTTTTGTGCTCCAGTCCGGAAGGACACCATCCACCCCCCTCTACCCTGAGTGGCAGTTCCAGCCAAACTGCCAGCTCTGGCCACCAAAAGGGAAGCTTACAGAGACCCTACAGAACGTTAAAGTCAGAGGACAGTATGGACCAGCAGTCAGAGTTTGACCAATCTGTCCAAGAAGAATTTATCAGTGTGTGCAGACAGATTGATGCTCTGAGCATCTGCAGTGAGACTATTGACCTCTAGGGGGAGACCTCTACTTTAAGAAAAAAACACAAAACGATGTAATATGAAGGAACCAAAAGAGTTTTAGCGATATGATGAGCAGGTAATGGACAGATCAGGTGATTTGGTGAGTCTGCTAAAACTCATTTGCTGTGTGTAGACATACAGGTAAATGTTTTGTGGTCTAGAACTGTGCCAAATGTTTCATTTTGTAATGGTTGGTTTGCTTCTTTAGGGCAAGTTCTCCAAAGAGACGGGTTCTGAAGTCAATATCCTTTTAAAGGTTTAGGAAGTGCCACCAATTGCTAGAAGCTTGGGCAGATTTTGTATAGAAGTTCTTTGATTCATAAATTTGTAATTATAAAATATTGTTTCAAACTTTCTCTATAATGCTAACAATGACGTTTGTATGAATTTGTACAAAATCACCTTTTGGTCTATATGATTAATACTGTGAGAGTGCAAACTACTGATAACCATAACTTTACACAAGTACTAGGCAACTTTCAAATGAAATACAGTATAACCTGCCAATCAAACTGTAAATTGACTTTAGTTGCAGAGTTAAAATTAAGTACCTCTAGTTTTTCGCAACAATGCATTATGCTGTTAAAAGGCCTAACAGTTATATCAAAAATTCTCTTAAAACAAACAAAAAAGGCATCCAAGTATTCTTGCAGCACATTCTGCTGTTGATTAAGTTCTTTAGCACTTAACGAGCTTAACTATAGCCTGCCATCTTTTTACTTTTCCTTTTCATAGTGTATATTTGATATATAACTACAATAATAATTTATTTATCTGTCAGAGGTCTCAAGTCTTGTTTTCAAAAACTCTATACACTGTTACTCAATACATATTAAAATAAAATAAAAAATACTTTGTACATTTTATAGCGTGCATGTTCTGAAAACGTGAGAAACTGCTGATCCATCTAATGTTTGTCATTAGAAAATGTTGGAGATTTACAATAAATATACTGAAAACTGACATTTGTCTCATGCACAAATATTCCACACACATAAAACAACCAAAAATATCAAAATTAAGTAACAGATTAAGTACTTTTATTTTTTATTTTTTTTACAATATTGAATAGGATATGCAACCTTGAGTACACAGCGGTAAACAAACTTAGCTTGAGTTGTCAGAGACAGACTGTGGGCAAAGCAACACACTAACAAACAACATCCAGTTGACGTAAAGGATGCAAAGTGTGTCTTTGTACGTAGTTACACAGTAATTTTGTACAGCTTGAATAATTGTGTCCATATTTAATGCTGACATAAAAAATAAAAAACCTCTAGAAGAAACTGCAAAAAGCTAAACAAGTAGTACTGAAAATGTATTACAAAAAAAACATTTAAATTCGTAAAGTTGACATGCTTCATTTGGCAGTGATAGTTATATAAAGCCACAGGATCTGGCGAGCATGAATGGCGTGTTTTAGGTTAAGACAGATGAGTCCAATTATTACACAATTCAAGGCAAGTCACTGGTCCACCCAACACACAAAGCTGTAGGGGACATTTAGATGGACAAACATATCCTGAGAGAAGACCAGGATACTCACAGCATTTATTTGGCTTTTATAGAAGATTAAATAGTCAAGTTAACAAAAATGCACTTGGCAATTATGTAAATAACATTAAAAAAAAAGACCACTGCAACATGCAAAGGAATACTCTTCATACCTGTACAGCACTCGGAGTCGCAACTGCATTAACACAGATCCCATAATGACCATTCTTCTTTAAAATTCCTCAAAGACTGTATTAAAAGTCAGCAAAAAATTGACCTTGATAATCATCAAACCCTTCAGCATAAGTTCCAGCTTTTTGGTCAAAAGTACAATCCAGACACATCACCGTGACACTCTCCAAGCAACTGTGTATATATCTACAGATTTCAGTTTTGGTATCATTATTTTCTGTATGAATCGTACCAACAGTTTACAGGAGGCAGGATGGTGGACGTAAAGAAAACTGACCCACCTATAATACAATAAACATTTAACTATCACAAAATTGACATTAATTTGCCATGTTGCTCTGCCATTCTAAGATAAAAATATACCTCATAGCATTTTCAGTAGTTACAAATCTACTACAGAAAAGATTGCCTCAAGTTTAGCTGGAGAAGTTGGTTTGAAGGCATTCAATTCATTTTGCAGGTGGATGTGGTGATATAGACACTGATGCTGCCTTATAAAAATATTCAAGACAAAAACATGGTTGCAAGAATCAGTTTGGGAGAAAAAAAAAGGCTTTCAAGAATATTCGCTGCAAATGCTGCCTTGTTTCTGCCAGTCTGCTCATAAACGCAGCTGCAAAAACACACAAACAAGCAGCTTTTTGGTAACCCTGATACTTCCTTGAGTGCAACTGCCATGTTTTGGGGGACTGAATTAGTTTGAGGTCCTGCTCTCAAACTCATTTAATACTTCTCTTCTCCATTTCTCACTGCGGTGGCCGTGCCAGAGGAACGGTGAAGAGCGGAGAACGGGTTCTGGCAGGGTGGGGTAAGTTCTAGGATTTGTCTGAGGTGTTTGGTCGCTGTTTCCCATCCGTGTTCTGCCCAGCTCGATTAGTAAAGACGTTTCTCATAACTGTGAAGACAAAAGACAATATATTGAGATAGTGAAACCAATCCAAGCTCTAGGTAGTGTTGATCATTGGCGCCCTCTAGTGACTCACGAGTGAAGTCCATGCACGCCACCCTCCACCTGAGCAGACATGGTCCGCTTCTCGAACTTCAGCTCTCCGGAGTACATCATGGACCTGAACGCGCAAACAAAAACAGTGTAGGAACGTTCATAGCATTTAAACAGACTGAATGCCCAATAAAACACAGACACATACTTACCGAAGCACAGAGAGGCTTTTTGCTCCGATGTCTTGGCAGCCGTGTTGGATTCCAGCAATGAGATATGGGACAAATTTATGGATAGAGCCTTTGTCCTGCACTGAACCCGACACTCCCTGAGCCACCTTCACTTTATCGCCCTCGCTGCCAAGAGAGCCAATCAGAAGAAAATGAGGTCATGTTATGATAAAGAATAGTGATTATGTATGCAGCATACAATCATATACAGTGTATGCAGCACACTATTCAGTAAGAATTTAACTCTGAATATAGCAACTGGCTTCTAACTGCTAAATAATTTATCTGTGTAGTACATAAACACAAACTTTAGTGTACCTGAAGTATCGTTTCTGGCTGCTGGCGTTTTTCTCCATGGCATCTAGTGAGCCCATGCCTCTGTATTTCTTAAGTCGCACACCATCAGAAAAGAAATACTCGCCTGGAGCTTCCGTGGTGGCGGCCAACAGAGATCCCATCATAACTGCAGACAGAAAGCACATGTTTCATGTAAACAGACATTCGTTTTCGACATTTCTTATATTGTTAAAAGTGAATTATAACAACAATCACCTGTCGATGCCCCCAGGGACAGTGCCTTCACCACATGGCCGACCGTCTGGATGCCTCCATCTGCGATGACTGGCACCCCAAACCTTCGAGCATACTCTGCCACCTTGTATACGGAGGTGCCCTGAGGCCGCCCACATGCCATGACTACAGGAATCAGAAATAGACACGCATCAGGCTTTGTGATTGGTAGGAATAGTGCAACATAACACTGAGTGCATAACTGTATATTGTGATGTAAAATACAGGGATGCAAACTTGGTAAAAAACACCATTTTGAATCCAAAATGTGCATTTCAAAATGCAACATGCCCCAACCCTCTTCTCAAATTTATAATAAGAATAGTTTATAAATCTGAGAAGCTATAAGATCTCCCTGCTGTTAATGTTTGATAGCAAAAAACAAAAACAAGCATTGTAGAATTGCGAATTTACTATATTTATTCTGTCATTTAATAGAAGTTTACTAAAGTCATCCTAAGATGACCAAGAACAGGTATTGTTTTTGATTTTAGGATGACTTTGATGAAAGGTTTTGATCCACTTCAAATGTTGACTACTGACTAAATGTTATAATTACTATTGTTAGTAGTATTTCAGTAGTAGTATTATTAAACAACGTTATAATATTGATATGTGATTTTTGGTAATTAATCACATTCAAAATAAACGTTTTTGTATGTGTGTGTACTGTGTATATTTCTTACACACACAGTATATATATTGTGAAAATATTGAATTCATTTATATATAAATTTTATAAATTTATACACACACACACACACACACACACATATATATATATATATATATATATATATAAACAAATTTTTTCTTAATTTAAAATATATTAAAATATACCTGCATGTGTTTATTTATATATACATAATAAATATACACAACACACACATATATTATGTACACACAATTTATTTTGGATGCTATTAATCGCAATGATTTAAAAAACATTTTTTTAAAAAAAAGACAAAAATAACATTAATGATAATAAAAAAAGATGACATTTAATTTTTATATATATATATATATATATATATATATATTTTAGGGCTGGGACTCAATTAAAAAAATTAATCTAATTAATTACAGGCTTTGTAATTAATTACTCGAAATTAATCGCATTTTAATCGCATATAAATATTTGACCTAAGAACAGTGAGAAGTAAGTTTTTTTCATATGGATTGTTAGTATACCATTGAATAATGACTGAATACATAAGCTTAAGCAACAAAATATTGTTTATT
>JAUMHR010000047.1:9332867-9345107 GCA_032361145.1 Enteromius fasciolatus | reverse complement strand
TTAAAAAATTTAACGCGTTATTTTTTGTGTAATTAATTAATCTAAATTAACGCGTTAAAGTCCCGGCCCTAATATATTTATTTATTTTTTTTAGCTTTTTTCATCTTTAGAAAAATGCATCTAAGGTAATTTCTTTCGACTGTAAATCTGCACTTTCAAAACTTATGCTTTCATACCACCCTGAGAGTTTGCATCCCTGGCAATATATGGATACTTTGCTTATAGCATGTGTGTGAGATTGAGTCCCAACCTTCCTGAGTGATGCAGATTGATCCACAGCCCATTCCCACTCTCAACGCATCCACTCCTGCATCTATCAGGTTCTTTGCCTGAGCAGCTGTAACCACTTCAGAGAGAGACAGAGACTGAAGTTAGAGAACAAGAGTGAGCAACTGTGACGTACGTGAACTCATGATGGTATTTCAATCCGTGTTTACCATTTCCCCCTGCAACCTGCAGCTCTGGGTACTTCTGCTTAATGTAATGGATCATATTAATCTGGTATACAGAATTGCCTTGTGACGAATCCTGAAAAACAAATAAAAACATCAATATTGGTGATGCTAGTGGGACTAATCTCACACTTCCCCTTAAATAGAAACACCACGTTAGTGCCTGGCAGTTTTGAATATAGGCCTACATGAAACTGATCTTGGAGATAAGCTGCCTCAAGCAAAAGGCAGCATCTGCTTTCGTTTCAGCTTTCAAAATCAATGACTGACATTTCCTTTAGAACAACCGCAGTGGCTTTGACCTACCAAAACCACTACATCCACCCCAGACTGCACGAGCAGGTCCAGACGGTATTTATCATCTTCACGGGTGCCGATGGCAGCGCCACACAACAGCTGTTTGCGGGAGTCTTTGGAGGCCAGAGGATAGTCCCTGTTCTTCTTCAGGTCTGTGCGGGCTATAATGGCCACCAGTTCATCCTTGTCATTCACAATCGGCAGTTTACCTGTCGAGTAAATGTTAAACACTGTAAGTTATAGTGTTTCTTGTGGTTGAAAGAGGACTGACGCACTTAAAGAATTTGATATTCAGTTTAAATGGTTGGGATCGTCCAATTAGGCCTGATGACTGTAGTCTGTGTGCTCACCTTTTTTGCTGCGTTGCAGGATGTCATTGGCTTCTTTTAGTGTGACACCAGCAGGAGCGACTACAAGATCCTCTCTTTTAGTCATGGCCTGGAAATCAATTACAGATGTACAGTCATCAGGGTACAGCACGCACTTAGGGTAGGGATTAGATTAAGGACTAGACCTTTGCTAATTTAGGACATTTAAGAATTTTTAGAAACATGTCTTACAAAAAATGCATTATCTGTGAGCATTTTAAGACCAAACAATGACAATAATGTATTTTAAGATATCTCAGTGCAAGCCTTTTCCAGTTTAGACAGCTCACAGACATTTATTTTAATCTAGGACTAGTCTTAAACCCTGTTCGGGAAACTGCCCCGTACGGTCTAAAAATTAATCCCCATTAACCACATTTAAAATAAAAGTTTTTGCTTACATAATAAATATACACGATACATACATATATATTTTGTATATAAGTGCACACTTGTATATATTTCGAAAATATTTACATGTATATATTGATATTCGTTTAATTTATATTCTATATACTAAATTTTCGAAATATATACATGTGTATTTAAAGACGTGAAGATGTCCGCATCAAAAGAAATTCACATTAAAGTTTTCAAAAAGTTTTTGGAGAGTAAATTGAAATAATGTTACAATGTCATTCAGTGTAACACAATATTTATGTACAAATTCAAACAACATGCTTATTCTGACTTGTACATATAAAAATATGTAAAAGAAAAAGGAGGCAAATTTGATTGTGTTTTAAAGTAAAATCGTACAGACAAATGTAAGTACACACACTTATTACATAAACAAAAACATTTATTTTAGTTGCAATAAATGGCGATTAATCGTTTGACAGCACTATTTTTGTAGTCATAAGATCAAAACCTTTGACCACAAACTTTTGAACAATAGTTTAGAAGATCTTACCTCCTCTAGGGGTTTGTTATGATCTTTCTCAGACAGGAAATCAATGTCTCGTGATGTGACGATACCGACCAGTTTGCTGCCCATCTTGCCCGTCTCAGTTATGGGGATTCCAGAGAATCCGTGTCGAACTTTTGCTTCAAGTACATTACCGACAGTGTGCCGAGGGCTCAGGACGACTGGATCAGTAATGAAACCCTGTTCAAACCTCTGCAGACACATACACAGAGACCTTTGCATCAAATATTAACAGGTACAAACACACACACACACACACACAGAAGACCTTAAATTAAACTTTTATAAAGGGTGACACAGTCTTACCTTCACTTTGCGCACCTCGTTGGCCTGAAACTCTGGTGTGCAGTTATGGTGAATGATGCCAATTCCTCCCATCAGCTGAGCAACAAGTCAGAAACACTCATATTAATTATTGACAGATGTTTAGTCTAATCAAAAGAAGGATTTAAGAGGTACTCACAGCCATGGCAATGGCCATTGAGGATTCGGTAACAGTATCCATAGGAGAGGAGATGAGTGGGGTCTTCAGTGTGATTTTCTTGGTCAATGCTGAGGTCAGGTCCTACATGAAATATCACAGAAATTTGTCAAATTATTTTTGTCAATAAAACAATTATGATCTTTAGCTTAAGGACAAATATATTGTATAGAGTGTATATTGACTATGTAGTTCCATGTCTGGCCACTAGAGGCAGAAGGGCATAAATAACTGCTGTGCATTTCATATAAACAGGAAAATAAAGCCTAGTGATAACGTTTTTGTGAGACAAAGACAGAACTGTTTTTGGTGAAAATTAAAAAAATAAATAAATAAAATGAAAACGACACTGAAAACTGGAGAAAATCAAACTTGGCCACCACAAAAGTAAACTACACATCTAAAATATATTACAATAGAAAATTATTATTTTACATTACAATAATCTTTCACAATATCAGTTTATTTAGGCTTGTTAAGCATAAGAGACTTCCTTTAGATACACTGAAAAAGACTTACTAACCCCACACTTTTAAATGCTAAGGTCATAAAACTTACTAAATTTAAAAAATACCACATGTAAGTCTGCATATGTGGGTTAAAGGGCATGTAAATCAAAATATTAAAAAAATGGGTGGGTGGAAGTGGTTAGGAGGGGGTGACAAGTGAAGACTGTGACCTTCATCCAGCGCTGAGAAGAGTTCCTCTAACACAGATAAGCTCAAAACATTCCCTTCACAACCTTCCCCTTGTCAGTACCAAACTGCCCAAGTTCCCAAAATACGCTTTTGCACTCACACCACTGAGGAAGAGTGGCCTCATGGGAAAATAGACACCACAGTGGGACATTTCCCAAATCTATGGTTCAGTGAAAGCCAGTTCGTGAAGTCTCAGAGAAAGGTTAGACTGCTGTTGTTAAACCAGCCTACACAAACCCAAACAGTTTTAGTTTCACTACTTTTCACACTCGCAGTTGTTTTGTGTTTTGAGCTTCGACCTTACTTAACTTGTTATTATACTCAATACAGTTTGAAAGCCCTACAGTGCACCAAAGGCAATAAAATGCCAAAAACAAAAAGATAATAGAGCATAATGTTCAAAGTTCATTAAATTTTAATTTGTGCAAGTGGACATTGTTCCCAAAATAGGAACGCAATTCAAATTAAGGGGAAAAAAAAGCAGCTGGTTTATGAGCAATCTGATGCTGATTTTAAAACTGCTGAATTAAGTATTACAGAAGTCAAATAAAGCCACAAAAAGTGCTACTTTTCACAATTAAGGAAATTCCTTGTGGTCACATGCAAAACGTGTAAAAACATAATAATTAAGTTTTTTTTGAATATATATATATATATAATTTGTTTTGTTTACCACAATGATAAAATGCATAATTAAAAATTCTGAGAGTGTTGTTTTATGGTTTTAATTGTTGGACACAGTAACTTTTGTAATAGGAGTACAGACATTCAATGGGTTTAAAAATATGCACTTTTTATTAAAGAAAATAAAACAGTAAAACATATCAATGATTTTAAAACACAAAAAGATGTGAGCAGTGAAACGAAGGAGACAGTCATTTAGCTAAAAATAGTGAGTGCAGAGAAAACATAGGCGGGTTGTTTAAACCACCACGTCATTATGAAAACAAACCGAATGAGTGAATGAAAGTGTGGAGGATACAAGGCAGACGACTCACCACTTCATCTGAGGTGAAGTCAATGAAGCCAGGCAAGATCAGGAAGTCACTGCAAACGAGACACAAAATCAAACTGATTAAGAATGAAAGCATACATATATATATATATTTTCTTGCATGAAAAACACTTCCGTTCAAAAGAACCTGTGAAGGAAAAGCTGAATTTTCAGCGTCATTACTCTAGTTTTCAGCGATCCTTCAGAAATCATTCTGATAAACTGCTCAAGATTTCTTCTTATTATTATAAATAGTAATATTACAATTATGCATACAAGTTTTACATACATAGAAGTTTTTTATTTTTATTTTACTGATGCCAAATGGTACTGCATACCTCTTTAAGGTTAATTTAGTCAATTTTCGCATTTGAATAGATGCAAATTTGAAAAGACTTGAACGAAATGTTGCAAAACATCCATTTTATAGGGAAAGGAGGCAGTAGTTATTATTCAGATAAACATTCAAGCATAATGAAAACCTGATGCTCACTGCTGGATTTATGACATCATGAGGAACTCTAAAATAAGTGTGGTTTTTGAGGTGAGCTTGAGGAACTTCTAAGCCCAGGCACATTCTGACATGTTTTCATTTACAGTACAGAAACAAACCTTCCCTGGCCTACTAAAATCCACCGATACGTGCTATATAAATCCTGCCAACTTCCTTGACCAGATTAAATAAAAAAACTTTTGTTATATAGACAAAAGGTAACTGTTTGGCAGATGAGTGATAAAAAACCCATGGGGAGAGAAAACTAGATGGATTCTGAATAGGTCATGTATACGCAAAAATAAAATGAGAGACAGAGGCAACTTGAAGGACATATTTTCTCCTCTTGTGGTAGGCTAAATAAGGATTTTGTGTTGGCTGGAATAGGGCGGGGTTCTTCTACGCCCACATGAGCTGACCACACACCCCTAAACATCAACAACCTCGGGTGTGAACATCAGAAAAAGCCTAAATAAATGGGGGCAAAACAGACAGTTGTCCTGATTAAATGTGCTAGAGTCTAGACCTTTAGTATGCATCCAAGAATTGTTTTGACTGGAATATTGCAGGCAGTTACACCACATACTCTTAAAAGTGGAGTGGCATCATAAAAGCTTTCATCCATGTTAATCAGATTATTTGTTTTTTTTTCCCCAGTGAGTGTGATGGCCCCGCCCACAATGAAATCTGATTGGTTCAAAATCATGCTCTGCATAACTTCATATTAACCATCAGATATGTTCATCAGATATCTTCAACTGTATCAGATATATGGTTGCATATTAGCATCTACAGTAATCGGTTAATGGACTCACTGCTGACTTTCTGCTCTACAGTCAGTTTTAGATGACTGTAAACTTCACTTCTCAAAGACAGTACAGACTGAAACCCAGACTACCTCCAAATATGCAGACAAACATGGTGCCAAACATCACCACAGACTCGCTGACTACAGCTGTATTCCCACCAGCTCTGAACAAATCCAGGTAAAATGGTGATCCACTAAACCCTACATTTACAATCTGCATAACTCCTGCATAACTAATGCTTTTTTTTATTTTTCAAAAACATTAGTGAAGCCATTCTACCCCACTGTATTTCGATTCGTTCACTTTTTGGAGAAAATAGCTCCATCCCAGTCAACTTACTTCAATAATGGGATCAATTCCTTTTTTAGTTCTTAAAATTTGACAGATGGATTCAGCAAATCAATAAATGTCATTTATATTGCAAATAGACTAAAAGTAAATAAAATTAACTAAAATTAATTACTTTGCAGAGTGCCAATTTAACACTTTATATCTTAAGTTTTTAAGAGTATGTTTTATTATTATTTAGGCATTTTAATATGCATAATATCTGGGAATAATACACTGTAATATTTCTTAAAGGGACAGATCACCCCAAAATAAAGTCTGTTATCATTTACTTTTCCTTCCATCATTCCAAATCTGATTTCTTCTTTGAAGCAAAGGAATATATTTAAAGTTAGAGTTCTTTGTCCATACGATAATCATACAAACTGCAGTTACCAACATCTGCATTCAGCAAAATATCTTGTTTTCTACAGAAAACAGAAAATCACGCAGCTTTGGAACGAAATAAATGATGACAGGCTGATGCCATTTGTAATGGACCATATAACAAAATCCCAAAACCCTAAAAAGGTGTGCAATAGGCTTTTAGATTAACGGTGCTTGTTGCAACATTTTAATGTACTTTGAATAAACTCATAAATTTCAGATTATTTTAAAATGGCAAAAAAACACTGACATGGCCTCTGAGCCAGCTTATGTTATAAATGGAGGAATTCGCTTGAATATTTATAGAGACATCTTTTATCTCTCTGATAGAATAATCTTCAAAAAAAATAAAAAATACAACAAGCCTGCAAAGTAACATACTGTAGGGGTGAGACATCTCACATCATTGAGAGAGGTCGTGTCATATGCCATACAAAGAAAAACTGTTCAGATACACTCACGTCACGTGTGTGCATTACACAAATCAATTCAACACATACACACCCATGTCACATTTATGAAAGGATTCAGACATAACGGTGTTCTCTCTATCTCTGTTTGTGTGTATGTGTGTGTGTGTGTGTGTGTAGAAGGCCCCTTCCTCACATGACGCCAGCGTGAGGATAGTCATGCGGCCCACAATGCATCCCTACACGCTTTTTATTATAGATAAGAGTTATACAGCTGGACCTTTCACCTTGTAATCTGTGTCTTAAAGGCGAGACTGTTCGTGAACTCACCATATCCTAATGTCACCCGCCAGAACATAAGTTTGACTCCTGACTATCTACCATTGCAATGCATTATGGGTAAACAGAATGACGACACATAAATGCATTGTCAAACATGACACACTTAACTGTCAACATTTACTCTCCCTCATGTCATTCCAAACCTCTATGACTTTCTTTCTTTAGCAATACACAGAAGATATACATTTTTGGTGGCTGTAAAGTGAAAGTCATTCATGTTCAATGTTGTTCAAACTCCTAACGTCCTTCAAAATAGCTTCTGTTATGTTCCAAAAAAAGAAAGTAAGCCATACATGCTTAAAATGACAAGAGGAAGAATAAGTAATGGCTATTTAAATGTTTTACTGAACCATCCCTTTAATAAACCCCTCTACTTTAAGCTTGTATAAATCGATCATGCAAATTATTATATATACAAGATTATATATCCGGCATAGATTACGATTGAAATCTCCCCTGTCAGCGACTGAAAGCAAAATCATTTAATTGTCTCCCAAAAGCCAGGACCCTAAAAAGACACCATCCAGACTGTATAAAGCTGGAATGTTTGCGTCTCTTATTGAGCTCGCTAGAAGACGATGTCTTAAATAAAGGGCCATGTTACTCACTTGTAAGTCATACCGTCCCCCATAGAGCAAAGCTCTTCCGCCGTGAGTCCGTCTCGGACAGACTGCTGTTCTGATCTGTAATGTGGATGCCCATTACACACAGTATCAGTGCAGGGAGAGGAACCCAATGAAAAGCACTTACTTGTAGGTGAGACCATCTCCAACTGAAAAGAGCTGCTGGGCAGACAGCCCGTCATCGGGGATATAGCCCGTTCCTCCACTTATCAGATAGTCTGCCATACTGAAAAAAAAAGAAATACACAACCTGTAAATAGCACAGTTACCATAAGAGCTAATCTGCAACTTTGCTTTCGAGCAAAGTCCAACCATCTCTGTGTTCTATATAGAATCTCCATTTAAATTGCTCATGTTTTTTTCTGAACTTCCACTAGGCTGTTTGTAAAAATCCCATTCAATCATTTTTTTAACGACTCACTTAAAGACATACCTTGCATTGCTTCAACTTTTTTTTTGTTATCATATTTAGTATGTTTAACAGAGCTGTGTGGTTGTAGTTTCCCTAGGTGAAAACCACATTACCCATGATTCTGCAAAGGCGGCTCCACCAATCAGATAATCAAAACAAACAATAGTAGCTGTCAGTCAATATAAAAGAAATGATAACTTGAGAGCAGGGAGGGCAACCGCAAATTAAGCGTCTTTTACACAATTTTATTTTATTTTTTCTATAAATCTATTTACTTGGCCAATGGTGTCCAATCATGACACAGCTGGGGCCACCTTTCTGCAGAGTTCAGCTCCAGGCCTAAACAAACACACACCTGCTCACACTCGCTAATCAATCAAGATGTTTGAAATGATCCCAAACCTCCAGAGAAATGTGTTCTCCAGGAAAGCAGCCCTCAAGAAACACATCTGGAAATCCTGGACTACGTTACTGGTATAATCCATTTAAATAGAATATTACTTTTTAATATTCCTTTGCTTACATTTGGCCATTTTGCGTCTGTTTTCATTAAGGATGTCCCCGTTTTATAGAGTCTGGCTGATGCTTAAAAAGGTAAAATGGCTGCTATTTGATATATTATTTGATTTTAATGTGCCTGTTTTTATAGACTCTGTACCAGTGACAACGGCACTGTTTTTATTGACTTTGGCTGATGTCCATAATCTCAGTGACGAATATGCAGTTGTTTTTAAATCTGGTAATCACCTACGCGTTATGGTTATTGTCTTTATAATGCCCAGATATAGGTCTGTTTTAATATATTATTCACATTAAATGTCAATCTCAACTTTTCGGAAGTTCATTTTAAATCTTAAAAGAAAAAATCAGCTTTGGAAGGAAATTGTATTTATGTCAGGAAATGCATTTCTCGTGTTTTCTTTTAGTAAAAACCGCGTAAAGACGCCTGGCGTGAACAGGAAGCTATGCTGTTAAACCACATGTCGCGACGCGTGGAATATTGGGAGCAAGGCGTTTAGGTTTCACGATGTAAACGGTATATTAATAACCAAAACGCACGTTATACACGTCCCGGTGCTGTAATAACGTAACTCAAAGCGCCGTGACCTACTAACATTATTCCATCCGCAACCGCCATATAAAAATAAACTAACAGATGTTGACACGCACACAGACTGGCGTGAACTGACGGAAACATTGTATTTGTGAAAGCATGCATTATTCTTTGAATACAGTCTATATAAATCAATCTACAGACTCGCACTACTGGCCCGGTGACCTACATTATGTACATTAAAAAATGTAAGTCAGGGAAACCCGGAGTCTCTTATCGAAATTAAAAGCAAAACCTGGGAGAGACTTTCTTTGTTAGTGCTGCTCCTGCTACACATTACTAAAATAACCACATTTAACATGATACCCGAGTAAATTAAAATTCAAACCTCTTCTGTAACGTAGATGAGCACGCGTGTATCTGGAGCTTATGCACGTCAGATGGGAAAACCCAGTTTACCGCTCTCTGTAGGAGGATGTGTTCTCTTCAACCGGTTAGTTCATTTATACACACTATTGTCCGGGTTTTCGGGTCCTTCAGAGGATCTCGCTTGAATTCGGGTTTTGTGATGAGTCTGGCTTTATGTAGAAAGCGAGGCACACACAGAGAGCGCGCGTCATATCCTCAATAGCTCCACATCCACGTGGTGACGGCATGGTTAACTCTTTCATTACCGCCACATTAGTGTGTATATATGCATGCTCTGTATTTATACGTTATGTGTGTCGGTCAGGGTTAAATAAGCATGCCCGAGACCTCACGAAGGTGAAATCATTTGATACGGTTTAAGATGCATGTGCCAAGTTATTGAAATGAAATATTTGTATTCATATCGGCTTAGAATTTACACTATTCGTAAACTGTAAAACTTGTAACTTGTAGGCTAGAAGTGTATATACCAACATGTGAATTTTGTATTTTCACTGGAAGTAGGGTTGTAGTGTGGGAGATTTTTAACTTTAACTACATTATTTTTTTGTAAGAATATTAGAAAGATAATCATTAAATAAATCAAAATAACTTCACATTTAGAAATTAAAAATCATTTTTCATAAATCTGTATTCAAGTCATTGCTCATTAAGCGTAATAAAGGAAGTCATCAATTTTTGGATAATATTCTCTCTAAAGTTCTTCCTCATAAAGTCTTGAGTGAAGGCAAAATAAACCAGTGACCCAGTTCCATGTTATAACCAAAGACAGGACACATGGTGGTTCTGGTAATTATCTAGCATCACTGCTAGATTTAAAAGTCAGCCACAACCAATTACCTAATGCCAATTGCTGAAGGATGACTGTGCTTTAAGCAAATTACAAATTAACAGCACTTTGCCCACACGAAAGCCCAAAGTAATGTGATTTAATAGTCTTTTAATGTGCACATCATATTCTTTTAAGGGGAAAAAAGGGGGGGGGGGTGTATAATAAAATGAGTAGCATTGACCCTTGTCTCCTCCCATCACAAGAGAGAGGTGAAGCGGTTATATGTACCTCACCATAATGTGGGTCAGTGGACATGTGGGTCAGAATATCTTCCTGCACCGGCAGCTATTTCAGTAATTCTGACCCATTTGGACTTTGCCAGGACTTCACACTCCACTGCATAGCTGGAGAAGACCTGATCTGCTATGCCCAGAATAGCTCTTTTAAATGTCAACTTTTGTTGACCCTGCATTTTAAGCCTATTAAAATGACTATTTTAAGACTATTTTAACCCGTGATCTTGATGGTCTTTAAGATTAGAGATTAGAACTAGCCTTACATTTAATTATAGCATGACATGAGGGGATTTATGCTGCAAGTTGAATGCATTTAAAAAAAGAAACAGGCTCAGAAGAATATGCAAAGCTCAAAACTTGATTATCAAGAACCGAAAACATTTCCTTGACTTTGTAACCTTCGACTCACCTGTCTGGAAAACGTGCTTGTAAACGTGTTGCTGTGTAGCGCTGGGCTGCAGACTCATGTCCACTCACATTAGGAACCCCTGGGAAGCCATTGGGAGAACATTCAGTGTTATTCAACATCTCGTGGTTCATCTGCTGTTCTTGGAGCTCTTCTGGAATCTCCTCCATCTCCGTCCTGTTTAGGGACACAGTCTGTGAACTGTTCATTTCCAAAACAAATCCAACCAGTCCAAGCCAAGTCTTGTGGCTGAGTCTTGTGCAAATTCAAATGATGTTATCTGAGTCCTGTTCAAAACAGCACAATTATAGAGCCAAGATTCGGGTTCGAGAATGGAATGAAAACAAGTATGTGACAACGAAGGCTAAAGCGATCTATCTAGCTGTAAATCCAGAGTTAAGCAGTTTAATTTCTCCAGGATCCTGTGGTTGTTTGTGTTTGACGAGGTGAGCGAAGAGCTTTATTTTGACGGAGCTCATATATCCAGGGTGAATGAGTTCCCAGGAACTGTGGATCCATGCTCTACGCACCTGCTCACATGGAGACCAAAGTGTCGCCGTGGAGATATTCCCACCTCTGAATCCCACTTGCCCCTGTGTGCGAAAACGCTGGTATAATGGGAGGACCGAGAACGAGGGATTGACAAACTAGAGATAGTAAGAGAATGTTCAAGCCTGAGGGAGTTGCATACTGGGACAGTAAGGAGATAGAAAGGAGTGTTCTGCGCTCTCTCTCTTTGTGGTTTTAGCTGCGGTTCTGTCAAGAGCGCATGTCACAAACACAAAGAGGATTGGAGAATTAGACCTGGGGACCATTAAGATGAAAAAAGGCACTTCACTGACTCAGACTTGGTGTATAAATATGTGCGTAGAGCCAACAGCTGCAGGTATAGAGGACATAAAACAAACAATCAAACAAATTAGGTGAAACAAAAACAAACAAACAAAAAAAACTATAAAGCAACCAGACAAAACAAACTACATACACAAATTGGATTCAGCAAAGACAGAACAAACATGACAAACAGATAAAGGACATTAAAATGCAACAGACAAAACCAAACAAGCAAACAAATGAAAGCAAAAAATAACCGTGGTGTTGGTGGATGGAGCGAGACATGATGTCCCAGATGTGCTCAATCGGATTCAGGTCTGGGGCGGGCCAGTAAATAGCATCAATGCCTTTGTCTTGCAGGAACTGCTGACACACTCCAGCCACATGAGGTCTAGCATTGTCTTGCATTAGGAGGAACCCAAGGCCAA
>JAUMHR010000047.1:9316329-9332767 GCA_032361145.1 Enteromius fasciolatus | reverse complement strand
CATTGTCTTGCATTAGGAGGAACCCAAGGCCAACCGCACTGGCATATGGTCTCACAAGGGGTCTGAGGATCTCATCTCGGTACTTAATGGCAGTCAGGCTACCTCTGGCGAACACGTGGAGAGCTGTGCGACCCTCCAAACAAATGTTACCCCACACCATTACTGACTCACTGCTAAACAGATCATGCTGGTGGATGTTGCGTCAGCAGAACGTTCTCCACGTCGTCTCCAGACTCTGCCACGTCTGTCACATGTGCTCAGTGTGAACCTGCTTCAATCTGTGAAGAGCACAGGGCACCAGTGGCGAATTTGCCAATCTTGGTGTTCTCTAGAAAATGCCAAACATCCTGCATGGTGCTGGGCTGAAAGCACAACCCCCACCTGTGTATGCTGGGCCTCATACCGGCCTCATGGAGTCTGGTTCTGACCATTTGAGTAGACACATGCACATTTGTGACCTGCTGGAGGTCATTTTGCAGGGCTCTGGCAGGGCTCCTCCTGTTCCTCTTTGCACAAAAGCGGAGGTAGTCCTGCTGCTGGGTTGTTGCCCTCCTACGGCCTCCTCCACGTCTCCTGTTGTACTGGTCTGTCTCCTGTAGCGCCTCCAGGCTCTGGACACTACGCTGACAGACACAGCATACCTTCTTCGCATTGATGTGCTATCCTGGAGGGGCTGCACTACCTGAACCACTTGTGTGGGTTGTACTGTAGATTACCACCCGCAGAACCACTCCTTTTGATTGGGGTCTCTTGCTAATTGCCTATAATTTTCTCCTGTAGTCTATTCCTTTTGTAGACTGGGCCTGCTCATACTTCCTTAGATGCTACATTCACTTCACGAGCAAAGTTAGTCTGGCAAAGCTGCCGTTTTAGAGCATTTCCATTCTCAAAAAAAGTGGGAGCCAATGAGAAGCTTGTTGTAGATTCGTCCAGTAGTATACAGAGGCATCTGATGAATGCAGGTTAAGTCCGCCTCCCAGAAGGCGAGTAGTAAGGTAGCTTTGCCAGACTAAGCTCCTATGAGCTTAATAGTTTATTTAACCTTTGTTTAACCAGATAAAAATAGTTGCGGAAGCCAGGCTATTCCTTTTGCACAACAGCTTGTGAAACTGACTGTCAATCAGCGTTGCTTCATAAGTGGGCAGTTTGATTTCACTGAAGTGTGATTGACTTGGACTTACATTGCTCAAAAAATAAAGGGAACACTTAAACAACACAGAGTATATATTTTTCACCTCCCAAACAAAATTCCTCCAATTAGTTAACTTATTTTGAAGTTTCTTTCAAGTCTATAACACATGCAGAGTATAGAGGGTTAGGGGTTTATTCATATCAACAATCAAGACTACAAAGCCTATATTAATAAGTATGCCTCACAATGGCAAGGCCACAGATTATGCATCAAAACACATTGTCATCGAGTAGTTGATAAGTGTTTTGTACACTATAACTGAAGGCTTTCTTATCCTGTATGTTTTATATTAAGCAAAAGCAGGTGGTTGCTGGTTTGAGACAGTAGCTTAAGCTGAAATCCTCTTAGACCTTATGGAAAACAGTAGCGGACTGCCTTCAAAACCGCACTGAACCTGTTTGTGAAAGATCTTCAAAACTATGCAAAATCGTTTATCTATATAGTCGCCTAAAATATATAATGCATTTGTCATCCTGTCTGGTGACTCAAAAAATGTACTTCTCATGTGGTTACCGTGACCATGATAGTGAATCTCATGCACATTTAGTGGGAGTCCCATTCACTAAACGGTGTGGCAGTGTCAAGCACATGATTCAGAGGTCCTCTTCTGACCGTCTGCTGCCAGTGTGTGTGTGTGTGTGTGCACAGATAGTGTGTTAGTACGAGAATTAGTTTGTGTTGGGCTCTGGTCAAGCGAGCTGGATAATGACAGTTTAAGCTTTCCTGATTTCATTAGGTTATCTTATTTATCCAAATATACCTACAGTCCATTGACAGTTGAAATACTTGCTATATGCAATATGAAATTATAAATTAACATATTCATATACTATGGTATTTACACTGCATTGCCTTTGTACATGTCCAAAAAGTTCTTGCCACTTGTCTAGGCTTCTGCTCCCTCTATCGACAATTTATGGTAAATTTAATAGCAACCACCTCTCTCTTTCAGCCAGAAGAGAGCAGCAAAGATCTTCATATCTCCTCTATTGCACAGTTGCATATATCCTCTTGAGTCCCAGAAAGAAAAAGCAGATTGAGATTCACTATCATGGGTCACATGGATATCATAGATAAATGATAAATGGAAATGTTGAAAAATATTTTATTTATGTTATGTTATGTTATAACACCAGGGCTCAAAATAGTATTGGATTAATAGACATGAAAGATTGTTAATATCACCAATTAGATTTGTAGGTTATAAACTATGTTATAAAAGAAATAACAGAATGCTTTAATATACCATTTTGCTTTTATTCAGTGTGTGTATAAAATATTCCTAAACTTGTTTTCCAATTAAACACAATGTTAACTATACACGGAATCTAATTAGCATATTAATGTGTTGTTGTGATAACATGTTGAAAAAAAGAGTAATAAAGGTAACTGATATAGAGTTTATTGGATCCCAAAATGTGTAGTAAACTTGCTTTTAGTCCTGGTGTCCTTCTGAGTGGATGCGTATAAAACAATAACCGGTTTCATATCAGGAAGTCATATATATATCATATCATATTTCCATAAGGATGTAGGGCTTACAGCTGTATCCCTAAATTAATGTCAGCCATCCAAACATTTGTTATCTGTGAAAATCCCTGAATGTGCTGTTTACAGGACATCCAGACTTAAAACGGTGGCAGGTAAAATCTCAGAGAAATTCACTAAAATGTCCTCTACAGAGGCCAAACTCCTGATTGATTAAATAGCAGTCTGATTAAATAAATTGCTTAACTGTTGAATTGCACACATTCACCTACTATTAATATTTTGTTAATAAATGCTAATGCTGAAATTACTCAGGCTACTTTCACTTTACGAGTTTCCTTTGGTACTTTCTGGTGACTCACAAAGAGCATCCTGTTTCACTGGAATAACTGATAAGTTCAAGACCACTGACTGATTTTGGGAAGTTATTTGAGCTGATTATACATGAGATTTAAAATAGCAACAGTGATAAGGTGTATATTTCCGCGAATCGGTTCTTTTGAACGGTTTCAAAGAACCGGTTTAAAGCCAGCAACTCAGTGATCCTTTTACGTTATGACGCAATTACGTCCACTTGTCTTCCCGTACATTTCCCAAAATATTATTTAATTTTTCTTTTCATTATGTGTAAGTGTATTTGTACTGTTTCATTGTGTTTAAGAAATTAATAATAAAAAAAAATTCCCAAAATACTCTAATAAAGCCACGTGTACATTAGATGTTACTTAGCTTTTTCATAGTGTGGTTTGTTTTCATTTAACGTGTGCGAGCTCATAAAACCATAAGTCACTCAGGAAATGCGTCAATAAAACTGTCATACAATTGTCATAAACAAATGTCACATGTTTTTTGTTCAAATAAATGTGATGTTTAGCGATTCAAGTAAAAAAAAATTAAGGACGAGCTTTTAATCTGTGCCGCTTTTGTAAACCGATTCTAGTGATTCGTTGAAATGATTCGCCGTAAAACAAAGGTTCTTTCGTATCGCGGCAATTTCTGCACATTTCACGGTCTTCTGAATGTTGGAAACTCCCACTTTATAAAGGATTCATATATGATGTCATCATGACATGACATGAAAAGAAAAGCGGCTCACATTCACTTTAACAAAGTCCCACACAAGCAGGACCATCATCTCCCCTGGTAAGAAAGACTAACGTTTTAACTTTTTGTTGGTTGTTTTCTTAAGCTAATATGTGTTATTAACTTCCGGTATTGATGGAAGCGTGGCTCGTGTGTGCTTTTGTTATTTTTAATGGACAGAGCTGGATATCCGCCGCGCAACATGTCTGAACTCGGCTTTCTGAAGATCTCTTTCATCGGAACCGCGTTTTCCTTTCTAGTGGCTCTGTTTGGGCTGGTGGATTCTGTCGGAGGACTGATGTACTCTCAAGGGCCAGACTGGGCAGACGACAGCTGGACAGAGAAGCTTCCCACCGGGTCTCCATCACAGACTGCCAGCAACACCAAGCGAAACGGGTCGAGGTGATCTTCTCCACCCCCATCGGAGTCTTTGATTGCACTAGGAGAAATAATCGGTGTTTAAGCCTACTGTTGCTGACCTACTAAAGTCTGCTGTGGAATTATTTCCTCCATTACACTACTGTGAGTCAGACGTGAAGAACATTAATAATGGCTAGGCACTCTAAAGCCATGTGAGATCTTTAACTTAACTTAAGACCCTGGAGGGTAAAAAAGTCTATGGGAGAGATTGAGAACTTGCTACGGACATGAATATGCTGGACTCAAAATATTGCAATCCACCTATGGTCAAAAATGTTTTTGTAATGTTTTTAATATTTTTTTTTTTATATGAAGACTAACATGCATTTGTGTAACATTTTGTGTTCACGGTAAGAAACTGTGGCATTAGGCAGCAAACTTTGTTCGGGTTTTGGGTAAAGAGTCTTAAAAAAATCAGCCAGGAAAAGTTATGTTACCAACTCCCTGTTCTATGTAAAAATGAATAAAATATATGCTGTTGTGCTGTATATCACTATAGCAGCAGTCTGGTTTTATGCTCTAAAAAAATTCAATTTGACTACTTAATCATAACGCTTTTAATTTAGACTGCGAGTGTTTTAACTACACAGAATGGCAGGTGAAACTCTTTTATAGCGCTGCAGTAGTCATTATTTGAGGTGGATCGAAACATTTTATTTAAAGTTGTCCTAAGAACACATTTCGGTTTTATGTTTTAGGCCAACTTTGATGAATGTTTTTGATCCACTTCAAATGATTACTGTATGATTAGTTTTAATAAATTCTGACAAGATGTAAATCTGTTAAGTGAGTTTGGTGTAGATCAGGGCTGTCCAAACTCGTTCCTGGAAGGCCGGTGTCCTGCAGGTGTTTACCTCCAACTTGCCTCAACACACCCGCATGGAAGTTTCTAACATGCCTAGGAAGAGCTTTATTAGCTGCTACAGGTGTTGTTTGATTAGGGTTGGAGCTAAACTCTGCAGGACACCGGCCCCCCAGGACCGAGATTGGGCAGCCCTGGTGTAGATGGTTGGAGTGATTGTTAATCAGGTAAAAGGTAATTTATGGTCCCGATTTTCCATGGAAATCCGTTTTTCTTTATCAAGACATTCTTCCACAGACAGTAACATGTCTTTGCAAAGCTGAAGTTGCAAATTGGCAGCTTTGAAAAGAACCTTGACGTAGATGATTGCTGTTGAGCAATATGATCTAGCCAAGCCCTGCCGTAAAAGCCACAGCCCACTTTCTCATCGGAGAAGAAAGGGAAAGGCCCGTTTTCAGCATTTTTGTACTCTAGTCTCACGGTGTGATTTTTATCCATAGCTTTCTCTGTTTAGTTAGACTTGTCACCAATACTATTATTTCATGGTTTGACAGGATCTTCCCAATAATCTAGTGGTTTTTTAGTTCAAACAAGTCATAGCATCAGGAAGAGATAAAGAACATCTTGTTCCTGTGAAAACCCCTACAACCAAGATTGTTGACGTGGTGTAGATTTATAAAAAAACACGAGCATCACATTTCTGTATTTGCTTATTTAAAAGTACTACACAAGGGTATTATTACTGCAAAGGTATATCACCCACTATCCTTCAATACAGTATAAGGAAAACATAATCACCTGACTAAATATGACAACATGCCCTGCACTTTTTAAAATAGTGTTGTTGTTTTGTTTTTGTGCCAACTCTGGTTCTCTGAAAAGTCTTTAACGTCCGTGTAACCCTTCTATTGCTCAATGTTCCTTAAAACATTTTCCACATCAAAAAACAGAAGTGTTTACTGAAATGCTTAAACACTTGTGCAGGGTATATACTTCTGCATCGGGATGCTAACAGACAGATTTCACCGTGTACTGTAGACTTGTATATTAACTGTGCATGTAGGCAATATGGAGCAACAGCGCTCTCTCTTGGATATGACTTGGAAAAAAAAAATGCATACGCACAGACACAACGGAGTATAAACTTCTCTGAAGCTTCAGTGTTAATACTCTCACTCCGTAATACTCTCCTGTAGTTTGCGTATGTAGCACGAGGACAACAAAGAACCTTATCGCTTGTAATTGTCATAGAGAAACTTTGAACATCCACCCAAACAGGAAGATGTAGCTAAGAATAGTTTCCCCCTCCCTCACAAATAAGGAGTTCCTCTAGATGCTATTAGAAGAATTAGCTACTACTACAGGGGCTGGCCTTCTAAATACTGCTCACTTATTGTTATTACTTTAAAATAAAGCCATATGCAGTAAAAGAAGTAGTCGTAAGTAGTTGTTTGGAAAACGATCATCTTGTCTACTCGCATGGAAATTTGTCTTTGGCTCCACCCCACAGGATGGAAAATTACACAATATACATATAATGGCTTCCTCTTCTGGTTTTGTGCCCTGACATTTAAGAATATGATTCAGTATAACAACACAAATAAATTTGAGAGGAGTGCTAAGAAGAAAGTATGGATGTAGATGTGTATAAAACACATGCTTCAAAATAAGAAAAAGCAATAAGATTATATAATTTTATTATGCAGTAAACATGCTGTGTGTGCAATTATGCTTATTATTTTATTAATATATGCTTATTTTCCTATAACAAATCACACATTGTAAAAATTTAAGTAAAAATCTAATACATTTTAAATTAGCATTAAAAACAAGGATTTGAGCATTGAAAAAAATGTTTATCTATTCAACGTGTTCATTTCTGCATCTTCTAAGTAGTTTGGATGTTCAACATTTCTGATAAATGAGGCATGGATATTTTAAATACTGACATTTGCCTACATTTTTACAGACCTTTACAGTTTTGAATGCAAATTTATAGCTCCCGTTCCTCTTTTCTCTATTTATCTTTGTGTTTACTGTAATTTCACATTACTTATGTAGGCACCCAAATAAATATTTAAGAAAACATTTTTATGTTAAGTAAATTTTATAATAGTCTAATAATCATAATGATCAATTATGTAGTTATTAGTATAATGTCCTCAGTAGGACAACCCGTTAAACGGACTGTAACTTTATCCTTTATCACAGACTTTCACAGTTCTAATAGGAAGTTTGCCCATCTAATTCCTCTTTTCTGTATTTAGCTCAGTGGTTCAGTCGCTCATGATGTTCTCCCTTTCACCCAGTCATTCCCCAGCTGAGCTAAATGCTGATATAGCGGCGACATACTAATGTTGTCTCGTCTCTCACTTGCCCCATTTAGTGAGACCAGCATAACCGCACACTGGTCACTGATCCGCATCTAAGGACCCCACTGATAGAAGACATCTCGGCCCTCATGAAGCTCAGGGCCACATGACTGCCGGCAGCGGGGAGGGGATGCTAGTCCACAGCAGGGAGTGGGCTTGCATTCCTGATGCCAGAGAGCATACTTGGCATTCCTGGCTTCTCCTAGTTACTCTCAATGAGCCATTTGAGTGGCGCTGAGGATTTTTCCCCCAGAGTGGCAGAGTCAGCCTCTGACGGATGAGAGTTGCTGCTTGGGAGAATAGGAGACCATTCATACCATACTGGGAATAGAATGATGGCATTGAAATGTAGCATGCACCACGGAAAATGTTGAAAAGTGCCACGACTCAATTTAGTGTGATTTGGGTTGTTTTTGGATGCTCACAGTCAAAAAAAGCATACAAATAAAGGATGCATTCTTCTGTAAAATGGTATGATTTAATTCTAGGTTCTGGTTGGTTGTTTGTTTGTTTTTTTGCGGGGGTGAGATTAGTATGCTTAAAATATTGCATAAACATGTGGAAACACTGACAAAACTGTAGTGAAAATATAGCATTTGTTTGTATTTGGGTGCAATCTTTTAAATTATCTCATCACAAAATCTGAACTTTTTAAAAATGGTAAAAAATCTTGCATTCACTGACAGAATGCATTGCCTTTGATATTGCATAATATGTTTAGTGCTGGGCAATGATGAATCATAATTTAATTAAAAAAGTGTTTGTTTATATAATAGATGTGTACTGTGTGTGTGTGTGTGTGTGTATATATATACATTTTGTATTTACATTCATATAATTTATATTGTATATAAATATATTTAATATATAAACAACATGCACTGCTCAAAAAATAAAGGGAACACTAAAATAACATCGTAGATCTGAATGAATGAAATATTCTTATTAAAAACTTTGTTCTTTACACAGCTGGCAACAAAAATCACACAAAAATTATCAATGAAAGTCAAATTTATAACCCATGGAGGTCTTGATTTGGAGTCACACTCAAAATTGAAGTGGAAAAACACACTGCAGGCTGATCCAACTTTGATGTAATGTCCTTAAAACAAGTCAGAATGATGCTCAGTAGTGTGTGTGGCCTCCACGTGTCTGTATGACCTCCCTACAACGCCTGGGCATGCTCCTGATGAGGTGACGGTTGATCTCCTGAGGGATCTCGTCCCAGACCTGGACTAAAGCATCTGCCAACTCCTGGACAGTCTGTGGTGCATGGAGCGAGACATGACGTTCCAGATGTGCTCAATTGGATTCAGGTCTGGGGAACAGGCGGGGCAGTCCATAGCATCAATGCCTTCATCTTGCAGGAATTGCTGATACACTCCAGCCACATGAGGTCTAGCATTGTCTTGCATTAGGAGGAACCCAAGGCCAACCGCACTGGCATATGGTCTCACAAGGGGTCTGAGGATCTCATCTCGGTACTTAATGGTAGTCAGGCTACCTCTGGCGAACACATGAAGGACTGTGCGGCCTTCCAAAGAAATGCCACCCCACACCATTACTGACCCACTGCCAAACCGGTCGTGCTGGAGGATGTTGCAGGCAGCAGAACGTTCTCCACTCTGTCACGTATGTCACATGTGCTCAGTGTGAACCTGCTTTAATCTGTGAAGAGCACAGGGTGCCAGTGGTGAAATTGCCAATTTTGGTGTTTTCTAGCAAACATCCTGCATGGTGCTGGGCTGTAAGCATAAGTATGTCGGGCCTCATACCGGTTCCATGGAGTCTGGTTCTGACCGTTTGAGTAGACACATGCACATTTGTGGCCTGCTGGAGGTCATTTTGCAGGGCTCTGGCAGTGCTC
Source organism: Enteromius fasciolatus (assembly GCA_032361145.1). Taxonomy (NCBI): domain Eukaryota; kingdom Metazoa; phylum Chordata; class Actinopteri; order Cypriniformes; family Cyprinidae; genus Enteromius; species Enteromius fasciolatus. The sequence goes on along the minus strand of JAUMHR010000047.1, from coordinate 9,323,543 downwards.
CTCCTGTTCCTTCTTGCACAAAGGCGGAGGTAGCGGTCCTGCTGGGTTGTTGCCCTCCTATGGCCTCCTCCACGTCTTCTGATGTTCTGGCCTTTCTCCTGGACACCACGCTGACAAATACAGCATACCTTCTTGCCACAGCTCGTGTTGATGTGCCATCCTGGATGAGCTGCACTACCTGAGCCACTTGTGTGGTTTGTAGACTCCGTCTCATGCTAACACTAGAGTGAAAGCACGGCCAGCATTCTCTCTCTCTCTCTCTCTCTCTCTCTATATATATATACATACATGTAATAAATATACACAACACACACACATATATTATGCACACAAAAATTTTAATTTGGATGAAATTGCTGCTCCACACTAATAACTTTCTTGCATTTTATGTAAATATTTAAATATGCACTATTTTTATAGAAGATGCATAAAAAAAACTTTATGTAGGTTTACACACACACACACAAAAACATATAATTTATGAAAAGGTAAAATGCAAAAATCATATTGTCTGAAATGTTCTTCTAAAATGATCATTTTTATCAGGCTCCCTTATTTTTTTTTATGTTATTTTACTTTAATTGCATATAAAAAGGAACGCAGGAGTCTAATAAAATGCTAATTTTAAATGAAATGGCTTTTGCATCTTATGTTTTTATGCAATCCTTTGTAATCCCGTGATTTCTTGATATGTACTACTGTATCGTTTAAGTATCTAGGGGATGGTGCATTTTGTATTACCATCGGATACAATCACTGTACACCACCACAGCACTTTTCCCCCTCAGCATTCTTTCCCTATCTTGCACTGTAGGTACTGTACATATCCATCGACACTGTCACTTCCATGTGCCACATTTAGCAGCGCTCATTCTCCGTTTCCCGTTACGCTCGATTGTAGGCAGAGCTCAGAAGCGTACGGTGCTGAAACCGAGGCTGTAACGTCATGCTCGACTCTAAACCTCACCCACCCTCCCAGAGGCGAGCAGCTCGTTCACAGGCACAGGCGCAGACGGACTGACTGGCTGGAGCTGTAGCGGATTGCTGTAAGTATCGCATTTGCGCGAGATTCCGTGGCATTACAGTCGTAACGGCTCGTGTGTGGCGCGGGAACTGTGATGGGATTATGATGTCACAGTTTGATTGATACATTGTAGCGGCTGAACGGCGGAATGTTACAATGTTGCAAAGCAGACCGGCACAGGGTTTGCGGAAGAGCTGCTCAGATGTCTAGAATATGGCGGAGCTGGAGTGAAACAATTCAACTCCTTAGATTTACCAGACTCGGCTTTGTGTCGAGAATGATCGCTGGGAACTTTGTGTAGAAGCGCTTGAGGTTAGCAGGGTTGCGTTGCGTGAAGAATGGCGTTTTTTGTTGTCTCATGCCCACGGCGCTGTGGAAGTTATAGCGGAAATGGAAAAGTTGTACGAATGAGTAGTTTAACAAAGCACAGATTATCGGCTTCTTACCGTCAAAGCGGCATTTTTCGACACGGTTTACGTAAAGAGATGGATAAGGAGTGTCAGGTATTGTGGTAAAAGGCACATTTAGCGATTCTAACGCAGTCTTTCCTTCTAGATTTGACTGATTACCGGCCCCGCCTAGTTCTGTTCTGTTCCTCAGTCGAGGGAGATGACTAGTTCATTCAAGAAGAATTGGAGAAAATGAGACTCGGTTTTCTTTCACGGTGGAGTGCCTGTAAGATCACGTAGGAATACTTTGTACTCCTGCTTTTCAGGATCACGGAAATAATTATATATATATATATATATATATATATATATATATATATTAAAAAAAACTATGTTGCATTCCACATCATAGACCAGAAAACATCACAGGGCACTTATAGACTCCTAGTTGGATGTGACATTTTGAATATTGTCGTCTGAGAAGGGATATGAGGCTGAAGTCTCTCAAAGAGGTTGTTAAAGAAGATCCTGTTGCTTCTCCATGCATTTTTAATGGCTTGATCTTTAATGATGGGCTCTTGTCAAATTATAACAGCCTTTCTCCAAAGGTGTCTGTACACAAACTGCTCTGAGGTGGCTTTTGTGTCTGCTATAAAGTCTATGTAGAAATGCCTTGTAACATATATAACTACTAAAATATGCCAGATTCCCCTAGCACATATCTGTGTATGATGCTGCTTTGTTTCTGTGAGAATGAAATGCAGCATCAGTGCAACCTTAAGGTGCGGTCACATTTACCAATGGTTTGCAATTTTTATGACTGGGAGTTTTGTGTGATGGCGAAATGTTCTTCGAAATGCAGATTTCACTCAAGTTGGCTACACAAATTGGCCGCACTCACCAACAGAACACCGCTTGGTCTGACAGTGACTTGAGAGTAATATATGACTATGCTATTGATGATGAACCCGTAAAAACTTTGCTGAGAAACTAGCCATAGCGACTGCACAGTACGCATTTTCATAGTTAAATTTATAATTTCACAATATGTCTATATTCTGAATTGTATAACATTATTTTAACCTTTGCATCATTTTAATTTAACCACCATGTAAAACACCTTTTTTGTGCTATATATAAAGCTTCTGTGCCACCTTTCCAGTGTAAAATGCTTCAAAACTCCATTTAGACTTTGTGGAATTTGTATAGGTTTGTTTGCTGCAATATTTATGACAACTTGTGCAATCACCTATCAAGTAAACCCTGTTTCCTGTTTCTGAGGGGGTCTTGAGCAAACACTTGTCATTCCCAATCACGGAAAAGTAGTCAGCAATATATCTGTCACTGCCAATGGCAGATAAGTGTATGTGCACCCTTACATTTCCTGTGTCTAAACTCTTTTGTCAGTTCACTAACTGTGTGTGAAATATGAGTAAACGCAGTCATAGCTTTGCTTTTGCTCCTTTTTTTTGTTTTTGTCGTGTTTATGTCAAGTTTCAGTTTAAACAAAAAGAAAAAAAAAGTGTGTCCAATTTCTCGAATTGAGATTCCAAGCTTGTTACCATATCAATACTTAGCATAGATCTTTATTGCAGTGTTAGGTCGGGACGACCTCACCCAAGTGGGGTCTGACCCCAATCCCATCCCTCCTAGAGCAAGAGGAAGGAAATCCCTGTGATAGTGTGTCCTCTTGGGCACAGAGGAATGCCGGCCTGTAGGCTTTGTTGAAAATAACAAAATGAAGAGATGTGAACTTCCTTCAAAGGCCGCCCACCATTTGAACACCCCTTAAAAATCTGGGTTGGGTCCTGGAAGAAGCGTCTATGTTTAGAGCCACGTCTGCTATGATGTGTCGATTTCAGGTATCGTTTTCGTGTAGTTCCTAGTTGTTTTGTATAATTATAGTCACGATTGTTGCGGTTGACAGTGTGGTTCTTGCTTTGAGCTGTATCAGAAATTCCCAGCAGCGTTCTTGTGGGAGTCAAACCGTATGCAAACAAACACGGGGTCTGTCAGAGAAGCAAATATCTCTTTGACTTTGTAAATGGCAGTTCTAATACAGCTGTCGGGACTGATTCCTTTGGAGGGCCATGTCTGAATAACCAGCCTGCTAGTCTGAATTACGCTCGGCCACTATATTATGAATTTGTAACTGGTATATATACGGTTGTTTGTTGGTTTTTCAATTTTAGACCCTTAAACTTTACCACTTCAGACCCTGATATTGAGTGTTGAAAACAATTACGATGTTAATAAGCGCTGTGGTTTCCCACCAAGGCTTTGACATTTGACTAGGAAGCAGAAAAGAGTTTTGAAGCCAGTGGGTAATGAGATGACAAAACATTAACTGCCAGCTGTCGGTAACTGTTTGAGACTTTTAGAGGAACCAACTGAGCAAAAAGGAAAGGAGATGCTCCGGAGAGGAAGAGCATGACAGTGCAGGGAAAAGAAGGCTGTTGGCGTCCCTCTGCAAATTAGACCACTTCCTCTTTAGGCCAAAGGGCCTCATGAAACCTGGTGGCCCTGTCACGCTTTCCTTCCTCCTTTCAAGTCATGTGATTGTTTTGCGAGACTGACGAGTGTAAAGATAGCTGTGGGTTTGATACTGTAATATACATTGTTTTTAGCAGATATCAAGTGGATCGCAGTGTAAGGAGTCAGAATTGGCTCTCAAGTTGTTTCCAAGGGTTACTGAGCTAACGCGCTGTAGCTCAGCTTGACGCTCACGTTTTCTAACGCTAATCCCAAAGCAATTCCGCCATCTATTCCCACACATCATTGTCCTCATTTAAGCATGTAAGCCATGACTGATGACTGTGGCAGCTATTTGTGACTTGCAAGATTGAGGTCTTTTCTTAGTCTATGATCCAGAAATAGACATTCAAATCGCACTTATGATCAAAGGTGAGTTCAGATATTTGTTGCTGCTTTATACACTGATTTTGAAAAAATGTTGTCAGTGATACACACTTATTTCTAGAAAGAAATTGCTGCTTTTTTATATAAGGATGCACTGCGTTGATAAAGCATCAATTTAGAAAGAGCTGCTTGCATTTTAATAATAATGTAATCCAAAAAAATATTCAGCAGCACAAAATGTGACACTGAAGCGTTGAGTAAAGGTTTTTAAAAACCACAGGAAATTTACATTTTAAAATGTGAAAAAATACTATATATGTTTTTAAAATTGCGATATCTGACCATATTACTGTTACTTAAATGCAGCATTGTAAGAGACTTCTCATTTAACTAATTTATAATAATATTTAACCAAACTTTCCTATATTTAAAGGCTTTTTAAGGGCTGGATGAAATTTGTAATACTGATTAAAAACAGGAAAATCTAGATATTTTTAGCCATACATATTGTCTCTTGCATAGTGAAATCATCCATATGTTTACAATGTTAGTTTATTTGTATTTGGCACGTACATATTACATCTACTATTTACAAATGCAATGGTTTGAGCAACAAGTTCATGAAACGGCATTGCTCATTTGCGTGTATGTATAAACGCATCCCTGGGGTCTATATGCTGTAGTCAGTCAGACGTCAGATGCCCTGCCATGTGTTGACATTTGACACTAGAGGTTGGGCTGAGTTCTCATTGATCTCGTCTCCCGTTGCTCCTTTTCCTTCCATAATCTGCCTCCCGACTTGTTGTTTTCCAGTCTCTAAGCAGCTTACTGGTTCTAGCAATAAAAATTGTGCTATTGCTTTAGTCTTAGTGACATTGTTTTGACAGGGGATGTTTGACACCCCTGCCCTTTGAGCCCGTGTTCGTAATTGTTCTGGGCATCAGTTGCCTTGTAGTTTAGTGTAGCTAGATCAGATGTGCGCCTAAAACTGCAAATGCCAGTGCAGATGTTTACATTGTAAAGGTAAAGTTTGCAGTTAGTCACACAAACCTACTTTCTACGATGGAACACAAAAGGAGATGCTTAGCAGAATGTTCATGCTGTACTTTCCCATACAGTGAAAATGAATGGTGAACAAAAATTGGTCTCCAAAAGTCAAAGAAAAAAGCAACAAGCAATATTAGAACCTATACTTAGCAATATTGAGCTACAGTATACAGACCACTAGATTCTTTATTAGCATCTGTGGTTCCATGAAGAACCTTTCATTATCCATGAAATATTTTGAATCCACAAATGGAGAGGACCTTTTTACTTAAAGGTTCTTTGGGTAACCAAAAATGGTTCTTCTATGGCATTGCTGCTTAAAACCCATTTTAGATCCTTTATTTTTTCAAAGTTTTTACACTCATGGTGCTTTTTTGACACTTTCGAAGCTTGGTCTATATTCACAGTTTCATACGGAAAAGAGCAACATGTACATCCTGCCTAACGTTTTTTTTTGGTCAACGAAAATAGGTTTTGGAATGACATGAGGGTGAGTAAACGGTGACAGAATTTCCATTTTCTGTTTCTACAAACAGAAATTGAGACCACGCTGCTTGAGAGGATGTGAGAAAAAGAGCAAATGTTCACTTTGGTAAATCATTTTAGATGCTTTCTCAGCAGAGTCCCCACGATTCGTCGCGTCAGAAGGAAACGTCTGATTGTGAAACCATTTTTGCTACTCCATGTTTGTTTTCGCTCATTCTCCTTGACAACCTGTAACCTAGGTGAGTTGATTGACTTGCAAATAACATGTTGGGCTTCAACACAGATTTTGACAGGGCCAGTTAAAACCGCATCATTTACCAAAACAAAAGCCTTTTGTATCTCTCACATGGGCTATTGGATCTTTTCAAGTCGTTTTTTTAATGCTGCTGTAGCTCAGATCAAAAGATTTAGCATGCTAGCATTTTAAACCTTTACATATTCTTGATCGTCAACAATGTTGTCTCATTCATAAACAATTAATGGCAAACAGTGAGCCAGACTGCTATGTCATTATACCTTTTATTTCAGTCTGTCTCTGATGTAATGGCCTTGTGCTTGCTCCTAGAGATGATTACATGGTTTCATCCAGATTTGAGCTAGCAAAAGGGCTGTGTTAAAAACACTACAAATACAGCATTTGTTTTCAGCCCTGCTGTGGTTTGTGTTAATTACAGACAAGAGACCAGTTTATGTAGTCATTACCACTAGACTGTGTTGCTTTGACACAGATTTACTGCGGGCTATGAGTTTGCCATGCTAAATTTGCTGGAGCTATGATAGCACGTCTGTAGCTGGATGCTAGCTGAGGTGCTAATAACTTTGCTGGCTGGTTATTGGCTCCATCCTGACTGCAACAGCACCTTTTGGCTCTGACTTTAGCCAAGTCTGGCGTATGTCACACCTGTAGCCTTATCCGCCACAACTCTACTGGGGTTCAGTTTTGCATGGGGATGTTTCACTTCATGGTGGATGTGCTTGTGGCTGTTTTTACTGGCTAGTTCTAAATGGGGCTGGGCAAAAAAACTATTTTTCGATTATATGTTTTTTTAAAAATGTAGTCGATTCAAAATCGATTCTCAATGGACACGTATTGATTTTTTTCCATATTTATTAACACAAGCATTAAATGTAAGATTTACGGTAATCTTATTACTAGTCTAATCCACTAGGTGTCATCCCCTTATTTACCTTGCGCTATGTTACAATGGAGTTATTAAGTAATTTCATTCATAAAATGGTGGATTCAGGTGCGTTCCCAATACCAACCACACTTTCAAATAAAAAGTCAGAGGTATGGAAGCATTTCACATTGCGCAAGAAAGATAAAGTTACATTGGACAAGAACACAGCTATATGCCTGATTTGTAACTCTGAGGTGAAATGCTGTAGTTGATAAAATAACCTGATCC
>JAUMHR010000047.1:9246726-9271473 GCA_032361145.1 Enteromius fasciolatus | reverse complement strand
TTTTTTTTGCATCTTGAAATGAATGGTACTGTATCCCTCTGTGTTGTTTATTTTTTCTGTTAGGAAGATAACTGACCATTTAAATCTCCTTTGTACATGCGCTTATAATTTCAATTTCTAAACTGTTTACTGCAGAATACTCGTATATAAGCTTTTCCATTATTGTTGTCTTAAATATTAGAAATATTTAAATCCCGCAATAGAGAGGTGAATCTAAAAGGGTGTTTTTAATCTTAGGTAAAGCTTCATTCAGTAGGCTGTGTATAGGCATGATCAGTCTTAGTTGTCGGTTGTCTTCTGACATGCCTGTGCTGGCGTCATCATGGAGCTGCTCTTCTCTGCTGATGTCTCAGAACAGTGTCATTGTCAGCTAGTGATATCTCTCCATGAAAGCGTAGTCACACATTAGCAAAGCAGGCAGTCAGCTGCAGCGCTCAGACACAGAGCGTCCTTTTGTGAGCAGCACGACTCGGCCTACATGACATAAAGCTGCTTTGAGTTCAGTCAGTTCAAAAATCTAGTTGGTTAGCAGTATGACAGTGTGTAAAGACAACAGGGTGAACACAGAGTTATATGAAACTTCTGTGCTCGCCTGGAGGCGGTCCTGTAGTTTATGAGAGGTTACTGGAGCGCAGAAGGTGATACTGCTTGGGCGTTGCTCCAGGATTATTCATTCACTTGTGTCAAAGCACAGACCAGCATCATCATTAAAGTCTCAGACTTTCTCGTAAGCGAAATACAGATACCGATTTAATGGATCCTCGGTTGCAGCGCTCTCAATAAGATAATGAGAAACTTCAGTTGCGAGTGACCACAGTTAAAGTGATTCATCACTTTCAGTTAATGCAGCCAAGGACGATTTACTTTTCACAAACTTTCATGTTTCTTCTCAGTTACAAGTTACAACAGGCACGTTTCAATTTTTTATTTTTATTTTTTTTAAAAACCCAGAATGACTAAAAATCCACTAATAATCAGTATAGATCTAAAAGCAGTATGAAACGAGACGTCTGTAAATATTTGAATTCATAATAACAGGTTATATAACATTACTATCCATTACTGTCTTTTTTAATCACCAATATAAAATATAATATATATATAAATTATAGCACATCCCAGATGGGTTGTTATTTAACAGTGGTTGATCAAAATACATAAAAAATTTTTTTAAAAAACATCAGAAAATTTTATATATATAATATAAAATGCATTTTTTATATATTTATTTAACATCATAATTATATATATTATTATTGTTTTTTAAAATTATTTTTATTGTGTAAAACTTGAGTCCAAAATCCAATTAGACAGAAAAATACAGGATTAGAAAGGAAATTAGGTGCTGGCAGAGCTCTCTCTCTGACGTTGAATTGCATCTGTATGTTTTTGTTTGTCAGCTTCCCATTCAATGAGTGAAAGAAAAAAGCCATTTATTGATTTGAAAGGGTTTAGGCAAGTCCATTTGCTCTGTTAGTCTGCACAAGTTTGCTGCTTTGTGCTGATTGTCGAAACCTTTTTAGTAAGGTGCATCCTGTGCTTCTGCATCTGTTTATTTGGCACCGAGATCATCTGTTGTTATGTATAGCAAAAAATGGATTATGAGCTTATCCTTCTCAACTCGCATCCTGAATCTACCTCTCTACACAACACATGTTAGCAGAGATCTTATTACAAATCCTCCTATGTTACCGGTGTTGTTTAATGTCAGTACAACGTGCAATTGTGTTTCGGTCTGCTACAATAGCTTATCTCTGGTCATTGTGTAAAAGCTGCAGATGTTGTGTGGAACTGATTGATGATGCAGGAACTGGATTTCCCCTCTGGGAGCTGCAACATCTGTGTGTGGAAGTGTCCACACCTCCGACTGAGTGATTTCTCTTGTTTCAGGCAAGAGCAGTAGTACTCAACCCATTTTGGAAGCCTAGTAGACGCATTGCATTAGTTTGTAAAAGCTACGTTGTCTGGGTTTTGTGGTTTCGCTGTAAATCTGATCTCATCGCGACAAAGCAACATACAGATTCCACACATCATTAGACATGCAAATGTGTTAAACTCTGATTGGATAGTAGTAGTAGACGTCCAATCATAACTGCAGATAAAAACTTAAAGTCCACATGAAAGCTTTTGGTGTTTCACTTCAGGAATATAACACATATGTTTTTTTATTTTACCTTTCTGTCAATGGGAAATAATTGAGAATTTGAAGAATGTGGGTCATTGAATCATGGTCTGTATATGTTGTTTTTTTTGCTTTGCTTTGGTATGTTTTTTTTTGTTTGTGTTTCTTTTGTTCTGTTTGTTTGGATTTGTTTTTTGTTTTGTTTTTTCTTAAGTATTTGTGTTTTGGTTTGGTTTTAATTTCATAATTGTTTAAACAGTAAAAATTTGTTTTTTTGTTTGTTTTTGTTTGACTTTGTTTTTTGTTTTCTGCTTGCTTGGATTTGTTTTTTTTTTGTTTTGTTTTTTCTTAAGTATTTGTGTTTTGGTTTGGTTTTTATTTCATAATTGTTTAAACAGTAAACATTTGTTTTTTTGTTTGTGTTTATTTTAGTTTTGTTTGACTTTGTTTTTTGTTTTCTGCTTGCTTGGATTTGTTTTGTGTTTTGTTTTGTTTGTTTTTTTTCCCTTTTAGTTTTGTTTCAAATTTTTGTGTTTTGGTTTTCATAATTTAAACAGTAAAAATTCCTTTTTTGTTTAGGTCTTGTTTTGTGCTTTATGTTTTTGTTTTTATTATATAAATAACTGTTTTAACAGTAAAACTACTTTGTATAACATGCGACAAAAAGCAAGCATCACGAAAGTGCAGCTTGACTACCTACCTAATTCTGAGACAAACACTGAGAGATGTGTGTGTGTGTGTGTGTTCATGCAGATCTTCTATGACCTGGTCCGGCAAATCAACAGGAAAACCCCCGTACCTGGAAAGGCACGCAAAAAGTCCACCTGCCAGCTGCTCTAATATACAGCTGTTCTTTTGCTCTGAGCCAGGTAGGACCTTAATAATAATTGGCTAAGCAAACATGATTGACAGCTCACCACAATCAACATTTCTGAAACCATTTTTAAAAATAAACCTGTAGAAAACAGGGTTCTGTTTAGATCTAAAAGTCACTGCGCTTTTATTCATCTGTTTTTTTCTTCCCGTCTTCCTGCAGGTCTGATTTACTGCTGTCTTTCAGCAGTGCCAGCATTCCGACGTTACTAAAACCTAACATCGAATGGACTTTCCTATGTGGTGATGCCCCTTTAACAAACCAACAAATCAACCGACAACCAACCAACCAATGGGTTCAAGGCTACAGTATCATGACAGTTTTTTGCACATAGATAACAGTCATCACTCTCCAATGTCGCGAGAAAGAGATTTTTACATATAAATATATAAATATATATTCTAACTGTATGCAACTGAATAAATCAATTAAATAAATACAGAGCTAGACAAAAAGAATTTTAAAAAATACAGAGCCTACTCGCAGTGTTATTGCTAACGGAGACAGCCACCGTTGTAAATGTAAGGAGGGAATGTCTAACCTGGCTGTGCACGTTGCCATGGCAATTACAATGATATTTATAAGCACCACTATTTTAGCCAGAAAGGAGAGGAAGTCCAAAGAGCTCCTATATAAACCATTCTTACAGCTAACTTTCACTCCTCTTTTTTTTGTTTGTTTTTTTATGAATATTTTGTATCTTTGTTTTGCTTTTATTCTAAACATGATTTCTTTATCTTCTGCCTTTTTTCTCTTTTATAAAATTACTAGATTTTTTGCTCTATGGAGATGTTATATTCACAACAGCTATTGATGAGTTTTACCTTAGGAAAGAAAACCTGTGGATACAGTTGATGTACATGTAAAAAGTTCAAAAATATAATTTTTTCTGTCACTATCATTGTCCTTAGCATCAGATGTTGCCTTCAAATACGTGTGAAGACCTTTTGTGTCTTTTTTTTCTTTATCTTTCCTGAGGATTCATTTCCACAAACTTAGGTCCATCTCGTATGCCATGCTGGGTTTCTTTGTTTTGTTTACAAAGAGCTCTGTACAGCAGGCTTTTTTCAAAAGGGGTATTAAAAAATGGGTTTGACAGTTTAGTTTTAGTATCCCTCTGACGCTCGTCTTTTGGATGGTCTCATAATGAATAGTCAAATCCCTCTTGACAAAGCTGATCCTGATCAAATGTAGGACATACAGTATATATTTTAACAGAATTGGGGTTTTTAATACGCAAGAAAAACAAAACGTACAACAAACTATACCCAAACGTTGCCCCTTCTCCTCTTGCTTGCTGATGCATCTGGTGTAAACGGAGGATATGAAAACCAAATATTGGATCCTGTCAGTAAAGAGTGAGGAAAAGATGTCTGTTAGTGACTGTTTCGACTTTGTAATAATTTGCCCTGTTTTCTGTCTTTGTTACTGTTGGATTAACTGAATGTGGGGGAATGGGGACTTTGTGTTAAGCGCGAAAAAATGGGAATAATTGATTAAAAAATTTAAAAGAATTAATTGTACATTAAGTGCAATCTTAAAGAGTGTTTGTATAAGAGCCGGATGCACAGCTGTAGCATTCGATACTGGTCTCTTCAAACATCGAAATGACTCTTTACAGGGTGCAGCATGCGGGATGTACACGTAATGAATTGTTTATGAATGCTTTGAGGATTTGCACTGTGTAAAGTGAAGAACACAACTCCCGGGGAGTGTCCGAGCAGCGGCGGACACTGGTTAACATTACGTGTGTTGTGCTTCAAGCAAATGCCTTGATGCTATTTAGGATTGAAGGGAGACGAAGCCCCCCTGAAGAAAATAAAAACTTCATGTGAGGACCAGGACTGAGATAGAGGCGCAGTATTTAAAATCGTCTGCTTTTGATGGATTAAGGGTGGGTGGGTGGCCAAGTGTCAACTTAAAAGCCTTAATTAAAAGTGGTGCAATTTTGTATAACCGAGCATCTGTAGTTTAATAAATTGGATTGCCATGCAAGGGCTCCCAAGAAGCCAGTTTTTGCCACTTGAATGTTTTGTGTATTGTTTCAGCATTTTCTGTCAGTCCAATAAAAAAACAAAACCGTTCGAGTTACTCCTTACCACGATGGCACGTTTGCTGCAAAGGTGCTGCTATCTGCTGAATCGGAAAATGGAGGAAAAAGAAGTCTGGTGTTTGGTGTGTGAGCTGGAAGGAAAAGCAATGGGGTGACTGGCATCTTTCACTTCCCTCAAACATAATGAATGGGTTCTGGCAATATGATTTTACGTGTAGTCCAGTGCTTTATCCACTGATGATATGTCCAGATGCCACAGGGTCTAACCTGTGATTAAAGACCTTGCATCACTTCTGAATACACCATCATTTAGTAACATGATTCACAAACACTTCACAATTTATTCAAAATCAAAACAAAAACATGATATGTAGCCTACATGGCACAATATTAGTTGGATATTTATTGGCAGACAAATGTAGTTCGCAAAAAGGTCAGAGATAGATAGACAGACCATATAAAATTATTGCTTAGAAATGTAATTTGATAGTTTATTTAACAGTACTTATGTTGTCACGTCAAATTTTAATATTTAATGATTTTTTTAAATTAAATTTAAACAAATTATGAAATTCACAAAAATGTAACAGATAAATAAAGTTTGGAAAAGTGCAACATAAAAAATACACGTGACTACATAACTAGCAACTACATCATTTTGGAAAATATATTAAAATGTTCCTAATTTTAGCTCTAAATGTTATGTTTTATTTTTTATGGGGTAAAGAATATGACCTCCAGTGCACGAGATGGCGCTGTGCTCTTGTGGTACATGCGATATACAAATAGAAGAAAATTACACACATGACATGTGGGAAAACGCTAGTACTACTACTAAGTTTTAACAAGGACGAGTTTCTCAGTTTCTAAACATTAATATAATAATGTAAAACATATTAATGATATTGCATAAACAGCTCCTGTGACACAAGTGCGCTCTGTTTTTCTGTGAGGCTTCAAAGCAAGATTGGTTTGCTTCAACAAAAACGATTTGATCATGAATTTCGGCGTGACGCTCGGGTGTTGTAGTAGATCTCGTCTGTTTCGGAATAAGGCGGCTGTCTACCATTGCAGAAGACTGTCAGATGTCCCCGTCTCCCCAGATGACAGCGAGCTCAGCCCTGAGGAGAAGCCCAGGAGAACACGCAGAGCTCCGGGGAAAGCGTCTGTTTTTCTGTTCCCTGGCCAGGGAAGTCAGTTTGTCGGTATGGGAAAAGGACTCTTGAAGTATGGAAGTGTCAAAGACATGTTCGCTGTAGCTGAGAAGGTCCTTGGCTATGACCTGTTGTCTCTGTGCTTAAATGGACCCGAGGAAGATCTGATGAAGACTGTTCATTGCCAGCCAGCTGTGTTTGTCTGCTCGCTGGCTGCTGTGGAAAGACTGAACCATGAAAATCCCGCTGTAAGTTGTCCACAAGATCAGTCGACAGCTGATCTATTAAGATTTGCAGTGTCATGCATGAATGATTAATATGCGGTCGGGTCAATATTAATGTCAAACTCATTGACCCCCATCTATAGGCTGTTGAGAGCTGTGTGACTGCAGCTGGTTTCAGTGTTGGGGAATTTGCTGCATTGGTCTTTTCTGGTGCAATGAACTTTGCTGAAGGTAAAACTTTTTAGAACATAGAAACAGAATAAGCCATTTGAATTGCATTTATATATCCAGATCACACGTGTCCCCAAAATAGTTTTTTATGTATATTTTATAAAATGCATTTTGCATGAAGTAAACAATGACAATTAAGCACATTTTACATCTACATTCTCATAATTGTTCAAGATATTTCAGTGTTATTGTTAATTAAACTCTGAAACAGGCTAATACAAAGTTGTTTTTGTTATCTAAAACAAAAGTTTTTATTTACATAATATGTATGTGTACTATGTATATCTATTATGTATCTATAAATGCACACACATACGGTATATATTTTGAAAATATTTACATGTATATATTTATCATAATATATATATATATATATATATATATACATTTGATACATAAACACAACATTATTCTTAAAAATATACATGCATGTGTGTCTATATATATCTACGTAATAAATATACTCGATACACTTACAAAACAAAACAAAGACACTTATTTTGGATCATGATTCATCATTCACAATTAATAATTATATATATATATAATTGTTTTCTTTTGCAATACAATAAGAAGCGACTACAAAAAACATTTTTTGGATGTGAAATGTAGTATTTTCATATAATTGTCTTGTTTACTGTTCACAGCTTTGTTTGCAGTAAAGGTGAGGGCAGAGGCAATGCAGAAGGCCTCTGACCTTGTATCTAGTGGCATGTTGTCTGTGATTGGCCGGCCTCAGGCCAACTACAAATACGCCTGCGTCCAAGCTAGAGAGCACTGTTTATCTCTCGGTATCCAAGAGCCTGTGTGTGCCATTGCCAACTACCTTTTTCCAGATGGAAGAGTAATAGCTGGCCACAAAGAGGTAAGATCTGTCATTTGGAATCGATGCAAAGAGCTTTGTTCATGAGAAATGTTTTAGGTGTATTGTTTTAGCTTTTGAACTGATTCGTTTACAAGTCCAGAAATGTGCTTTTAAAAAACAATTTGATTTTATGACTTGAAGTCTTGACTGTTAAGCCCTGCTGTGCTTTCAACAATCCCTCTTTCACACAGGCTTTGGATTTCCTTCAAAACCATTCCAAAAAGCTGAACTTCATGAGAACGCGACTACTGCCGGTTAGCGGGGCCTTTCACACCACACTGATGGAGCCAGCGGTCGAGCCTCTGACAGACATCCTCAGAAAGATAGAGGTACGACGGCCAGAGATCTCTGTGCACTCCAATGTGGACGGCAAGCGTTACATGCATGACAAGCACGTACGCAATCAGCTGGCCAAACAGCTGGTGTCTCCGGTGAAATGGGAGCAGACGCTGCATGAGATTTATGAAAGAGCCCAGGGGCAGGACTTTCCTCACACCTATGAGGTGGGACCTGGTAGACAGTTGGGCTCAACGCTACAGAAGTGCAACATGAAAGCCTTTAAGAACTATACGCATGTAGATGTTGTATTGCCATAGGACTGGCGTGCAGTAAAACATGTTTCATTTGGTTTTCTTCTTTCAGATAAATGCAAAAAAGCCAAACACTTTGTTTTCTTTTTAAACATTTTATTGCGCTTTTTAGTTTGGAAAGTCCAGCTTCCTTTAGTAGTGCAGAAATGCTTTTAGAGGAAGAGGTAACAATTCATTGGCCCAATAATCCAGCAATAGACCCAAAACACACACAAACAAAAAAAAACTTTTACTTTTACTTGCAAAATCCTGCACATATATATTACTTATATACAGGGCCGAGTTTGGACAGCCCTGATTTATATGTGAACCAGCACTTCATTCAAATCAGTTATAAAAGAGAATTTAAAATAAGCAGTTTCATTAAAACAAAAATCAGCCTAGGTTACATTTGAGCCAAAGACCAGCTCTTGACCCCGTCAGTGACACATTCAACCTTCATATTCATTCCAAGTTAGAAGGAAGATAGTTGCAGTGACCAGAAGTAAAGCAGACACAAGCATACATGTGGTCCTGCGAGAGCGGTCAGAAAGGTGCAAGTTGGATACCTGAGGAAAGATCACAAAAAATATGTTAAATTAGTTTATGCAACGTTTCACTTAAATAGCAGGTTTGCCACTGTCAAACCTGACCTGAAAATATCAAGATTTTTTATTAAAAAATAAATAAATGCGCTGAAATGAACAAGATCCTAAAAAATCATCTGCAGAAATATTGTTTTTATATATAGTTATTCATGCCTCTACAGTATGTGTGTGGCTACAATTGTGCAATTATTCTTTACAAATCCACAAAAGATGACAGAAAAATTATAGAAATGCATTCAAAACTGGGAATCTTCAAATACCGACTTTAAATAAACTTATGTTCGAAAGTTCTTTCAGTTTTTGAAAGAAAGGAACACTTTTATTCAGCAAGGCCATGTTAGATTGATCAGAAGTGACATCAGACACATTTCAAATATTTAAATAAATGCTGTCATTTGGAACTTTCTCTTCATTAAAGAATCCTGAAAAAGAGATATGTTGTGGTTTCCACAAAAATATGAAGGTGAGGCCATTCTAGACTTCATGTATATGTACAGACACAAAATAATCATTGTCCATACCAAGGCTGCCCACTTCTTGGCCTCCTGACAGCCATTTTGAAGCTGTGGAACCAGCCAGGATGTCCTCAACATTGGCATAATTTTGGAACCCCAGACGTTGTTGAAGATCCTGCTTAAGACAGTTTCATTATTATAAACGCAAATAGACATTAAACCACACCTAATTCTTTCATATTATTCAATATCTTCATTTCAAATGCTCTCATCTCACCCAGAGAACGCTCTCCTGGTTAGGACATATGGATAAATCCCAAAATGTAGGGGCTGCCATTGGAGGGGCAGTTGCTCACGCCATTTGTTGTCCAATTCGTCCCCTATCAGAGCCAGCTGTTGTCCAATACGCTGGGAAACTCTGCTAACATTACCATAAAAAAGACTTGTGTGTAAAATCCAGTATTGTATTTTACAGTAACATATCCGAACAAATGATTACCTCATATCGATGTTGTAGCGAGTGTTTTGGTCTACCTCACCAGGGCCAGCCTGGAGGGATGTGACGTTTTTTCGCTGTTTTGTGTCTTCCACCATTGTGTTCTGAAAGGTGTTCGATCATGTTTATGAAACCAATTCAACCGTCTCTTGCATCATACACACAAACCATGCATTTGCCTAAACTCAGTGTTCTATTTCCTTTCTCTGCTGCGGTTCTTTATTTTGTTTGTGTGGAGGAAGAGGACTTTGTTATTGCGTCCTGCCCTTTGTGGTCTCACGTGACCTGATCCTGAAGCTATTGCTTTTAACGAACTGCTATCGTTCTGTAAACACACAGGCCATGTGACCTGAGGACACTGGGTGTGTCTTTGTCTGTTGCTGCCATAGAACATGACATCATCTCCTATACAATCGAGTTTCGAAAAAACACCTGCAGCCATAAAAACAACTTCCTGCAATGCTAGAGGGATCTGGTCTCGGTGGTAATAAAAATTGGAAGGAGGCAGACAGTTCACAAAGCACTATAAAGCTGACTCAGTCCTCGCCTTTGGCCTTACTTTTACTATTTGAAGTTATGAAGGCGTATGTGATTAAAATGCATTTTGATTATTTATAGTATAAATAATCAACACATTTATCATTTATGAGGGTCTAGTCGGAGACAAACAAACGTGTTTTCATCCTCCTTCATGTGACTGTTGAAAAATTCAGGTTTGATGCAAATGTTCATTCAAATCAGCCAAACTGCTGAACTGCAAATGCATTGTTTTTGAACAGGTACATTGTTTATCGACATAAAACATAAAACGAAGTGTAAATAATGTTTTCTGTGTAATAATACAAACTATTATGTCAAAATAAACTGTGACGCAGAATTTTTTGGAGAGCTCTGGCCTCATTTTGAGAGCAGGAAAACATCAAAAGTAATTGGGAAAAAAATAATTTATTGTTAAAAGTTGTCTTTACCGCTTAATAAGTACTTCAATATTTTAACAAAAATGTTTTGTTTTTAATTTTGAATGCAAGTCAATCTTTAGATAGCTACAAAGCACTAGTTTGTATCCTCAGGCATGCTGCTGAATATTTTAAAGATATATTTTAATATATAAATATTTTGCACTTATTTCCTGTCAGCAGTCAACATGTTCCCATTTGGCTTGATAACAAAGGACAGGCTCATAATTGAAAACAAAAGCAAGATCATACCTGGTTTTTGTAGATTAAAATGGACGCCGCCCTGCAACATTTCAAGACATGATGTCAATATAAGACAGATTTGTTGTCTGTATTATTTGTAATATTAAAATAATAATAAATATTTTCTCAGACTTACAGCAGCGTCCTTTAATCTTGGTCTCTTCCTGTGATGTGTCTCAGTACAGTGATCACCTGCAGCCACGCCTGCAGCTTACACTCAGGAAGCAGTTATGGGTGTCACTGCAGTTCTGGCCAATAGAGGACACTAAAGGGTCTGATAACACTACATTCATTCATTAAGCACAGATCTAAACCGTTTCAATGCATGAGCTAATGTTTTAATTCAGTCTGCTTGGCCAAAAAGCAGACATGGTGGACCTTTCTTACATTTCAAAAACCCCAGTGGTTTCCGTCTCATTTTTATATGTGGTAAGTATTGAGTTGTGTGCTCAGTAATGGCCAGTGTTATTCTTCTTATAACTTATTCATTCATCTGCAGGCCAGTTAATGTGCATCTAAATTACAATTTCCCTTCTTGTCTGTTTTTCTTTGAACTCCAGCCACTTTGCTGCCAGTGGACCTTAATGTTCACAACGCCACCTGGCTGTTTTGCTAATAAATACAATTAAATCATAATAAAATGTTCCTGTTCTTTTATTTTCTCTGTATAGAGTGTTTATAAATTATATGTAAAAATATTTACTGTACGAGTTTGTGTGCATAATAGCTGACCGTTACGTGTAAATGTACATTTAAAGGCACCACTAACGTTAAATGGTCTGGAAAAATATAGGCATAACGTTACTCATTTTTTTAATATTACCATTATTTTACACATTTTAGAATAATAGTATTTTATCGTCTAAACAAGTGTGTGAATTACATAAAAAAAATATTCCCTTAATGATTTTTTTAAGCGTATTGAAGGAGTTTACACGTATGCTTCACACTTGTTGACTGATTTTTCTCCATTGTCTACTCAAGTGCATCTTAAAATGTATTCACAACTTTGCATTGTTTTCGTAACTTTACATTGTTTTCGTACTCGACATTCAGAGTGCGCTATTTAAAAAAAATATATGTAATTATTTTTTCATTCCTTTCTTCCGTGATCATGTCGACTTATATTGTAAAAACCGTTTGAGGCTTTTGTTTTGAAATGTACAAACCGGAAGTGCTGTTGAGCAGTTTCTTCACATCGTTATGGACCACAGTGGTAAGGAGGGAAATTTACAGTCTTCGTTCGCAGGTTTATTTTACCCAAAACATATTTCTAATAACCCCAACATATCTGCGCCGGGTGTTTACACATGTTTGCATATAGAAAATCGAGCTACGTTATGAATGTGCCCAGTTAAAGATCTATTCCTACATCTCCGACGTTATCGGTTATGGCCTCTATGTCAATGTGGCGTTAATCTTTCTGAGTCCATTAGATAAGGTTTATTCAATCTCTAAAGAAAGTCTCCAACACATTGTATATAGAAACACAAATATGTTAAAGCGTGCATTCTTCGCGATTGTTAAATATAACATAATTATGTGCGCGCGCTGTATTTTGTCTGTTGCCATACTGCTTTACTGCTTACACGAGATCGATAGCATTAGTATTATTATCAACCTCACATCAAAAATCAAGTATTATGTTAGCACAAGTCTTTTATCGTTTATGGATATAAATATAATGCACACGAATCAATACAGGCTGCAAGCAGGTATAGGCTAGCTTTATTCAGATATGTCAGATTGGTAATCCAAACGTTCACTAATTGTGCATATATATACCTAATGAATGTCAAAATAAACTATTAATTTGTCAATTTTTCCATGCAGATAATGATATGCAGGGTACGGACGGGCCGTTAGGTGGTCCTGATGTCAGAAGGAGGATCCCAATCAAACTTCTTCCCAAACAGGTCAGGAGTAAACCTGCCGCTCGACCCCAAAGACCAGCAGGACGGTCCAAAGCCCATTCTGCAGAAGAAGGTATTGTGTCTATATAATAGGTCATATATAGCTTTTTTTCAACGTATATGGTTAGATATTGTGATGCACTGCAAATGGGGCTTGTTTTCTGATCTGTATTTCTGCTAGAAGGGTTTAACTTCAAGCAGGAGGACCGATTTGATTGTGGCGTGAAAGCTGGAGATGCTTTTGCTAGCCAGCGTCGGTTCCCACAACAACTCTACTGGGATTACAAGGTAAAGGCTGCACTGTATACAAGTAATTTACCCAACTCTCGGATGCAGCTGTTTGAAGTGGCATGAGCACCTCTCTCTTTTGTTTTTTCTAGCTAAATTTGATCGGTGAAAAGGATGAGACACCTGTTCATTTCTGTGACAAATGTGGACTGCCAATTAAGACATACGGCCGTATGGTGAGAATAGTTGATGTGCATAACGAAGCATACAATCTTCAAGCTTTTTGGTGACATGAATTAATACTGCCATGACTGCATTAATTAATTCTGTAATAATCTTTGCAGATCCCGTGTAAGCATGTTTTCTGCTACGAGTGTGCATTGCATCATGAAAGGAAGGGTGATAAGATGTGTCCAGGGTAAGAAAAACTTTATACAGTTTCTACACCGTAATAGAGACTGCTTCGTGCAGATGCACGCTGGGTGATACACACTACTATTCTAATGTTCTTTAATGCAATTAAATTGATCAAAAGTGACACTAAAGACATCTAAAATATTACAGAAGATCATAACGTTTGAGCATTTTATTGATCAAAGAATTCTGCAGCATAGCTGATAATATTTGAATATTTATTTAAAAGTTTGTTGATTACCAAATTCACTTTTTAGAAGACTAAATACTGCGTTTATCATTTCTGAAAATTCAGCTTTGCCTAAACAAGAATACATTACATTTTACAATATATTAAAATAGAAAGTAATTATTTAAAATTGTAATAATATTTAACAATATACCTGTTTTTACTGTATTTATGATCAAATAAATGCAGCTTACTATTTTAAAATCTGACACTACTTTCTAATAAAACCCCACATAGCAGTATAGCTAAAACAAAATCTCCATTCTATTCCATTCTTATTTTTATACATGGAGGAATAGAATGATTAATATAAGCTGAATCATTTTCTACAATAATGTTGTTAACCCAGTCAAATGCAAAATGTTTTGTGCAAGTAGTAATTTTGTTGAAAAAGTTAAAATCTAGTTAAAATAATCTTCCACAAAAAACATTTAATGTAAATTATTGTAATTGTAATTTTTGCCTACATATATTTTGTAGTCAAAACTGAAATAGCAAAAAAAAAAAAATAATTTGCATCACCCTGCAATATAAATGCTAAATCATTGTTATAAGTTGATTACGAGGTATATATGTATATAGTACTGATATGCACAATGTTTTACTGATGTTGCTGCTATGTTTGTCCTCTCTGTTCCCAGCCTAAACATGTACAGCTGTACAGACCCGGTCCAGAGGATTGAACAGTGCCAGCGTGGCTCTCTCTACATGTGTAGTATCGTTCAGGGTTGCAAACGCACCTATCTGTCCCAGAGGGACCTACAGGCTCACATTAACCACCGGCACATGCGCTCCGGCAAGAGCTCCAGCAGCCGCTCTGATTCTCTCCACCTTCCTCCCTCCTCGGAGGTGTCCGACCGCTTCCGTGTGCCCCCACCTCACCTGCCCAAACCCCATGTGCTCATCCCTCCTCCTCTGGCTCATCCCGGACACGACCCCTACAGCCAGCCTCCCTCTGCCTCCCACGATGACCTCCGCCCTCCACAAGGCCAACCGCCCGGAGACATGGGACCATCTCGCTCTCTTGCGCAGGAGACCTTCCGAATCTCAACCGTCACCACGCGGAAGCACAGCAACCTCATCACCGTTCCCATTCAGGACGATTCCGCAAGCTCCGGACCATCCCGCGACTCCCTCCCCCAGCCCGGTAATGCTCCACCCCCTCACCATCACCCTGGAGACTATCCAGGACAGCCTGTTGTGACACATCCGCATCACATGATGGCGCCACCTCAGCAGCACTATGGACCCCCGCCGCCCCCTCCCCCCATCAGTCATCCCATGCCGCACCCAGGACAGGGCTCAAACACACCTCACATGGTTTTCAATCAGGCCCCTCCACCGTTGTCATCCGTTCCCCCTCCCATCACCCCGCCTCCTGGACACCTCATTGGTCAGATGCCTCCGTTTATGAACCATCCTCCTCCAGGGCCGCCCCCTCAGCATGGAGGTCCCCCAGTCAATGCCCCGCCTCCCCACCATTACAACCCCCAGTTTCCCGAGGACAAGAGCACACTCAGCCCACCGTTCAACCAGCCCGGGGGCTTGAGTCCAGGAATGTGGGCTGCGCCCAGGGGTCCTCCTCCTCGAATGCAGGGTCCCCCTCCACAGGGACAGATGCCAGGGCCGCATCACCCCGATCAGGGCCGCTACAGACCATATTACCAGTAATAAATAAAGTTGCTAAATAAAGTGATTTAGTATGTAAACCTGGCAGGGATTCGAATGGATATTTTATAGTCTGAAACTATTAACTGTATAGTAAAGGTCAGTACTGAACGGTGTTTTAAATCTTGTTGTCGTCAGATATTCAAACATTTACTTTTTAATAATTCAGCCCATACATGCTGCATTTTAGGGGCTTTTGTTGATTGTTGAATGTGTTGTTTCTTGAATGTAATCAAAATTAAATGTACAAATTAAATGTGTTTTTCTTTTTGCCTTCTTTACTTAGCATCTCATATAGTGCTTTTTAAATTAATGTCTAACAAAAAAAGTTTGGTATTTGTTAAGCCTGTTTTGATAGGCTCATAGTGGCAGTTTCCCTGAACAGGGTTTAAGACCAGTCCTAGATTAAAATAAATGTTAAGAGCTGTCTAAACTGGAAAAAGCTTGCACCGAGTTATCTTAAAATACATTATTGTCATTGTTTGGTCTTAAAATGCTCCCAGATAATGCATTTTTGTAAGACATGTTTTTAAAAATTCTTAAATGTCCTTAATCTAATTCCTATACGGGAAACCGGCTCTTAGAGTTTGGATAAAAACTAATGGTTTAAATAATGTTAATCACATACACACAAACATATAACATCATGGCCCGGTTTCACAGACAGGGCTTAGTCTAAACCAGGCTTAGGTGATGCAGTAGTTCAATTAGGACATTTAAGTAATTTTTATTAACGCACCTTTGAAAAAAGCATTACTTGTGTCTATCTTAAGACAAAACAAAGGCACTGACATGTTTTAAGGTCAATCAGTGCAAGTTTATTTGAGATTAAACCGCTCAGATTTATATTTTAGTCTAGGACTAGGTTTAAGCCTAGTCTGTGAAACCGGGGGTGTGAGTATCTATGTCGTGTATTTATCGTTGATGATTCTGTCTTGAATTTTTTTTTTTTTTCAATCCAGACTTAATTTGCAAATTTTTTAAAATATGAATATGAAATGTGAATATTCTACATATTGACCAATTAAATATACCTTTATTTTCTATACATAAAATAAAGGACAGGTACTATGTAGTTCTTTTTAGTTTTATTAGGTTAAATTTGTTTTACAGATGCATGCATTATAAAATCACCAGTATTTACATGTTTGGATTGTTGTTTTAACATACATAAAAAAATACATAGCATACATTACACATATACATAAATCTAACATTGACAAGTAGGTCTTCCACAGAGTGAGGTTGTGAATTACTCAACTACCAAAAAACTAATCCAAGATAAATAAATATACTAATCTAATAAGTAACATAGGCACTGTAGCATACTTTTTGGCTGCAATGGCCAAAACTCCACATTAAAAAGAGCAGGTTTTTGATTAATCAAAAATAAGATTTAAGTAAATTGAAACTAACATATTACATACTCTGCGCTATAGTATCGCGTCACGCCCCTCAAGATTCCGATTGGTTGGTAAAACGCAGACGTCAGAAATCCATCCGCGGCTCTAAATAATGTTTTTTTTAGCGCTTTAAAAACTAAATAATACGTGATAGTTTGCACGTTTTACATTCTTTTTTTTGTACCCACACATAAAGGTGGAAACATTTAGAGGAGTGCAGAGAATAAAGAAATGGGAGTCACCTGTACAGGTAGACTTTGCTCTCTGAGCAGGAGCACGTGCGCCACTAGATAACTGTCATAACGGAAGGATATAGTAGGACCTCGTTTGTACGGTAGGAATTGTTTTCATTCATTAGTGATGTCTTGCCTTGTTCAGAGCTTAATTGTCTCAGTCGGTTACAATTGTAATACTTCTGCTCGCTTCTTGTGACGGGTTGTTCACTGAATCTCAAACAACATCAATTCGTTTACTGTTAAACCAATCACAAGTAAACATAGTAACAATGGATTCATGTTGCTGAAAGCTAAAACAATGCATTTTTTTTCAAAACAGCCACTGGCCAGACTGAAATATGGGCCTACATAATGTGTTGTGACAGTGCTGAAATTCAACAGTGTTGAAATGTTGGGCTGCACTCATAAAACCTTTACCACAGCCTTTCCTGCATGATTTCAGTATTTCAGCAGGGTTTTTAGCTCACAGATTTCTGTTCCTCACACAATTATACTGTCTCTCTGAATGACTTCGTAATTTATGTTTATATCCTGCAAAAAACACAACACAGATAGACATAGATCAGCATGGGTTAGCTAGAACCTTGATGGTTGTTGTAAGTCGAATATGAAATGTGATCACACTATATTTAATTGAAGTGAATACCTTTTCTAGTTCTCCATGGTCTGGATGCATCTCCAGAATGTGCAACATGACATCATGTAGTGTGGGGTAAAAGATGGACGTCTTGATCTCATCATCAAAAAATGAACAATGATGAAGTTTCTCCATGATGTACACTGTAACAAGACCAGAGTGGTTTTAATGAAGAGGTTTTGAAATAAAATGGTTAGTAATAAGGGAAATCTGCAGGAGATTGTTTTACCATCACACGAAACTATGTAGACGTCAACCTCAATTCGTATGAACTCTTTGAGGGTCTATAAGAAAAAACGAAAGTATAGTTAGGTTAGACCTCAAGGAAACCAGATCCTCTGGAAATATACAGTATGCTGTGTCTTATAATAAGCTATTTTACCGCTTTAAGACCCTTGAGAGCAGATATATCGAGGAATGAGACTGCAGAGAAGTCTAGGACCAAACTGTGGATGTTCACAGGAGGGACAGAGATGTTAGCAGGCAGTTCTGTGTTCCAGTTCACCTGGATTGGAATGCCAGAGAAATCGATGGGCTGATCCAGGCCCTCCATGCTGTTGTTGTTGTCCACTGAAGTATCAATTGATGGTTGTCTCGCATTAATGCCTCTCTAGATAAGTAAAGGATAAGGATAGGTATATATATATATATAATAAGTCACCAAAACTAAATAACAAGAATGAGAATAGTAACCAATTAAAGTAAAAGAGTATTGATAAAATTAAACAAGTAGACCTAAACAAACAATATGCATAGTGCCTTTCATTATCCAGTCCAAATAATCCATAAAAAAGGCAAAATCTTGATAAATCATGTCAATGGTGAGGACGTACATCTGAAATTTCCAGTTCCCCATTACACAACATTTTTCTGATCTTTCGCAGAGCTTTGTTTCTTTTCTTCAGCACTTTTAGTGGACTAAAACCCACCTAGGAAAAAAATGATATATATTTAGCCCAGAGACATGGATATATATTTATATACATATCTTGAAAATAAGAAGGAACTTACCGCTTGGAGCAGTTTGTCTCTGAAGAAATCAATATTGGCAAAGAAAATGGGTGAGGGAATTTTGAATATTTTAACTCCTTCAGGTTCGTAAATCTAAAATGGAACAAAATCACATCAAAACAAGATTTTTGGGTACTTGTAAAGAAAGAAGAATGTAGAGCAGTGGTTTTCAACACTTTGACTCAAAGGCACCCCATAGTTAAACATAATATTTAGAGGGCCCTTGATGTTTCCTCCGGTATTATTTCCTCCGGTATTTCTTCTGTAATTTTGACAACAGTGTATGTTTTCAAACTTTATTTATTTAGTAATTCCAGAAAATTCAGGGATCTGTTTTTGAATGTCCATCATCAAAAACACTAGCAATTTAGGGGGAGTGGAATATATATTTCAGTTTACACCGTACATCAGCAGTTACCCTGTTGCCTACTTGGAAATTTGCCGAGGCCCCCCTGGGTGAAAACAACTGTCGCTGCGAAAGAAAGAAAAATTGATCAGCACTCACAGAGCTGTAGTCTTTGCGATCCCTGTAGATGTCAGTTCCTGTAATATTGGCCAGGAGGGAACAGCGTGGGCTGCAAGATACCAAATATAATCATGCAAGGTCAGTACAAATTCAACACAGCAATGGATTCATTTGTAGGTGTCATGAATCCAGACTCACAATTGAGTTCTGCAGACCACAGTAAACAATTCTGCCCCGAGACCCACAGCCAAACCCAAATCCAGCCCCAGGAAAAGAGAAGCCAAGAAGGTCACCACCCAGGTCACCTACAAAAACAGACAAATGGACTTTGAACTTCTCATCTTGAAGACTCAGCTTTGTTCTGGCTGTATGCATTGTTAATTATGATTGTAAAACTGCTTCTAGATAATCAAAGATCTTTCACAAAACAGAAACTCACGAAATCAGTTCGATCATTCTTCCATAGGAACGGTAGCTCTCGAAACTGCATCAGCATGCCTTTCAGATTAACCATGACCAAAGCTCCCAGAACAGACTGAAAAGAAGCATAAAACTCGTTAGATTGACTCCTACATCACTACTGAGACTAGTACAGGGACATGGAGTTCAGCTCGAAATTAAAGGCATAAAAATTCTCACCCTGGGCAATGGCTCAAGTAGAAATCCTACTGCTACAATCACAATCAGTACCATGATGGCTGAAAGAACTCCAGCTATCTACAAAAACAAACAAACATTAACCATTTATTCTTTGTTTTCTTGAAAGCAGTCAATGGATGGTATGTTTTACCTGCGTCTTCCCTCCTGTGCTCTCTTGTATGGCTGTTCTAGAAAGGGCTGTGCTGGCAGCAAATGACCGGAAAGATGCCCCAAACATGTTGCTCACCCCGAAAGCAAGGAGCTCCTGTTACATACAGGTAAGTGTATAAAACACATCCTTTTTGATTTTCAAAATACCAATTGAGATATACATCAACGACCTCAGATTTTGCATTGTTTGTAGTGAATAGAGCCTGACCTGATTCCCATCGATCGTGTAGTCGTGTTTGACAGAGTAGACTTTAGCTACTGAGAAAGCCACAGCAAATCCCACTATGGCCATAGGAAAAGCCTCCACTGCACTCTCCTGGATGACTTCCAGATTTGGAGCAATTGGTGATTCATATCTAAAAAGGAGAGATGTTATATATTAGATGCTGATTTCCATTTTAGTAGGTCTTATAATTAGTATATAAACATCAAGTATTTAATTATTTTCTATTATTATGGATATATCTCCTCCCACTGAACATACACAATACATCACTTTTTATGTCAGTAATGTAGATTACTTATATTTTTAGATTCTTACCCTTCTACCATCTTCCCAACCACAGTCACATTAAATCGCTTTTCGAAGTTGAATCCATAGGAGACTCCACAAGCGATAACAGTCTGTTGGATAGATTTACATAAAAGTTTGATTAAAGAGTTATATACTTTGTGCTAATGTGGGCATACTTTATTATACCTACCATGATGACTTCTATAGGTATCGGCACAGGTAGTTTCGACTTGAATCTGTCATTGATCTCCTTCACAATAAGCACAAGCGCCATGATCACAATAGATGTCACCAGGTCGGCCACATTCGTGTTAGTGATTTCACTAAAGACTTTCTCCAGAGTCTGAAATCAAATACCAAATGTTGGATATATTCACGGAAAATTCATATAGAGCTATGTAATAAAATGCAAAGGAAAACATGATCTTACATATACAATGGCGAGTGGTCCGTTTATACCAGGAAATTCCAATCCCAACACAAACCTGAGCTGGGATACCAAAATATGAACCGCAGCCGCAGTGGTGAATCCTGACACCAGAGTCTCTGACAGATACATGACAATGAAGCCCACCTGCAGCAGCCCCATTATGAGCTGAAAACAGAGATGTTAAAAGTAATATAGAGTTCTCTAAAAGCCATTTTTATATGATTGCATTTACGGTTTAAGAATAAATGTGAGGAATTCTGTAAATGAACAAGTGTTGCTCATATTTTATCCCAAAATCAAAAGAAAGTTATATGATTCTTGTATTAATATTGCATATTATAGTAATAGTACTACTACAGCTACTACTAGTACTGATAATAATCCTTTATAATTAATGTTGTTGTTCTGCTATTTTATGTTTATTTGTTTTTGTACCTGAAATGCTCCCATGACAAAAGTAACAGAGGAAGCAACTATAACTCTCTGTTGGTCCATGCTCAATCCTTCAAATCCAGTGATATTAGCCGCTGGCGCGTTATCAGGCACCAGTCGGGTGACAACAGCGCCCACCATCAGACTCAGAATAGGAAAGGCGCCTAAAACACATTCCAATTAGAAAGTGCAATGTCACTCCCTTGTGCACAAACCATCAATTACAAGTAATTAGCCTTCTGTGATATTGTATGCACATACACTACCAGTTTGAAAACAGTATGATGTTTTATGTTTTTTTTTGTTCATCAAGGCTCCATTTATTTGATCGAAAATACGAAAGAAAAAAAATTATATTGGGAAATATTATTGCGATGTAAAATAGCAGTTTTCTATTTTAATGTACATTAAAGTCTAATTTATTCCTGTGATGCAAAGTGAATTTTCAGCATTATTACTGCAGTCTTTCAGTGTCCTTCAGAAATCATTCTAATATGCTGATTCATTATCAATGCTGGAAACTGTTCATATTTTTTTGGAACCAGTGATATTTAGGATTCTTGAGTAAATATAAAATGTTAAAAAGCATTTATTTTCCATATAAATCCTTTCTAACAATTTAAAAAATTTGGGGTCGATAAATTTGTATTTGTTATTTATTTGAAAAAAAAAATATATATATATATTCAGCTAGGATCTGTTGATAATTGATAAGAAGTGATGGCAAAGATTTATGTTCTTTTATAACTTTTTATTTATCAAAGAATCCTAAAAAAAAGCATTGCAGTTTCCAAAAAAATATTTGCCATCACAACTTGGCCAACATTAATAATTCTAATAATAAATCAGCATATTAGAATGATTTTTGAAAAAATCATGTGACACTTTAGACCAGAGTAATGACTGATGGAAATTCAGCTTTGGATCACAGAAATAAATTATATTGCAATAAAAATATTTCACATTATTCCTTTTTTTCCCTTTGTTTTTGATCAAATAAAAGCAGTCTTGATGAACACATCTTTAAAAATAGTACAAATCTTACTGTTTTCAAACATTTGACTGGTAGTGTACATGGAAAATAAATGTGTAAAAGCCGTTTTAACTCAGAAATTGCTAGTAATTGTTACAAATAATATCTGTTTTACAAATTTTGTGTACAGCAAACTCCAATAATCATTGTGTTATTGAACACTTATGTGTCTGGTGTGCCATGTAAATGTATACATATTACGCACCTACTGACAGGTGTCTGGAGGTTCCCAAAAAGAAGTAGATTATTGCAGGGAAGAATGCAGTGTATAGTCCATATCCCGGTGGTAAAGAGGCCAGCAAAGAGAATGCAAGTCCTGATACAAAATAATCCAGTGAGGTGGGGTATATATTCCTTTTTACTGTGTATTTCTAAAAACTCTTCAAAAAATGATTTTAGCCAATCTGTTTTTGTTAAACGTGATACCTTGTAGTACTGCGACTAGCCCAGTGCTGATGCCTGAAACAATGTCACCCAGCAGCCATTCCTTGATGTTGTAGTTCTTCATCCATCCAATGACTGGTAGAAGGGAAAGAGCTGCATTCTTTGCACGATTTGTATTACAGCTACAGTGTGTAGACAATATAAAGACAATCTGCTCAAGCTTCTTGTTGCATCTTTTAGTAATGGTCACACATTATCTCAATAATATCACTACTATTTTTGAAGTATTACAGAAGACATAAGGAAAGCAAAGGCTAACAGTAAGTGCTATAGGAATATTCTTAATTCTTACGTGAAGTAGTCTTTTAGATGGTGCCGCAGAGTTTTGCGGTTCCTGTTGATTTTCTCGTGCTGCTCTGCAAAGGAGTCCTCTGAAAACAGAGGTCTTACCACCACGTAGTGTCTGCCGAAGGGCTGCATTTTTGGTTAGTTAGTGTTCCGTTGCATCTTGAGTGCTTTATATAGTCTGGCTTGTTTGATGAGTGTGTTGTCATTAGTCTCATCACATATATTATGGGGTGTCCTTTGTGAGCTTTAATCATTGATGGATTTTATCACAATATGTTTTTTTTTTGAGTCATTCTTCCTTATTTACATTGCTTCTAGAGAAGGAAACAACTTAAAAAAAAAATAGCTGCAGGAAAAACTATGTGAACCCACGTGGAGTTATTATAAATCACTTCACACATGTCCCAGTGATAAACGTCCTTTATTTAGACTAATAAACATCACTGATTCAGAGATGGATTTGCTTTCAGTTTAAGCTTTGTGCAAACGTACTGTTTTTATGAGGAGTGCTCCATAACAGGCTAAACTCCCTGTTAATGGTTAATATTAATATTTGTGTTTTTTTTATAGAGCAGAGTAATCTGCACTTTCAATATTGTCTCATTTCTTCGGAGGTTAGCAAGTTAGTCCATTTTTAACACCTATTTTGCTTATTCAATTCTTGTTTTTGTATGTACTCAGTGCAGGCCATTGTTTGTTCAATCTAGTCACGTTTATTTATGTAGCGCTTTATAAAGTACTGATTGTGTCAAAGTGGCTTTACAGTGACAAACAGTTAACAGTTAATCTAGATTTAAAATGACAGTGTGTTGGCCTCCCGAACAATGCTAGGTAGTGATTGGGGTCTAAATAAATGATCTGCTGCTTGCATTTTTTTTTTTTTAATTATTATTATCAACTGTGCATTCCGTAATTATCTTTTTGCACAGTGTGTATTCTTATTTAACTAAATATCAGATCTAATTTTATGACTGGTTCATATCAATTGTGGTCCAAAGATCCGTGTTTGTTTCCTGATACTTTATTTCCTTTGCCGGAATTTATAATAACTGCTATTGAGACTGATTAAACACTTCTGTAAGAACTGTTGGCTGATTTACTAAGTCAACACGTTCACCACATATATTGTGAAATAGTCTATTCTTTTTTACATGTGGTTCTCTTTCCTCTCACGTAATTTTAGCATCTTCCATTATGTGGAATGGAATAACAATGTAACCAAATTTAACTTGTTCCTTGTTCCTGTGTTTGTCCAGGAACCACATTTCAATGACACATTGCTAATTCAAGAACCATAATATAATATAACATAACATAACAATAAGTGCCTTTTTTATATAGCTCTTTATATGGTACTGATTGTGTCAAAGCAGCTTTAGTTTCAAACAGGAAAATAGTTTGTAAGTAACATAGGACAATAATAATGAGGCATTTTTTCCAGCTAAAGTCAGTTTATTGATTATTCAGTCATCCAGTTCAGCTTTCGTTCAATAATCTCTGTGCAATCAGTCAGGTGTCTCCAACTAAGCAAGCCAAAGGCAACCAAACCTCCATCAGTGACAGAAATGGAGAAACCAGGCTCAGTCAGGGGCCCAGTCCTTATGGAATAGATGCCTTTCTTCTAATGATGTAGCAAATAAATTGGGTGTCATGGAAAGTGTTCTTAGTTCCCTTTCAGTCGGTCACTCTGACGTCACGTCGGTGACCGACGAATAGGAATCTCGCTTCGAGATGCCAAAAC
>JAUMHR010000047.1:9213744-9237593 GCA_032361145.1 Enteromius fasciolatus | reverse complement strand
AGAGGCTACTTCAGTCACAATAAACGTTAATGGCATTATAGCGGTTGATTTATAAGGGTTTTGTAACAGCTAGACAGTCCTGGTGTGTCAATGACACCATGTTGTTTGCCTCACTCATGTAATCTGTTCACAAGTGCACTCACCTACAGAAATGTGTCGTGAGGTGCCCAGGAAAAAATACATGATGACTGGGAAAAAAGCAGCATACAGTCCATACCAGGTAGAGATGGATGCCAGCAAACTGAAGGCTAGTCCTGAAGGGGAATAATGGTGATAATTATTAACCAACCCTTGGTAGCATAGTTAAATAATCTTCATCTGACCTCAAGATGCCCTTATTCAATTACTACTACAGCTACCAATTTCTGTTTCATTTAGGGCCATCACAAATTACATTGTTTTTTTTTTAAATATATAGATGACATTAACAAAAATTGTTCCTGTTAAGTTTAAACTTTACTGTACTTGTGCTAAAAATTTACCTTTTTATATATTTGTCAGCCAACTTCTTAATCTTAAACGCTTCCTTTCCTCAATATTCACTGCATTTCCGGACTATCTTCTGGTGACATGTTTATCATTTCACCAGCAGTTCACAGATAAATGCACTTTTCACTTATTTTGACACATTTCGTCATATCAGTTATCTCATAAAAACTGCGTCAATACTCACATCAGTCACAGAGCTCAGTTCATAAAGATAAACTATCATTCCTGTAGTGTAACATTCTTGAAGCCTGAATCTAAAATCATGAATCTATTTCAAGAGTTGAGCTTATATTGTTCCAGTTGAGTAACTTTCAATAAGAGGTTAATATGATTTTACCTTGTAGTACGGCAACCAATCCTGTGCTGACGCCGGACACAATGTCATTCAGCAGCCATTCTTTGAATGAGTAGATTTTTATCCATCCGATGACAGGCAGCAGAGAAACAGCAGCATTTTTTGCACGTTCGGAAGTACAACTAGCAAACAAGTAATGAATAAGAAATTCAGCTTCTTTTATTTTTTTTCTCAGCAAATAAATTGTAACTCATTAAAAAATAATAATATTAAGAATATTAATAAAATGATATTTTCTTTAGTATATATAAAAATTAGTGCTGTCAAATGACGAATCACGATTAATCTCATACAAAATAAAAACAAGTTTTTTGTTTGTGTTCTATGTACGTTTATTATGCATATATATATATATATATATATATATATACACACACACTCACATGCATGTATATATTTTGAAAATATTAATGTATATATTTTAGATATTTATATTTTTATATAATATATAAATTAGTGCAGTCAAGTGATTAATTGCTTCCAAAAAAGGTTATTTTTTACATAATTTGTTTGCTATGTGTTTTTTAATTATGTATATATTAAAACACAAACATACAGTTTATATTTTAAAAGTATTTAAATGTAAATGCATTTATATATTTTTCTCAATTTTATATATAAATATATTTAATATATTAACATATTTTTATTTAGTGTACACATGCATGTGTATATATACACATAATAAATATACACAGTAGAAAAACTTTTATTTTGAATGCTATTAATTGTGATTAATCATTTAACAGCACTACTATAAATATATTTAATATTTAGGCACGACATATTTTTCCTAAATATATACATTCATGTGTTTGTATTTTTACAAAATACATAATAAACATAATAATTTACATAATAAATATTACAGTATACACGCATAAACAACAAAAATCTTTATTTTGGATGTGATTAATCGTGATTAATTGTTTGACAGCACAGCACTATATATTATAGTAATGACAAAGTTAATAAGTAAAAATTCCATTTCTTATTATTAGATTTAAATAATAACATTTTACAATAAATGGATAAAATGTTTTTGCACCTCTAATTATTATACATTTCCCTGCACTGCTTAATAAATGTTAAGAAATCAGGCTTACATGAAGTATTGTCTAAGATGGTCCAGCAGTCTCTTGTGTTTCCGACAGACTTTTTCATGTTCGTCTCCAAAGGTGTCTTCTGAGTAGAGTGGTCTGGTCACTGAATACCTCTGTGTTGAGGGTCGGAGCATTTTGCACCGGTAGAACTGGGGCAAAAACCCTTCTGATCTGAGTGAGGTAACCAAATGAATGTAATTCCTGAGTGTCTGCAACAACACTGGCAACTGTCAAGCTGGATCTGTTGCATTCGTATTTATATTGATAATCTTAGAACTGTTGTGTAAGTCGGAGGTGTTTACTCAAATGAGTAAACATCATGCTACATGCTACGCAGTCTGAGTTCACATGTCTGTTGTGATGAGTGTGTGTCCACCTGCACTTAGCTTGATATCTCTAAGATACAGTAGATGTTTCCATGGGATATTCCAGTTTTTAAATGCTTTTCTCCAAGTGTGTGAAAATATTCTTGCTTTTTGTCATCCGTTACATTGTCATGATTTGTGGTATGTAGTCAGTAGTTCCAAATAACATTCAGTCTAATTGATTTTAATGTGTTTTAGCAGCATCCTTTGAAGTTTTAACAGGGCCGGTTATGTTCCCCCTTTTTTGTTAAATTTGAGCATTTAGTGTTATTTTTTTGTTTACATCATTTATAGATTTTAGGTTGTTTTTTTTTTTCATCCATGGAACGGTTTTATCCAATTGAATGGACTTAAATTCATAAACATACATATCATGCTTTTTTTTTTTTTTTTTTTTTTTTAAGTAAGATTTTATTTTAGCATCATTAAATTGATCAAAAGTGACAGTAATAAATACATGTATTTAAAATAAATTCTGTTCTTTTGAACTTTTTTATTTATTAATGAATTCTTAAAACAAATATGTCACGGTTTATAAAAAAGGAAGAAATATAAATTAAAACTGTACCACCTCTTACAACACTAATAATAATAAGCTTTTTTTAAAATTACTAAATAATAGTAATTTCTAAAAGAACATGCGATAATGCAGACTGGAGTTATGACTGCTGAAAAGTCGTCTCATTACAGGAATAAATTACATTACAAAACACACTATGCACTGATTTAAAAAATATCAAATAAATCTCACCAGCCCCCAACTTTTAAACGGCAGTGTATTTTTGCAATATGATAATCCTACCTGTTCAGTAAAGTATCAAATATTTCCAATTTGCTGTTCCTGTTTTGCTTCAAAAGCTGCAGTGGTCTGAGATCCTCAAGACTGCGTCTATTTATAAATTGTTAAAGCTATCATGTCTGTAATTATTAACAGTTATCTAGATACCTTCTTTACATTGCCAGCCACATCTCCGCCTTATCCATGACCATTGTTCTTTCTGATAAAAAAAACCTTGGCAAAAGCCAACCGCTTATCGATCACTTCCTTTAATCCACTCATACCTCATAAGGCAAAATCTTTTGGTATTGCAGGCATAATGTGGGAAACCTATTAGTTAGGATTATTTTTTATTTCTTTTCATTGTGTCAAAAATAACAGTTAAATTTAAAAATGTTGGGTATTACAAAATGTTTTATTGATATTAGTTCCATTTCAGGATGCTGATTGGTCAAAGCAGCATTCGAGTGCTAAACTAATTGATGTATATTATCAGTTATGATGTAAAACACTTCTTTACCTAGTTACTGTGTGCTGCATCTACTGAATGACGTTCTGTTATTGTTTACATGTAGTATCCAGATGCTTAATGAGTTCATGTATTAATAAAAGTTTGTCATTAACTTTTTACAAGTACAATAAGGAGCGTACTGTTTTGCACATTAAATAAGGTTGTTATTGTAGCTTGCCTCGTAAAAATACTAATAATACAATTATTTTTAGTAAGCAGTAATTCAGCAGATGCTTTTATCCAAGTTACATACAGTACAGCTGATACAAAGTGCAATACAACCAAACTTCCTGTTGCCAAACCCGAACTCATATTAGGACATAATGCCTGAAACTTGTTTTTATTGTTGTTGTTTTTTTTTTTTTGTGACACAATTCGTTGTAATTGTGAGAGACCCTTAGAAATAGAGATCATTTGAAGTTCACTTGCATGTGATTCTCTGTAAGACATCGCGCGAGGATGACTATATGAGCAATTCTTATTATTTACTCACAAATCCTCAACTGTGTATGATTAGTAATATCACATTCACATGTTTATCACTAGGCTATTTTTGTTATTCAGACATTTTTGATACGGGCGGTAAAATTCAAGGCAATGCATTTAATTAAAAATGATTAAGGATTAAATGAAGTATGCTTTTGCTGTTATTGTTAATATAATTGTACTATTATTATTAATAATAATAGTAAAATTAACCTATATGATTATCAGTGTTTTACATTTAATAAGCAAATTTAAATTACTCTAAATAGATAAATATGTGCATAAAATAATCCTGTTTCTTAATAGTTGTGTTTTGATGTTTTCATTTTTTTTTCTGTGGCCTCCAAAAGTAAACATTTGGTCAGCATGGCCTTTAATCAAATTTATGAATGAGTATATCCAGCCTTTCGCTTACATCTGAAGCTTTTATCATCAAATTAGTTTCTGTTTTTTTCAACTCCGGTAGCTTACATCAGAACTGGCAGCTCTTTGATATAAGAGCTCTGAGATGTGTCTGTTACACTGAGAGAAGACAGTGTAACGACTAGATAACTGCACAGATGACCTGAAGCACAGTACAAACGCCTTTTATCAGTAACATTATATGAGAGAAAAGATGCGTTTGATATCTTGGGCTTTATTCCAGTGTGGTGATCTATACTGATATGCCTGTTAACCCTGCAAGCGGTAAAACTGGAAAAATAACTAATATAAATTAGATTTCATTTTATGCTGTAATATACACTGCTGTTCAAATCTTTGGGGTTGGATGTTTTTGAAAGAAGTCTTTTATGAAACCAAAGCTGCATTTTTTAAATACAAAATATGGTAGAACAGTAATATTGTGAATTATTATAGCAATTAGTATAATTCAAATGTAATTTATACCTAATGAGGAGTTTTGATCAGCCTTTACACTGGTCTATAGTGTTATTTTTAATATGATTATTTGGTGTTCAAGAAACATTTTAAGTAATATCAATGTTAAACTTTGATGTAATATGTTTTTTTTCTGGCTTCAGAAGAACTGCATTTATTTTATAAATATATTTTCATTTCAAATATAATGTCATTTGTAATTTAATACATGTTTATGGAATAAAGTATTAATTTCTTTAAAAAAAAACAAAAAAAAAAACATACTGACCACAAGCTAGTGTGTAAGACAGATTCATATAATAATGCATTAGACAAGTGACACCAGTCATATATATTTTTATTTCTAATTCATAGTTTTTATGTCTATTTACATATTTATTTATTTATTTTATATACAGTGTAAATGTGATGTACTGTATCGTACTTTCCCATTTGTTTTGTCCTTTGTATCGTTATCATTACATTATTTATGCGTCATTGATGAGGGTGAAAATCATATATCGGTACACTAGATAGATTTTTACAGCATAGACTTTACACCCAGAGCCATAATAATAATCAGATGATCACTGTGTGATCTTTTCAGATAAGACGTCAATCCTCACCTCGGTTATTAATCCATTTTAACTTTCACTGATGTCATCCCGACACATATTACAACATAGGACTCGCATTAACATTTAATTAGTCATGTTTATTTGTGTCATTGACCTAGAAGTGACCTGGTTTAAGACTAAATTATGTGTTATTATTGTGTTGAGTTGAATTATGCTCTTATACTAATATTAAAGATCAGAGAAAAGGAAAGACTTAATACAACTTACCTTATAAATCCAGGCTCAGTCAGGGGTTTGTGTGTGTCTGTATCAGGCACACATGCTCTTGTGTTTAATGTTCTCAGTTACTGTTGCTAAATGTTTTAAGTACACAAAATGCCTCAAAATAGAGCAACACAGGAATGTCAACAGAATTGAAAGTTCCTTTTTGTTGAGTTTATAAATGAGCATGTAATTCCCCTGCTGTGTATGTGTGTGAAAACAATATTTTAAAAAGATGATGAAGTCAAAGTTCTTCAAGTTTAACATTGTTTATCAAAACTGAACTAGTGCCAATTGGTCCGTGTCTGTTTGTTTTGAGGTCATGTACTCCTAAATGCTGATAAATTTCACTTTGAACATTTAAATATTAGACTTTCTTTTTCCTGGGAAAAAAAGCAGAAATTAATGATGCTCTTGCACAAGACATTTTTGACCGATCAGATCGTCTATGAAACGAAATGCGACATTATGCCTCTGACTAGCAACAGCAGATTATGATTTGCACAATTTTAGGAGTTAATGACTACTTTTAAAAAGTAATTAGGCCTTTGATGTGTTTCACCCCAGTTTCCTGTTGCAATAGGAAATACATCAACACAGGAAGATAGTGCTTTTCTGTTAATTGTGCTTGACTCACTCATAATGTGTCACAAAACATTGATAACAGATCTTTTTTTTAGTTTCTGACTATATTAAAATCCAATCTGAGAACAAATCAGGGTCAGCTGACTGACGAAACAGTGAAACACAGAGACACGTTGCAATGTATTACTACTTTTTCTCAGGTGATTTATTTCCTAACATATTAGCCAGAAACACAGATTTTAAGTGTTTGTCCATCAAAAAGAGCCTTGAAACTGATGAACCGGTCAGGCCTCCACATCCTGTATTCTGCTGACTGGCATTTGTTCTCTTGCATTTGCCTCTAAAATGAGGCTGTAAAAATGAAAAGTCCACTTGCTTTTTTAATTTTGCATTTGGTGTTATGTGGAAGTCTTTGTTGGCTCCACTATCAGTCTATCAGTCCACTATCAGCAGATGAATCATAAAGCGATGACTGTCTCTTCCAGTGTCTTTCCTTAGTTTGAAAGTCCATAAATAGCCTAGACATGAAGGAGAAATTGTTTGGTGGGTTGTTGATTTGAGTTACATTATATTAATTGAAGCTATAAAATAAAAAGATGCGGAATGCTCACCAAGTGCTGGATGTCATAGGTCTCGATCAGGTCCTCATCGTCGTCGTCAAAAGGAAGTGGCTCTTTGTCATCTTGCAACTGTGAAATCTAAACACAGAGAATATAAAAACAGTCATTTTAAAATAAAAGCTGAATTTTCAGCATCATTACTCCAGTCTTTAGTGTCACAGGATCCTTCAGAAATAATTCTATTTAGTGGTCATGAAACATTTATTATTATGAATGCTGAAAGCATTGCTGTTTGATATTTTTGCAGGAACCTTTTTTCCAATTTTTCAAAGAATAGACCTTTTTAGTAGAAAAATGAATACACCCTTTTATTAGACAGTCAACCTTTTTTTTTTGATAAAAAGAAAGTTCATAAGAAGAACATTTATTAAGAACATAAATATTTACAAATATCTTTGCTGTCATTTTTGGTCAGTTTGATCAATTTATGAATAAAAGTAATTAGAAGTATTTCCTGCAAATCAAAATAAAAAAATCTCACTGTATGCAGTACAATAGTATTCCACTCAAAAAAAAAAGTTGCATTGCATCATGTTACAACTTTAACTAGTAGCCATTGTTTTTCTCCACGTGCAATTTTTTTTCCTCATTGAGCAATATCAGGATGTACCGAAACATACCTTTTTATTATATCTTGTTTATCTTGTATCTTTGATTATCAGGATTTATAGTTACCCAGATTATCAGGCTCAATAAACCAACAAGATATTTATCAGACACCTCTAAATTTATGTTATCATTGAGCAGCTTTGTTACGAGACAGTTGACCCTTCGCAGGGACTTTGATTGACAGGTGATCCAACAAATCATAAGGCTGAATCTGATATTTTGTCCAATAAACAAATCAAACAGGAGATGACATTAACATCAGTGAACTTGGGACTCGAAAAAAGGTATGTATTGACATCTTTCGGCGGATACTTTC
This sequence comes from Enteromius fasciolatus, assembly GCA_032361145.1. Taxonomy (NCBI): domain Eukaryota; kingdom Metazoa; phylum Chordata; class Actinopteri; order Cypriniformes; family Cyprinidae; genus Enteromius; species Enteromius fasciolatus. The sequence goes on along the minus strand of JAUMHR010000047.1, from coordinate 9,229,679 downwards.
AGATGTTCGTTCACTGTTCACAAAGATATATTTTTTTAATTAAGTGTTTTTTTTTCCTTTGAGCTCACAAGCTGTTCTGTCACTTTTCAGTCACCCCTCAAGTTTAAAATGTTCATTTTACCTTCTCAGCTAATGGATCCTCATCATTTCCAGTGGAGGTTTCCAGCTGGATGAATAGAATGGCGTCATGGATGGAGAGGAAGAGAATGTCTCTAGTAACCTCCTCATCAAAGAAGGACAGGGCCTCCATTCTCCTGACAAGCTCACCTGTGACACAAGGACCCTTTAGGTTACTCACCGTGTCCTAACCTGCCATTATCAGGCTGGAGTTTGCAGCAACAGCTTGTTGCAACACACTGTAATAGAGTCAGGCCTTACCATCACAGCCTGCAATGTAGACGCTGACCCCAATTCGTATGAATTCCTTCACCGCCTGTGAAGATGGAAAATGATGAATTAGCTACTGCTTGGTTTAGCTGATATCAATTAGATGGTATTTTGAAGACAATACGATAAAAGTCAGCGGGGTTCAAAACAACATCGGATTCAAGTGACTTTCATTGTATGGACAATAAAACACAGGCGTTTTCTTTCTTTTGTGTTTTGAGGAAGACAGGTTTGGAACGCTATGAAGGTCACCATCGTGTTGTGGTTATAAATTAATGCAATTGAACAATGACTCAGTAAAAAGCAATAAAGATAAAGCAATAGACGCACCAGTTTGAGGGACTTGGCTGCTACAACGTCCAGGAATGAGACTGCAGAAAAGTCTACCACAAGGCTGTGAATATGGACCCTGGGTACTGACACGCTGACAGGCAGCTCAGACGTCCAGTCTACCTCAACCTTCACCTCTGAGTCTGGCTGAGACGATCCTTCCTCCGGCTCAGGACCCTGCTCTTTTTCAAAGGCTTGGTTTTCTACACCCAGCGAGGCAACTGGCACCAAACCATTCTGTGAAGGACAGCAGATATGGGAAAGAGCAGATATGAGAAAGCCCAGAATGTGGCGTCATGAACTCAGGTTGGTGATAAAATAAAATAAATATCTTGAAAGCATTCAAATCTTTGTAATTTACAAATACTTTGCCAGTCTGTTGTGCAAGACGTACCTCTGTAGCTTGTAGTTTTCCTTTGTTAATGAGTTTGTGAATTTTCTTCAAAGCTTTATTTCTTTTCTTGAACACCCGCACTGCATCAAACCCCACCTGTAATTAATAAATACATCATTTTTTTTCTAACCAAATAAAAATTATATAGTTTCATATTATATCATCAGAGTAAAGTTAACTCACCTCCTCTCTTAACTTCTCTTTGAAGTAATCAATATTTGCAAAGTAAATGGGCGAGTTGCACTTGAAGATCTTTACTCCAGGAATTTCATCCATCTGACCATGTTAGTTTAAAACATGTATAATGTTTACGTTTATGTTTACATATGCTTTGGCAAGTTACGGTTTATAGACAACATGAAAATGTGCATCTTACATTTTTGTAGTCCTTCATGTTTTTGTAGATATCAGTATTTGGGACATGTCCAAGAGTGGCACAAGATGGGCTGTATGAAATAAGTTTAATCTTCACAACAAAACTCAACATGATTAACATGACTAATTTGTATTTCACAGTGCTGATTATTTTATACTCCTTGGAATTATGTTAAATATTACAAAACAAGCACATGTGGTTAATATGGGGTTAACATTAATACAATACCCTTATTACTGACAATATTTACAGTCGGAGTTAAGTTATATCATAAACATCAAGCTGGAATAATTCAGACATTTCTCAACAAATATTCCTAAAAACCATTTAATCAGAATCATTTGCTTTATGTCAAGTAAAAAATAGTAACCGGTTTTGTGTACATTACTATCAAGCACACTTAAAACATACTACTTACAATTGTGTTCTGACCACCACTGTGCCCATCTCAAATACCAGACCCACCAGCAGACCCACATCTAAACCCAGCACAATGCATGCCAGGCATGTAGCTATCCAGATGAGCTGTAGAAGTATAAGGATTCATATGCACTCATTTCAAACAAGATACTTCTATACAGTCTTTCATATCTGATGTTTCGCATGACTATTTTACTCCCAGCACTTATCTCAATCTGTTCGTTAATTCGTGTGATGTTACTTACACAGTCTGTTCTGTTCTGTCTCCAGAGTACAGGCACTTCACAGATCTGCATAAACATGCCCTTCAGGTTGGCTACAACAATGCCAGCCAGCACTGACTGTGTGCGACAGAGAACGATGACATCATGAGTTGCATGAAGAATATCGTAAGTACTTGAATTTTTCTTAGTGAAAGATATTGTTTTCTATATTAAAACATTAGGGTGCGCCACCACACCTTCTGCAAAGGCTGAAGAAATGGCCCAAGGGCCAAAATCACTATCATCACCATCAGAGCTGAGATTATGCCAGCAACCTGCAACAGTAAGAGGAGGGAAAAGTTAAAGAGAGGACTGAATTTTAAAAACACACACGCATTGTGTGTCTCTCACCTGACTCTTCCCCCCTGTGCTTTCTTGCACTGCTGTCCTTGACAACGCAGTGCTAGCCACAAAGCTTGAGAAACATCCTCCAAAAATATTGCTGATGCCAAAAGCTATCAGCTCCTAATGGGAATAAAAGTGTAGTGAATCAAATCAAGCCGTCTATCATTCGTTTGTATCAAATTTTTTAGTATCTTCTAAACAAACAAACAAAAATTGGAAGACCGGTAACAAATCAGTATGCAAATAAATTACAGTGCTGACAAAACAAATGCACTCGTGCCTTAAAGCTCTATGCTGCTCTGCTGGGTTCATAAAAGTTTTCAGCTGCTAACTCAAACTTGTTCTGTTTCGGCAGCTGAAAGTGGCCTTTAAAAGTATCCACTGACCAAAAACGTAATCCTAGATTTAAAGACCAAGTCACTATGAAAATACAGACCCCTAACCTGAATCCTTAAAGCTGCAGTCCATAACATTTGTAGGCCTAGTTGTTTTGCTTCACAGTGCTCAAACAAAACAAATATAGCCTAAAACTCTGTGATGCACTTAATGGGTTGCTGTATATAATGTGTGTATCTAATGATACCAGCTACTGTTATAAACTTGCATTCGTTTGGTTTTGGAAGGTGAAAGTGACCTTAAAACCAATCAGAAATCAGTATGCGCATACATTATTGAAAAACTTCCAGGATGTGTCGTGTTTTAAGTGTTAGCAAAGTGAAACAAAACAAAACAAAGTGAAGCGAAACAAAACAAAAAGTGAAACAAAACATAAAACAAAATGTTAAGTGAAACAAACAAAACATGAAATGAAATCAGAAACCAAACAATGAAACAAATGTAGCTGTGCCCTGAAGCTCTATGCTGCACTGCCTAGTTTAGAAAAGATATCAGCTGCTTTTGTAAACTCAAATTTGGTATTTTCTGGCAGGTGAAAGTGACTTTAAAAGGTCAACTAGTTCTTTCTGGCTCTCCCTCGTGTTACTGGCAAGAGTGCTGATATGACCCTTATTATGCTTAAAAAACACTTCACACTAAAATCGGCACCCTTGCTTTTTTTTCCCCCACTTTCTTTTTTTTAATAGCACCCACATTTCTTGCAAGAAACCAACTAAAGCTATAGTTGTCAGCTGGTTTTGCCACCTACAAAGGCGCAAGATGCATTGTGCTCAGCACAAACCATTTTACTATGCCAACTTAGGCTTTGGTCTAAAGCAGGGCTGTCCAAACTTGGTCCTGCAGAGTTTAGCTCCAACTTGCCTCAACACTGCTTCAGGTGTGTTTGATTAGGGTTGGAACTAAACTCTGCAGGACGCCGGCCCCCCAGGATTGATTTTAAACAGCCCTGGGGCAGGCTGCATAAAAGTTTAAGACTAGCATTTTATTTCTTTAAGACTGGTCATAGCTTTTTTGAATTGAGTTGCAGATTATGCTAAGTTGAATCAAAAAAATAAAACCGATTACTCTTGGCTAAGTGCTAGTTGGTCAGACTAGCTCTTAAGACCCTGTCTTAACATGGAGGCTAAGTTTATGCAACTCGCCCCTAGACTAAAGTACAGTTGCAGTGTCAGACACGTTCACTCGGGGTTCTTGTATACCTGGTTGCCGTCTACTGTGTAATCGTGTTTTGCTGCGTAGACTTTTGCCACTGAGACTGCTACTGCATAACCAACCACTGCTGTGGAAAAACTAGAGCCCAAAATATTCCCAATGAGTGCTATATTTGGTATTTGTGGTGGTGCAAACCTGTGGAAAAACAAACAGACATAGTTACTACAGATTCACACACCATTTTAGTACACTACTTGTGCTTTGTTTTATGCGTTTGTCTCTCTTGTAGTATGCTGTTATTATTTTTAACATAACACTGTTTTATGTTATTATTGCACAAGGATTTTAAACTGTCTGTCAGTGTCATTGTTCTAAAGATAACATTTTCTGTTGAAAATTATTACAGGGACAATAATAATAGTATGTCAATATAAAGTGACTGAATGTGCACCCAGCCCTCGTCAGGAAGCAGGAAATGCCACAGGAAGTGCTCTTACCCCCTAGGGAGGCTGTGGACAATGCTGGCGCCGTACTGGGAGTTTAGGTCCATCACATGAGAGATTGCGGAAGCTATCACTGTCTATCAGTTCGAAAGAGTGAAAGGTAATAACAGTCTTTATTTTGAAAAATCATGTCAGAGGCCGTCAGGCTTAGTGTTTTTTTTTGTTTGGGACTGAATGGGATAATTTTGGGAAAACTGTACATACCACAATCACTTCTATGGGAATCGGCACTGGGATTTTATGCTGAAATTTTGTGTTGATCTCTTTAACAGCCATAACAATGAAGATTGTTAGTAATCCAGCAGTCAGGTCTGCTATATTCGTTTGGTTGATGTTCCTACCTACATCAATAAGAGTCTAGATGTGGAAAAGAAAAAGTAATTATAAACGGTAATTATATAAAAATGCATTAAATGTGTACTTATTATTACATTTAAGTAAAAACACACTAGTAAAAAATTTCAATAAAAATTACATTATTAGTTTTTTTTTTTAATAGTAATCTCAGCTTATATAGTAGTGTTTAACATTTTAAGACCATTTAAAAAAAAATGTAAAACACAGAAACATACACTACTATATTACAATATTCAGAGAGTTCTTTAGGCTGAAATATGTGTCTTTGTAAATATATTGAGGATTTACAAGACTTACATAAGCAAAGGAGAAGAATCCATTATGGTTGTGTACAGGAACAGACACAATGGTTTTAATCTGAGATATGAAAACATGAAATGCAGCAGCTGTGGTGAACCCGCCTACTAGTGGGTCTGAGAGATACCTGACCAAAAAGCCCACCTGCATCAGCCCCATAGCCACCTGAGATTCAGTAAAACAAATATGAGTTGTGCTGATTTGCAAAAAAACATAATCTGCATTTCTTTTCAACGTGGAGTTACAAAATGATGTTTATTTGATCTCTATCACAGGTTTTCACTGCGAATGTTGTTACTGTACCTGGAATAATCCAACCAACACTGTCATGGTACAAGCCACCAGGATTCTCTGGGCCTCTCTTGCCTCAACATCAACCTCCATTAACCTTTCACCTGCCACTGTCTCATTCACACCTGTGATGTTCACTGGACGCAGAAAGTGCTCATCAGGAGCTAAGGTCAAAACTACAGAGCCCACCATCAGACAGGTGACAGGGAATGGACCTAAATGAGATATAGAGACAAATATAAGAACGATAAAAAAGCACTGCACATTTATTTAGTATTAGACTTTAGACTTTTCCTTTGTGCATACAATAATTGGACAGATTACTATATTTTTATACAACACTGCAAAATGCATATAATGCTGTATGCATATGAATAAACCCAAAGTAATATCAACATTTTCTCTTTCTCAAATCATTGTTTTATTGCATTTCAAATGATCAAGACATTTTCTACATACAATTGACTGAAATGATAAAATAATCATATATGTTTGTAGGTAATAAAACATGCATTTACCCTTACATACTGCATATTGCCTACTGTTTCACATAAAATAGTTAAATAGTAAGTAGTATATATTAAGTAAACACTACTGTTTTTAGTATTTATCAGTAAAGCCAAAGACCTACCCACAGAGATGTGTCTGGATGTGCCCAGTACAAAATATGTAAGAATAGGAAAAAACGCAGAGTAGAGTCCATAAACTGGTGCTACTGAAGCCAGCAATGCATAAGCCACACCTGTACAACAAATTCAAAAAATGACTTTTAAAAAGCATCATGCTGATACTAAACTGGGGTTTTGTTCACAGATTGCATCTTACCTTGTAAACAGCATACTAGTCCTGTTGTGACCCCAGAAACAACATCACCGGGTAACCATTGCTTAACTGGGTATTTAGGGAGCCAATCCAGGATTGGCAGAAGCCCCTTTATCTTCTGAACAGCCCATTTATCAGTGCATCTGTGAAGAATTAGTTTTCTATGAATGAATATGAAGATGAAAACACTAGATGGTATGATATCAAGGGCTTCTACTCACTCGCAGGCTTTTCTCAGCCGTTCTTGTAAACTCTGCATCTCTTGGTCTTGTCTCTCATGAACCTTGTCAAAGATCTGGTTTGAGTAGATACTTCGTGACACGTGGTAATCATTTTCATTAAAACACTCGTCCATCATATTGCCTGATTTGTCTGTCTGTAAAAAACCTTCTTGGGTTGTATCTCTTCTGTTAGAAAAAAAGAAAAGCAGATTGATGAGATTTCAGATACATTTCGGTTTGCTGCTGCCAATGAAAATGCAAGTACACATCATGTTATACATAAAATAGTCTGATTGTAAATGTTCTACCTGCCGTCAATGTTTCATTTTCTTTTTCTCTTTTTTTAGGATGGCTAGTTCAGATAAGCGAACACTTTGAAGGTCTTGCCTCCCCTGTGTCAGAACAATCTGATTGAACAGACCAAAAGAGCCCTTCTCCCTTTCTCAGGCAGTACCTCCCTGTTCAATAGACCAGCTCTTCCAGGTCTGCACTAAGATCACTGAACCCATTGACATAAGAAACCCTTCTAAAAGTTGGAAGGGGATCCAATCTCCCTCTCTGAATAAGGAGGTTTGTGTCTACCACACATTTGAGAACCATAAGTAAAAACACAATGGAAAACTTTATACCTTAAACCACTTATTTCTAATCAGTTTCGCTATAATATCAGACAGCACTGACGTTAAATGAAATCCTGCATTTATTCAAGTGTATTTGAATGAGTGCATTTCTTGTCTATCACAGTTTATCCTAAAATACTCATGGTATGAGTTGAATATGAACTCTTACCTTTTAAGTCAGATTGAAGTTGTTCCAACAGTAGGGTACATCCATGCCACACGTCTCCTTAAAGGCACATTTTTTCCTGAAGTCGAATTCTCCAAATGGGGCTAGCATCCCTCTCTTTTGTATTTATAAGCAGCGTTGGGATGTGGGAGGTGTATCAGGGTTAAGCACCAACAGGAAGCATGAGGGAATTACATCAGAGGCCCGCAGCATGCATCCTGCCAAGGATGACTGTCCCTCCCCATCTTGTTGGAAAGCATGTGTGTCTGTGTTGGGGGGGGGGGTCTGTGATGTGTCAGAGGCGGGCTGTGTTGTTTGTATGTGTGTGTGTGAGGGAGGGGTTGTATGTACATGTTGATCAGTGCAGGTGTGACTGGACACTCAATAAAGAACGATATGATCTATGCACCACACAATCTGATCTTTTTAGTCTTCTTAGTACAGAATGTCTAGATACGGTCAGATCTCGCCTAAGAACATGAGCCAGCTCTTGAATACATAGTATCTGACAATCTCTAGGTTAGCCAGAACTGAGTCCGATTCATCAAGCTGTTCTTGGTACACTTGTGATGTATTGTGATGTGACAATTACTTTGACTCATGCCTAATTTTTGAAAATGCTGAAAGGTTACAGTGAGGCCTTTTATGATGGTGATTTGGGCTAATATCTAGAAAATGTGAAGTTGGTCATTTTATAAAAGCATTTCTTTTAATTCTTTTAATTTCTTTTTTAATTCGCGTTAGAACATTTCAATCATAATCTTTATAGCCTTTTTATTTACTTATTTTAGTACAGCATTGCATTTCATAGTGACAGTTTTATTTGATATATTTAATATAAATTGGAGAACTACACAGAATAGTTATTTTTGTTTGTTTTCCACCTCACTGAAATAATTTTAACATGAATATTCTGTACATCTTGTGACTATACTGTAGGAGCGGTAAGCATTTTAACATTTGTGGATTCACTTCATTTTTAGCGCCTTACTAGAACCAAGATTTATGCTTTTTTATAACAAAAAAACAGGAAGTGGAAAATAACGTTATGCTAACCAACCACATATGCTGATGAATCGCCTTACTTAGTCTGGGGTTTGTGTATTAAATAATTATTTTTGTGTATTATACGCCCACATTTATTATAACATTTATTGTCCATTATTTCAAGGTGTCATTTGACATTTATACTAAACAACACTTATATCAAAGGTGAAGTCCTACTAGGTCAGCTGTTAGTCCTTGGATTTGTGTATTAACTGGTAGAATGTTGTATTATATATCTGAGCTCTGCAAGAAATAATTAGTCAGGCCACTGCATGTGATGTGAATGTGATATTTAACATTACAACTTGATAGTTTAAGGACTGCTGTATCTGTTTTCACCTTATGTTATAACACTGGCATTATTTATTTTTCCACATTACTACTGAGGGTTTAAGTTTACCAGCAGTAACTGTCCCCTCCCAGCTGGTGCAGCTCGAACTATTTGGGCATCACAGAAAGATGTCTAGTCCTCATAGCTGTGGTAAAGCATTTATGATGTGCAAAATGTTAATTATATGTCATATGAATTTTACTGCAAAAAATGCTTTTTGTCTTGTTTCCAGCCAAAATATCTAAAAATTCTAATATCAAGAAGAATTTTCTAGACAAGAAAAAAACAAGCTAAAATTAAGTAACTTTTTGCTTAGAATGAGCAAAATAATCTGCCAGTGGGGTAAGCAAAATATGCTTATTTCATACAGAAAACAAGATTATTTAGTTTACCCCATTGGCAGATTATTTTGCTCATTCTAAGCAAAAAGTTACTTAATTTTAGTTTGTTTTTTCTGAAAACAGTAGTTGTTTCTTGTCTAGAAAATCCTTGATTTGAGAATTTTTTTTTTTTTTAATTTAGGCTAAAACTAGTCTTAGAAAGCATTTTTTGCAGTGTTGGCATGCTGAACAGCTGATTTATACCAGTTCATGTGACTTGAGAGTAAGTTTAGCATTATACAACTTCAAGGACTGTTGTATCTGATGTCACCTGATTTTTTTAACTTTAGACTTGAAGGAAGTTTCATAGGTGTTAAGTGGCATTTGTGTTTTTACGCATCTCTCACACGTCCGTTTCCTCTTGTATTCTGGGCAAGATAGTCTTGAGGAAGACAAATTCAGAGGTGCTCTTATACTGTACCCTAGTTCGTATATTATTGTTTAGATGGACTCGGAAACTTAATCTCTAGTGGTATTTTAATGTACTTTTGCTGTTTTAGGATAGGATAGTTGACCATGAGTCAAGAACAGTATCTGAATATTTATAAATTAAGATGACAAAGCCAATATTGCAGAGTACAGACTCTCCGACTACTTCGGGTAACTCTGTAAGACTGTACAAACATGCAGTCCTTCACTCACTTTAGTTTAAATGACACGTTGTCCCGTAATCACATGACGTTATTTATTCCACGTTACTCACGTTCAAAAATGAGGTATATCAGCACTTACTGTCCCCTCCCAACTAGTGCAATTCATTTGGTACGCAGGTTGTGACTCAAAATCTAACTAACCGCCTACCTAGAGGACATTTTGACCATTAAAGACGCGTTTCTAGCTCCGCTTGGAGGAACGCGTTTACGATGCGTAATATGTTGCTTGAGCCTGTGTTACCCACAATGCTGACTAGGTAGACATCTCATTAGGTTTTTAGGCACGGCCAATCTCTCAGTTCCGCAATGTGAAGCGGTATCTGTCTCAGAATGTAAGCAGGATGTGTCATTACTGGCGTTATGGATCTACAAAGCGAGTTGCTGAAATCCATCTGGTACGCGTTCACGTCTCTGGATGTAGAGCAGAGCGGAAAAGTTTCCAAGTCGCAACTGAAGGTCAGACCACCTGAGTACATTTGACTTGATGTTGTTTTGGTGTCTTCAAGTGTCTTTTTCTTCAACTCTATAAACTACATTGCTCACGTTTGTATTTTATATGTACAGTGTAATGTTTTTTACGATCTTGATGGGGCAGTGCGATGTTTTGTTAGCGAGAGATTGATACTGTTGCAAGGATCAAAAGTCCAAGTAGTCATCCTGTATCAAACGCACACACGTAAACACATAAATGAAATGGGGACATCCCGTATATTAATTTCATACTGAACTAGTTATACAATATTATAATAAAACCCTGGTTCACCCCTCGCCTCACCCTGACAGAAACAAAATACAGCATTTCTGTAATTAATATAAATATGTCAGATTTGGCTCACTTTAGGAGTTGACCCCAAAATATGGCTACACACACACACAGACAGATGCAGTAATAAAGGATCTCAGTCTAAAAGCTAATTTATCAGTGCTATTTGTTTAATGGACACTGGGGAATGTAAAATCATCATTTGTTGGTGAGTTGGAAAATTAATACCATAAGACACAATCAGCATGCGGACAGCTTTGACAGTCTTTCTCATGTTTAAACATGTCCCGGGTCAGCCCTTTGCTTAAAATTTCAGCATAAACAGACATGCGCCCAGACTTGTTGGATCTCAGACAAAGCATTTTTGCAATTGCCTGCAAATTTCTGTGTTTAAATCTGTTATTGCACATGATATAAATTCTGCTGATTGTACGTCGTAAAACATCAGCAGTATCCCTTTAAAATGACTTATTTTTTACAGCTGTAAATGACAGCAGGTCAAGCCATTTCAAAGAGCTAACTTCACTTTTCTCGACCAATTTTTGCAATTACTTCTACCCAACAGGTCTCTAGGTGATTTAGTGGATGTATTGTATGAAGTCAGTTCCCCTCTAGTTCACACAGATATCCTAGCATAGTAACCATGAATATGAATGTTTGATCAGAAAGTTTTTAACTAACAGTACATCCGCTAATCCTATCATTTACAATATTTTTTTTTTTTTTTTTTACTGAAATAGTTTGCTTTAAATATGTGCTGTCTTCCAAATAAATGCCATTTGGTCTGATGTTATGTTGTTGAATTGATTTAAAGTGTACATCTTTTTGGGGTCACTTTATAAAGGCTGGCTCAGTTATATATAACACACTAGGCTGCTTTCTGACCTTTTGTGTGGTCTCGGTTATCTTTCATTGTGGTTACCTAGATATAAAACATAACATGCATATGTTTTGTTTACTAGGTTCTCTCACACAATCTCTATACGGCACTGAATATTCCTCATGATCCTGTGGCATTAGAGGAGCACTTTAGGGACAATAACAATGGGCCAGTGTCCAACCAGGGCTACATGCCCTACCTCAACAAATACATCCTGGCAAAGGTCTGGTAACTCTCCAGAATTAACAAAAATGTACAATAAATAAATTGTGGAAATGTAGGCTCTTTTATAAAGAGTGTATTGTATAATAATATATGTTATATTATATACTTCAAAGAATACACTTAAATGAACTGAATGTAACAGAACTGTTGTCTTTGACATGTGGTTAAAGTTTCCTACCGAATACACTGACAAGTGTTTATAGTCAACTACAATGTACTTTAGTGTCATTCCATTGAAAACTTGAATTTAAATCTGTTTATAATTGCACATTTGTAATAATGTGGTTGTTTTAAAATATAATAATTTAATTGCATTGTCAAATAACTCTAAAACTATAATAGAGTACTATGCATGCTCTGTTAGTCAGAACATCAAAATAAATGTACTTCCTTAAAGAAAGATAATAAAAATATAATGATTGAAATGTAAAACGATTACTTTGAAATGATAAGTGTACTATTTAAGTATGTTTAGTGTTATATGCGAGCACAGATATGATTATAAGATTTAAAGTACACTACAAGTGCATATTCAATATAATTAAGCACACTTCAAGTCGTTCCACATCCATACAACTATCTTTCTGCCATGAAACACAAACTAAAAAAGTTTGAAGAATGTTCTAGAAGCTCTTTTCCTGTATCTGTGTATACATATATACATTATACACACAATATTTCTGCTTTTGTTTTCCACATGCTATAGAAAAAAAAAAAGTGCTAGGTGATGCTTTCTTGGCTGTTGATAGTGTTGTTCATTTTGCAGGCCACAGAGGGGACTTTCAATAAGGAAACCTTTGATGAGCTGTGCTGGACGATGACATCAAAGAAGAACTGCAAACCCAGCATTCAACAGGGCCTGTGTTCACATAAGGACTGCTTTAAACTCTTCTGTCTTTTCAACCTGCTCTCTGAAGACCGTTACCCATTAGTCATCATTCAGCCGGAGGTGAGTGTGAGAGAGAGAAAGAGGGGCAGATGCAGAGATAAGACATTGTTGCAAATAACCAGAGCTGAAAAGATACGATATAACCAGACTGGCTGAAATTAAATCTCTTAAAAATACGTATATAAAGGTAAACAATATCAGACTTGAGCATTCACATACTGGACACCATCTAATGCTGGGTAGACTTCCACAGTGTTGCTTAGAGTCCACACTAATAAGTTCAGTCTGTTCTTCGTTTTGTGAACGAAGCCATTTTATGATGCTTAAGTGAAAGTTGACACTTAAAGCAAGACTGTAAATGTGAGAATCTAAAAGTTGGTTATTCAGACAAAGTTCAAGTGGTCTGAAGCTACAGTATAGCATTGCTTTTTCGTTTTAAGGAAGGAAGTGACACAAGGAATGGAGCTTCTTATACATGGGGTGATTTCCTGATGATAACACTTGTCAAAAGTGCATTTTTATCAAGTAACCAAATCTAATGCAATGTTGTAACTTGCATTTCTTGTTTTTTTGTCATCTGTATTTTCTCATCTTGTTGTTTTCTTCAACATATAGCAAATAAAGCAAATGAAAGATAACAAACAAAAGTTTTATCATCAGTTTGTATGGGTGAATCTCATTATAAAAACATACCGGTATTTGTAAATGCCGGTAAAATGCATTCGTCCTTAAAGATAATTAAACATATCTTCAGTAAGTAATTATATTTGATTGTAATTCCTTTTATTCTAAATTTAAATTGTATTTTATTTTACTAACATAACATAACAAAATGAAATAAAATTGTTTATTAACTAAATTTTATTTTATTGTATTAATGGTAGCAAGAGTATTTTAATAAAAATAATAATAATAACAATAAAAATTGTGAGATTCATTAATAAGGATATTTAAAATAGAGCTTAGATTCAAACGTTTTTCTAATGCACTTGATTTAACAACTCATACAGTGGCTAAGGAAAGTATTCAGACCCCCTTAAATTTTTCACTCTTTGTTATATTGCAGCCAAAGAAAAACTGAAATATCACATGGTCCTAAGTATTGCTGTGACACTCATATATTTAACTTGTGCTCAGAGACAGAATTGTGGCAAGGCACAGATCTGCCCAAGGTTACAAATAAATTTCTGCTGCACTTAAGGTTCCTAATAGCAAAGTGGCCTCCATAATCCTGAAATGGAAGATGTTTGGGACGAAAAGAACCCTTCCTAGAGCTGTCTGCCCGGCCAAACTGAGCTATCTGGGGAGAAGATAAAGCCTTGGTGAGAGAGATAAAAAAGAACCCAAAGATCCCTGTGGCAGAGCTCCAGAGATGCAGTCGGGAGATGGGAGAAAGTTGTAGAAAGTCAACCATCACTGCTGCTCTCCACCAGTCAGGGCTTTATGGCAGAGTGGTCCGACCGAAGCCTCTCCTCGGTGCAAGACACATGAAAGCCTGCACAGAGTTTGCTAAAAAACACCTGGAAAGATGGTGAGAAATAAGATTCTCTGGTCTGATGAGACCAAGATAAAACTTAATTCTAAGTGTTATGTGTGGAGAAAACTGGGCACTGCTCATCACCTGTCCAATACAGTATCAATAGTGAAGCATGGTGGTGGCAGCATCATGCTGTGGGGGTGTCTTTCAGCTGCAGGGACAGGACGACTGGTTGAAGTCAAGTGAAAGATGAATGCAGCCAAGTACAGGGATATCCTGGACCAAAACCTTCTCCAGAGTGCTCAGGACCTCAGACTGGGCCGAAGGTTTACCTCCCAACAAGACAATGACCCTAAGCACACAGTTAAAATAACGAAGGAGTGGCTTCACAACAACTCTGTGACTGTACCAGCCAGAGCCCTGACTTAAACCCAATTGAGCATCTCTGGAGAGCATCTCTAAGGAGGAATGGCAGAGGCTCAGAATTGCTGAGAAAAGGGTCTGAATACTTAGGACCATGTGATATTTCAGTTTTTCTTTTTTAGTAAATCTGCAAAAATGTCAACAATTCTGTGTCTGTGGGGTGCTGTGTGTACATTAAAAATTAACTTAAATGATTTTACCAAATGGCTGCAATATGAAAAAGAGTGAACAATGTATAAGGGGGTCTGAATACTTTCTGTTCCTACTGTATGTTGCAGATGCCAATGTGCCGACCCAAAGTAATGAATGCTCTTTTGCTTCTATTAATGTAGTTAGAGTACCTGCTGAAGAAAATCTGCAGTGCAATGAGCCTGGAGTGGGACGGGACGTTACTGGAGGAACTTTTGTCTCAGAATGCTGCTCTTCAGGACGGCATGTCAGTGTGGGAGTTCCTGGAGCATTTGAGTGCTGGCCAGCTTTTGCATGTTGAGAGTAAGGAGTCTTTCGGTCTCGCTTTGGACGATGTTTTCATGGAGATGTACCACAACATTATCAAGAAGGTGACTGATCCATTCTGTAAAGCGCACTAGGTTGATGCTGCAGTGTGTAAGCTCATTGGAAAGTAATACAAATAATCTGCAGCTCAACTGACACTACATATTACTTAATCTTAATATCAGCCTACTATTTGATTCTAAGCAGAATAAGCCTTCCTGCATTGTGCAGAGGACATATCATTAACAAAATCATTTGCAGTGTTTTTTAAGTCCCTTTCTATCTGTGTCCTGTTTGCTTTATCCATCAGGGCTACCTGTTGAAAAAGGGGCACGTTCGCAGGAACTGGCAGGAACGCTGGTTTGTTTTGAAACCCAGTAGTGTGACATACTATGTCAACGAGGACCTGAAGGAGAAAAAAGGAGAGATGCTGCTGGAGGAGAGCAGTGTGGTGGAGGTTAATCAGCAATAACTGTATACCACTGTAAAATAAAAAGCATCAATGCATTAGGCTTTATAACAGTCTCATTTCTCATCATCGTACTCAGAATCTCCCCGATAAAGAAGGGCGACGCTGTCTGTTCTGTGTGAAGACCCCCGTCAGGACCTATGAGATGAGTGCCTCAAATGTGAAGCAGAGAATAGACTGGGTACAAGGTAAGAGCCGCATATACCAATAACACTGCTACTTTCTTGTCAAAGTAGGTTCTTGAACAATAATGTCTCGTCTTATAGCCATGCAGACAGCATTAAGATTGAGGACTGAGGGGAAGAGCTCTTTCCATTACGAGCTGAAATTGAGCAGACGCAAGCAGAGAGAAACCCTTCAGAGAAGCCAGAGTAACCAGAGCACCCATGCTGAACCCATTTCAGCTGAGGCGCTGCACCACTCTGCTCCAGAGCAGCAGGGGGAGACGGAAAACTTGGAGCAACACATCGAAAGCATCATTCAAGTAAATGATGGGGGGGAAAGGGCAAAAGGGAAATGTTAAAAATAGC
Organism: Enteromius fasciolatus; assembly: GCA_032361145.1. Classification (NCBI taxonomy): domain Eukaryota; kingdom Metazoa; phylum Chordata; class Actinopteri; order Cypriniformes; family Cyprinidae; genus Enteromius; species Enteromius fasciolatus. The sequence continues at coordinate 9,213,777 of JAUMHR010000047.1, read as the reverse complement.
ATGCTATCAGTTTAATCATACTCTATTTACAGT
>JAUMHR010000047.1:9134704-9213644 GCA_032361145.1 Enteromius fasciolatus | reverse complement strand
ATCAGATTCAATGATTTATGCTAAGCTATGCTAATTTTGGGACCACCAGACCCGGCGATCGGCTGAATGGATTCAAATACGGTAAAACACATCTGTGTTACTTAAGGGATGTTGGAAAACAAAAAAAGTGGAGTGTTCCTTTAAAAAGCTTCATCTTTGCAAATACAGGAATAAATTACATTTTTATAATATATTCAAACAAATGCAGCCTTGATGAGCACTAAAAGAAGATACTTCTTTCAAAATCATTTGAAAATTCGCACTCACCTTAAAGTTACTGTACATTTGATAGAATATGTACTAAGCCTGATATTTGTTGCACATCCTTTGTAGGAGGCTGTGGTTGTCATCAGGCTTTTGGAGATCCTTTGTGAAATGACCTCTGACTGCAAGGAGTTTATGGCCCTGCAGGATCACTCTGACCTTTTGAGCGCAACAGTCGGTAAATGCTTTTGCTTTTGTTGGAGATCGAAATCCTAATGCATTCTTAATGAGAATACACAAAAACCATGGGAAATTATCAAGTCTTTGCCATGAACTGAGAATGCAAAATATTTGTTTTGGTACAACTGTATAATCGCCCTGTAAAAAGCCTCTCGTCGTAAAAACATGGGGCAGAGCTTCCTATCCCTCATATCCCTTGCAGATGATTAACTAAACGGAAAACTCCCCTATATGCTTTTCTCACCTTTTATATTTAAAAACACAAAGCTGTTTAGATAGGGTGCTGTATGAAACTGAAACCTCTGACAGGTCACAGCGAGCTCAGTGCAGACAGACGCAATCTTCATTCTTCCATGACTCTCCGGTCAGCTCCAGCAACAGTTACACCAGTATCCGTCTCTTTGTATCTCTTTTTCACTGTCATCTTGTATGTAATGTTTAAATTCTCCCTCTTTATCGTCTTCAGATCTCTTGAAAGAGGTGCACTTATTGGGGAAAACCAGTAAAAATGTGTTCACCGCAGCACACGATTTCTCCTTGACAAGGCCAGGGGGCGCCGACACCCACCCTGCCCTCAGTTTCAAAGCTCATCTCATTCGACTCATTGGGAACCTATGTCATGGCCACGTTGTTAACCAGGACAAGGTACCGCACACAGTAGCTCCTACAAGTCATTGTATGTGTGTGTGCATAGATATGAGATTTTGCAGATATGAAAGATGCATTCATGTTTTAGAGATCTGCAAAACATATTTTCAAAACATCCATATGCTACATATGGCTCATAGACAGTATGTCTTACTTTGTTGTCCGCATCAAATTAAATGTTCAAATAGATTTTGTATGCATGTACAGAAAGGGTATTAAATGCTAGTGTCTGCTTTAATGTTACAAATAACTTTGTTGAAAATAAAGTATTTCATTGTCCTTCAGCATAATTTTAACCTGCATATACAATTATTGCTGAAAAATGTGGTTTGAAGGATAGTGGAAAAGATTCAAAATTACGTTTTTTTAATTAGTTTCTGCATTGTATTCCTTTAAACAGTTTTTTTTTTTTTTTTTTTTTTTAAAGTAATCTAATCTTTCTTTTGTAAGTCGTTGTAAATCTTGGTAAAAAATGTGTGATATTCGAGACTGACTGAAAAATATGTAGCTTCGCATGACTGCACCTTGCTTGAAATTCATCAATAAAAGAGAACTGATTGATGGGTAAGAAAAACTGAAATAGTCAGCGGGATTGCCAAGGGAAGGAAGTAGTTAGCAAAATTCTTGGAAATCGTCTTTTAAACTTCCTCTCCTGCGATTTCTATGACTTGTTGGAATGTGAAGGAATGTGTTGGCAAAGAATGACGAAACTAATACCTAAGTTTAGCCAAGTTTGCAGCCAACTCCTGTAATGTACGGATCAACCCAGTCGTGGTAAACACATTAACAATACTGTGGTTTAGAGGCTTTCTCTCTGTCCATCAACCCAGGCCTGGGCTTTTTGTTTGTGGAAGCTCCCTCCTTGAAAACTAATCAGGGGATTAACGCTAGTAGATAAGACTGGAGAACCATTCTGAATTTCATGCTTGTATCATTTCATTTCTTCCCCAGATCTTTTCCCACTTTGTTCCTTTTCTGCTTTTTTTTTTCTTTTTAATGAATTCTCTTGTAAGCAGCCTCCTGCGAAGGAGGGATTTTCAGGCTTTCAGGTCTATCCCCTTCAATCAGTACAGAGCAGAATCTAGTACCGGCCTTCTTAAATAGGGTCAAGGAACACAACTGAGAGGTCAGAGGTCAAAAAACAATAGCAAGTCTCCCCCAGCCTGCTCCCTTATTTTTTTGACCAAAAACCTTGTTCCAAAACCTTGTGAGTTCATGGCTCCTGTTACTGCTTTCTAATGGGACGTTCACACTATACTGCTTTTCCATCACTTTTCTATGTAAACCATATGGGTGTTCGATAGTTGTGCTTATGTCTCGCGCACAAGTTAAAACATGGTCAGTTTTTAAAATTCTGCATCTCTAGTCCACCTTAAATTACTGATTTGAATTGCTCTACATAAAAAAACAGCACCACACAATAGCATTTCTCACACGAAACTAGAGAGACTACCAACAATTGAGAGTGGAGTGTTAAGTTGCTTCTAATAGCTTACTCAAATAAGCATAACAATACGTTAAACACAAATATATTATAAAAATATTACATTTAATTAAACCAAACTGTTTTCATTGCTATTTTAATGCAATATGGGGTTTTCAACTACATTTGCCTCCCCTTGTCTGTCATTGGTAGCAGTACAGTTAAGTGTAGGATCAGAAGTGCTGATGCCTCAAAACGCTGCCTCTGCAGTAGTCCACTACATGTGAGGATAGCCAAACAAAACTAATTTTGTGGCCGAAGCGTACGGTTACATAAGTTTCCCTTCGTTTTATTGCTAGCACTACTTTCTCAATCAAACGCCATGCTGGTCATTAGCAGCAGAAAATTGTCAGAGCTTGTGTCTACTCTTTCTTATTCATTTTTTTTTAAAGGAATCAGGGTGGTTAAAGGGCAACCGCTGTAGCTCTTGGGTTACGATACATACTCGGGGTAATGTATAGTACAGTTAGAGACTGCATGTGATGAAAACCAGCGCAAACTCGTATGACTGCGCCAAACCAGAGCTCAACCGCATGGACTTTCCTCCATGGAAAGTAATTGTTTTCTGACCAGTCTGGCTCACGATGCCCCTGTTAAAGACAGTTTTCCTTGTTTTTTTCCATTTGTCTCCTATAGGTAAGAGAACTGGACGGTATAGCTCTCATTCTGGACAACTGCAGCATTGACAGCAACAACCCCTGTATCCTTGGTCATGACTCTCCATTCACTCTGTGCTTTTATGGTGTATTTAATGAGGGTTTTCTGGATTTGTGAAAAATGCCACCAAAAAATGCAAAGATATTGCTATCTAAAGTGTGAATAGCATTGTAATAGCCCCTTGAATTCCATTACTAATGGAGGTTTTACCACAACGTTTGAAGTTTGATTGATTGGTGGCTTGCAAACGCAGTTGAGATGTTATTAGAGCAAAGCCAGCGTCTTGCCCAATGGTTTCATGTCCCTCCACCTAGCAACGTCCCCTGTAGAGAGGTGGAACTGTTGGGCTGACTCACGAACATTTAGCAATCCTCACTCACCAGTCTCCTTGTGTGAAATATCTAGTCATAATAGTTTATGAAGCTAAATGTAGGTATTGCATATACGAGTAATTTTGTGGTGTTGACAGAAGTCAGTTTTATAGATGTGCAACACTTTCTGGAAAACTTGATTGAAATCCTGGGTGGAAAATCACCACTTGAGTAAAATGAAGTGACATTTTGTATTTTTATAGTGTTGACCTGTATCCTGCCAACTCTGTTCCATATGAAACGGTTCATTGATAACACGACAATCTGATGTATTGCAGCTGTGTTTCCAAAGGATCCTTGACTGATGCTGGCACTGTTGTTAAAAAAATGCTTTCATTCTCTAGTGAATACTGCTGGTGTGCATTAGAGAGAGCAGGGCACAGAGCCAGCAGCTCTTTCACTAAGGGATGAACCGCTAAGCTGAGCTTGTGTCCTCCTGTTTCCTGACCACTTCAGGAAGTTGTCGTTGTTGCTTACTGTTTAGCGTGGCTGCTAGACCCAGCGTTGCTAGCGTTTTGCTATGTGATATAGTGATCTTCCAATATATTGTGCATCTAAGTACAAATATTGACAGTGATTGAATTTGCATGCTGATGGATAAAAAAATTGCTGAAGTTATGTTGAAGGTAGTTTCTTATTCATAATATCATGAAGACTTTTTAGTGGGTTTTTCTGGCATTAAACCAACAAGAACACCCTGACAACCACATAGCAAAACAATAACTTTCCTTAATATTTTTTCCAGTCATTAGCCAGTGGGGTGTGTTTGCCATCCGAAACATCCTGGAACACAACCTAGAGAATCAGAAGCTGATACAAGGTCTTCGGAGACAAGGTGTGGCAGACGACACCATGCTCAGAGAAATGGGCTTCAGAGTGGAAGAAAGGGATGGCAGTCTACTGCTCAGGCCCCTAAAGAAGGACCCGTAGTTGATTAAGTAGAGCTGGGAGACTGCTATCCCGGAATGCCCATCCCCACACCCCTTTACCATGCTATATTACACTCTGGAGATGGCTTAAAACGCCCACAACACACTGGGGTCATTAAATATCCAATCAGTAGTTGGTAGTACAAGGGGGTGGTCTGGGCTTTGTGTTCTCCACACAAGGGGAAATCAATCAGAGGAGCTTATCTGAGAAGACTCATGCTGATGTCTGTGATGCATTTAGCGGTCTTTGATTCCAACCCCCCCCAAAGTGGGATTCAAATCCTATGAAACAAGGAGAACCGTGTCTTCCTGGCTTTTCAACCACTAAAGAGACTCTGGTGACCAACAGGGAGTAGAGGTTAATCCCTAATTCAGTGCATTTTACAGAGACCAGGCCGCCTCTTGATCTGTACACGTAAATTTTGTCTCTGAATAGCCGCGAGACTCGGATCCTCCTTTTTTAAAAGCGGACTTAAGATCTTGTGCTTTATTTGTTTACAAAGCCGTGCAATTTCAACATTTCCCCTATTATTAGAACAAACTTCCCATGTAGCTTGGTAGATTGCTGTATGATAGGGCTGTCTTTAACTTCAATTAAATGCATTTATTATAATAAAACACCACAAGGCAATTACCTGTGTGTACATTCTGTAATATCCAGTTTTGCATTTGCTTATTTTAAACCAATAGAGCAAATTCCACACTTGTGTTTGGTGTGAATCTGTAGCCAGCGCGACCGCAGATCCCATGACAAACTACGCTTACTGAGATCACGTGATAATGAAGTGTTCAAAACAGCTAGATTGTTTTGGAAGTTAGAAGTATTTAAAGGTTTGGGTTCGGTTTTAATCTTTTTGAAAGAAGCCAGTTACTAAGTCTACATTTATTTGATTAACAAAAACAGTAATACGTTGAAGTATTATTGCAATTTAAAATAACTGCTTTCTATTTTAATATATCTTAAAATAAGCTATTAATGCCTGTAATGGCAAACCTGAATTTACAGCATCATTACTTGAGTTTTCAGTGTAACATGATCCTTCAGAAATGTTTGTAATATGCTAATTGGTGCCCAAGAAAAATTTCTTAATATTATTATTATTATGGACAGCTGAGCTGCTTAATATTTTCATGGAAACTGTGATGCATATATTTTTCAGGATTCTTGGATGAATAGAAAGAAATAACTTGTTATATATATATAATATATTGTTGTATTAATGTAAAAGCCTTTACTGTCATACATACCAGATTATCTTAGAATTTAATATTGATTAGATAGTATTGATTAAATTTAGTTTTTTTTTTTTTTACAATATTGTATACTCTGCATACTTTTAAAAAGCAGTATAAGTCTTTACACCTATAATTAGCTGCTTTTTTATTTTACTAAATTCCTAGATTGATGTTGATTGTATACTGTCCAGCCTAATTAGAAAAGAAACCTCTCCTATACAGACCAGAAGTCAGTCATCGGGTCTTTCTCTCCCTCTTTTTTTTGCTTTCGTGATTATCTAGTTTTGCCTTTAGTTTGTCCAACGTGAATCAGACCAGAAGTATTAGCTTGCAGAATCACATCTCGCCCCGTCCCATTCTGGAATGAGCTGAGTGGTCCACACACACACCCGTAACATTAATACCCCTCTGTGGAGGCCTCTGCTCTCCCCACCACACCCTGTTTTTTCTGCCTCATATTTTTTAATGACAAAATGTTTGTGCGAAACAATCGGGGTTGACTTTTCTCTCAATCCGGGGTATAGTGTTGGGAGCTTACGCGGTTCCGGTACCCAGCAGTTCAGACGGCTAACAAAACAGGTCCAGTTTACTTCTGCTTCGGTGGCTGCCTGCAATGCTTTTCACCCACAGGAAAAAGACCATAGGGGCAGAGAGCATACGGCGGGTGAATGAATGAGCCAGGTTGGATGCCTATTCAAACCCAGGCGGGAACAGCTCTGTGTCACTCCGGGATCAGCGTTTCGCAGTATCTACACCCACAACTATGAGCCTCTCGGTGCTTCTGGGAACTTTCCGAGATCTTGATGTGCCTTCAACAACATGGCATCAATTTGCTTAGTAAAAAGATGAATTCATATGACCACATTTTGAGCTATTTGTTCCAAACTGTTCGATTCATTTATTTGTCTAGCCATTTGTAGTGTAAATCTTTGCCAAAAAAAAAGTATAAATACATCCAGGCAACAAAAAGATGAGATGGTTTCTTATCAAACTTAATTCAGGTAAAGTCATTTAAAAAAGCTTACATAATTAAACCGGGACATAAATTGTAGACCTGTAATTAAACAATAAAAACATGACAAAGAAAACAGCATCAATAATTACTCTGAATATACCTGACATAAAGTGCCATATTCTCTACATAAAAAAATATATTTTAACAAATTTACCAGCCATATAACTCGTATAAACAATTTTGATTTTACAAAAATTGCTACTTAAAATATTTCCAGTGACCTTTCAACCGTTTTCAGACCCATAGCTGTATGGTCCATTGGCTCAGGCGGAATATAACTAGACTTTGTGCACGCCGGAGCAGTGATGTGGAATCCCATGTCTCTGGCACTCGTGGGAATGGTTTGGTCACTCAAACGGTGGTGGGTCACATTTTTATTAAGTATGTAAAAGCTCTCTCTCTTTCGTTCCCACACGTTTAAACACTCACGTTTAGAGCATTGCAGCATACAAGGCCAAGTCTTTTGATGACTAAGCAAGCTTCTCTCCTCATAAAAAAACACAATTGGTTTTTGTTTACTTAGAGCCCACCAGTGCAGCGATTGGCAACGTAATCACCAAAATAATAGTTTCTTAAGTGTAGAAATGAGTTGACCATGTTTCTTCATCTGTAAACTGCAAACAAAGCTCTTTTTACATACGCAATGTCCTGTACTGTTTGGGGCTGAGTTTCGGAAGCAACGAATCAGTAGCAATGATATTAGAAGTTCATACTTCTGTGTACCATTAGGAGACATCTACAGTATGAACATATTCAGACCTTTTCTCCTGAGAGAAGAAAAAAGGTCATGTTTTTCAGTGTTCAAACAGATACAGTGTGACTGAAGCTTTCCAGCGTTGCAAAGTTGCAGCACGTCTTTCCTCCTGAACTCCCACAGGGACAGTTCTTCTTGCCTTAATTTGAGAAAGATCAGTTTTGTGGGCAGTTTATACTAGGAGTATTGAGTCAATCCCAGCTGACTTCTGATCTACAAAAGCCTTGCACTGCATATGTAGTGTCCATATGTTTGCATGAATTCACAAAAAGTCAGTCTGAGGTCAGTGCATTTTCCTCTGAAGTCTCCTTCAGCGGGGCTTTCTTGCATAAAGACTGCCTGATGTGCAAAATGAAGCCACTTCCATTTCTTGTTTCTAACACTTCCTGTTTCTTTCCATCGTCTTCGCGCCTCTCTTTCTTGTCCTTTTGACTATACCGCTCACTCATTTACAGGTAAACACCTCCATCTTTTCACTGCAGGTGTTACACTTAACGAAGCAGCACCACTGGAACTTACAGTTGCACTGCCACACGCGTGTGTACTGATGGGTGTTGTGGCCCCGGCCGCAGCACATCAGGTGGCAGCCATCCGTGTGAGGGGACGTGTGGTTACACAGCCGCCCTCTCGTTCCTGCGCTCCCCGTCACAGTGTCCTCCTCGCAATAGTTGGGCGAGCGCTCTAGGTAAACCAAGTCTGTGTCGGTGGGCTTTATGTACCCACGAGACTGCTTGAGACGCAGGAAAGACGGTTGGCGAAAACGCGTGGCTCTCACAGCCTCCACCTCGACTGCCGCAGCATAACGCTCCTTAAGGATGTAGCCGATCTCTCGGAATTTCGGCAGAGTCGTCCAACAGGTTTTTGTGGTACATGAGCCGGAGACGCCATGACATTTACATTCCAGCTTCATCCTTTCTTCTAGAACCTGCAACAGTAGAGAAAGACTCAGTGTTACCAAAAGATTGTGCTTTGTTTTGGAAATGAAAATTAATGTATATATTGTGCTGGGCAATGACTACAAAATGTACTAAAGTTTGTGTGTATGTATTTAAGTAAAATGCTTTATATATATATATATATATATATAAACAGTATATTATATTATATTAATCAATTATGTAAATTTAAATTAAAGAAAATATTTATTCAAAATATATATTGTTTGTGTGTCTTTTGTATATACATAATAAATATACACAGTACACATGCATATGTTGTGTAAACAAACTTATTTTGGATGCAATTAATCACAAATGATATATTGACTTGTGTGAAATATATATATTGTTTCATTACATTTATTTATAATTTTGTGCAGTAATGCATGTACTATAAAATGTAATTATAAATGCAAAATAAAATTTGTTATACTTAAAATTTAAACATAAATTAAGCCGTATATATTGCTTTATTACTTGAATTTGTTTACAATATCCAGACATTTCTATAAAACGTTAAATTTATTTGCAATGCTCAAACCTTTAATAAAACACCATGCCATGCATATATGTGTGTGTGTGTATGCATAAATATGTTGTAACAATCCTGAATGATACTATATTTCACATTTTTTAAAAATGTGGTTTATCTGGTTTTTATTTCCTAGGAAGTTTACAATGGGCATGACTTCATCAGAGGCCTCTGAAGCTGTGGTGTGAGTGAATTCATGCAGCTGACGGGTAAGGGAAATTCTTGACATTTTATTTTGACTGTTTTCAGCAATTTGAACCAAAACCCATTATTCAATACGTCCTGAGCAATGTTTCAATGTGCCATGCCAGATATCTGTCAAAACTGTGAGGAAAAAATATGTTTTAGCCAAATCATACCCTGTAATTTTCTCTACCTTCCGAAGGGCCACATCAAAGAACGAGAGAAATGTCCATAATTCTCAAGTCCCCATTTATGTATATGGTTACATTTGAGTTAAAAGCAGAACTATTTGGCTGTTTGATGTGTTACTGATATGTTCAACAGACAGCGGTACGTGATGGTTGACATTTACCCGTTTAGTTCAATGTTAATATTCCCCTTCAATAAAAGGATTTGAGATTCAGTAGTAATGTTCCTATGTTTTTACTCCTTAAGTCTTTAATTTTTCTGTGTAAAAGCAGTGGATCACTATGAACTAAATACTAAAAAAGCATGGTCATTATATAATTACATTTTTTATGTATACACGTGTACACATATACACCTTTTCTTGCATACCTTTCTTCCTGCTTCATTATTGTGCAGGTTCATTAGTCTCCTTGCATTTTTTTTTATTTCTCGGGCGTCCACAAAGCGCCTTGAGAACTCCACTCCGTATTTGACGTCTGCCGAGCAGCCGCCCCATTTCCAGCCCTCCTCCTGGTCGTGATAGCCTTGCTTTTCTCTGTCACATCCGCAGTGGCTCAGGTTGCCCTGACTGCAGGCTGCTGTCACAGCGTGGGCAACACCTGCTGCAGTGACGGCGTAGGTAAATGCAGCCTCCTTGCTACCTAGGAAGAAGAGAGTAGATGATTTGACACCATTGACATCCCAAAGATTCAGGCCAGTGAGTGCATCTTTCTCCATTTACTAGCGGGGTCTAACTTTCAGTGCAAAGCAGCGAAAACACACCTAATTAGAATTTTTAACCCTGAGAAATGATACACTGGTTCATGTTTATTTTATATGTAATGGAACTAAACTCTACAGAGAGGTCCTGTAAATCTCCAGAACTGAGCACTTTTGATCTCAAGATTGATGTAAGGAGACTAAACTGAAAAAGATGTCTATACTGCTATCTCTGTACTAATGCATTAATTAAACAAACAAATGTAAGAGTTTCATTTTTAATTAAAAACAAACCATTGCATTGGTTTATTCTATGCTAAACAGATTTCTAAATGATTAACATTTTTTTTTTATTGTAATTTTCACTATTATTTAATTTTTTTCTGTTTGCTTGCTATTTATTTATTTATTTTTTATTTTGTTGGTTATGGGCGCCACGTTGTGAAGAGTTGGAATCACATGTGCAATTATAGTCAGATCTTGTTCCCAGACTTTAGATGAAGATTAATCATCAAGGTCTGCCAATAATACCGCAATATTTAAGTAAACCGATTTGCGTTTACAGTATAAGCAAGAAATAAATATGAAATTGCTGTTGTTTTCTATTTTGAGGGTAATATCCCTCATCAAGATATGCTGGCAGTGAGTCTTGTAAAGGCAACAGTGATTACCCTCTTCATCCTGCAAAATGAAAAAGACCATTGGTGGTGTGGTTTCACTCATAGCTAAAGCCGAAGACCTATTACTAATCATCAGGTTTGACTGAGCACAGGATATTTCCCTTCAGCCAAAAGTAAATTCTACAAAGTCTTTGTATAATTTGACAAGTTATCCATGCCTGGATCTACTGGTGAATTTTAACTGCTGTTATTCTAATGGTTTTGTGGGAAAACCCATTGGCCTTTCAGTAAGTAAGGGTATTAAATAACCCACTGTTAATCCTAAAATTTTGAGAATTGTGAAATTAGATAAAAAAGCAAATCATCTAAGAAGATTTTTTTGCAGTGGGTATAGTGTCTGTCTTCTTATCTGTTTGTTAAATATTTTAGCAGATTTGATTACGCTTTTAGTTGCAGTACCAATAAAAGTATAGCACACTTAGCTTTTTTTATGGTTAAATCAATTTTAAATTAGTGCAGAAATTGCATAAATAGTCTGTATTTCTAGATATCGCAATATGTAACTCAACTTTTCTGCTACAATTTACCAATACAATAGCATTTCTTTCTCTCGTACAAGCAATTTGCATCACAGAACATAAAGAGCTCCATAGACATTAGGAGCCATATATTCAAGTATAGAGCTCGCCACAGCCGAGAAACATACATTTCCTTGAGCAAAACAAAAAGATTATGTTGTGCAGAGCCAACCAACCCCCAAAAGAGTGATTGTTACCAGGACCATTGGATTAAACACAGCCTCGCACCACACCCTGACCGTAACAAAAATTTCTAAACTGAGTGTTATATTAAAAAAAAAAAACCTATTACTGTGTGTTCTCCTGGTTGGGGTCACTGGTGCCATGTGTGTTTGTGTTTAACTGTGCAAATGTTTCGTTGAAAGATGTTTTAAACTAATTGTGGACATATTGCGTCCACTTTAACCTCTTGTCGTCTCGTTTGTTTCGCAGGGCCACACAACGCAGCCAAAGCAACACACACAAGCACAGCTCACGGGGCTGCACCTACTGACCTACTCTCAGCTCTTGCCCAAAGACGGTCCTCTCGCCAAGGGCAGAGCAGTTCCACCGTCCGTAGCGAAACTGATACTGGCACTCGTTGATGCCCAGCTGAGCACCCTCCCCAATGATGATGATGGCATCTGGGCGGCTCTGGCAGATGGCACGCTGTCGGGGGGCCAGGCCGGGGATCTTGTTGCAGATGATGTTGGCGCCCAAAGCCACGACTGAAGACAAAGCCCTTTGGAGGAGACCAGATACACTGATATGAGCAGCTGATGTAGACCAGGGATTCAAGAAATGGGGTCAGTTCACCCAAAAGTGGAAATTCTGTCATCATTTGCTCACTTCATGTCATTGCAAGCTTGTATAGCTAAATAAATCAGTGGGTCCAGTGCTGTTTTGGACCCCGTTGACTTTAACTGCATGAACAAAATCAGTTAGAACATTCTTTAAAATATCTTCTGTCTGTTGCAGAAGACAGAACAACATGAGAGTGAGTAAATGACATGAAATTGTACTCTGAAATCTCTTCAGCATTTCATTTTCTTGGTTATTGGACTGCAATGATTTAAGATGCTTAGTGTTTTAGAAGATACAGTGCTTCTAAAAGGGTTGTGTAAACCCTTCAAATACCCTCATGATTTAACTGCGCTCTGCCAGACAGTTTCCTCACAGACATTTCCATCTTTTCCAGTACACTACAGGAAACATTTAGAGGACTGCCTTTACCATAATGAAAGAATTTAAGAGCATCTCATGACTCATTTAATACAGACCAACAAACAACACAAAGCTCATGAATCAAGCTTTTACAAGCAAGAGTGGAACTGAACTTGATTTAAAAAGCAAAGGGGTCCCAAATAATATCCAAACAAATCAGAAGGCCAACCGTTGACTGTTCTACAGACGAAAACCACATACAACAATGCGTTCACAGAATATATAGCCCAATTAAAGTAAAACCACACACAAATGTGTATTGCTCTTGTAAATCAAGCCATTTGTTCTGCTGTTCTTAAAGTGAACCCTAGTGTTAGTGTATTGACTAACAATTAAAAAAAAACCACGACGGATTAAACTATTCCTGACACAGTGGGGGATTTTAGTACTAATGATTGCAAGATGCAAGTCCTGTTTTAGAGCAGTGCATCTAATGTCCTGATTTGACACATTTGAGCCTGGAAAGCCATGCTTGAGAAGAGCTATCGAAACTAGAGTGTCTATTCCATCAGTCACAATAACAGCTTGTTGCAAGAATGTTATTTAATAGCATCTGAATGCAGGGGAAACTTTAAAAGGCCTTTTTTTAATGAAATTCAGCAGATTTCTTTGGTCTTTGTAAGAAAGTAAAGTCCATGAAGTCCACGTTTTGGGGTTTAAATAGTCTGCTCTACAGGCTACCAAATGAACTAAGAACTAGAGAACAAAATGTAAATTTGACCAATTCTACGTAAAAGCTTTAAGTGCTGATGACCACTTATGACCAGAATCTATTTAAAGCACATTTATAAAACTTGAAATGTGTGGCTCAGTAGTTTCTCCACAGTCTGAACTTTAGTGCAAATAAAAAGAAAAAAACTCTTTTTCCAGCCACATCTCGTACATCTCACCCTCCGTTTCTTTCTTTTTTTCTTTTTTTTTCCCCACAAATGCGGTTTTCCAATTACAAGTGTTTGAGATCAGAACAGGATGTTGTTATGAGTAAAACATTATCCTCACACTCTCACACCAAATGAATGAGAGATAATCTCATCAATTTTAACTGAATGAACTGGTTTGTACTGGCATGACAAGTTTATATAGCCTATAACGGCGTAGTATGGATAGTAGATATAACTGGAAATCTGCTCATTTTGATAATTAATTTTAATAAGACCTTTAAAAAACTTTTTGCTGCCTGTATAGTTACTGATATAACCTAGTAAAATCTGGTTTTGAATCTCAAAATATACTATTAAACGCCATAATATTGCAGGTGGTAAAGGCAGATAATGAAAAAAACATTCATTAAATTTTTTTTTAAAGCTTTTTCACCAGGCTAATAAGAGACACAAGCACCATCAGTGCAACACACTTAAAATGCATTAACTAATTAACCATACTGTGCATAACTGTTACCAAAACCAATAAACATAACTATTTAAGATAATAACACTTGTGGGAATTTACTCTATACAGTATGGATATATCTATACTACTCTATAGTCATACTTTTTCACATTAATTTCGACGTTTTCAAGTAAAAGAACGTGTAGCTGAATGTAATAGAGTTGTTTAGCAGATAAGTATAGTAACTGATGCGTTTTACTTCTGTAAACCACAATTTTGCAGGAAATGTAATTTTTACAGTGAATGAATTCTGATACATTATTGTCTTTTTTTTAAGTAAATGCTGAATGGCTCGTATTTGTTTCTTTCTCAAGCACAAAATGGCTTAAAGCGCAATTAAAGTGCATGCACATGCTCAACCTCATCGTGTAACACAGCAGGTGCACTAAATAATGCCGTTTCCAACATGTGAGGAAATGATGATTTGTTTGCACTCTTAAAACCCATTCATATCGACTGTCTGATCTTGCAATGGAATAACGATAATCGCTGATTTAACGTTGATTGCGCTTGACTGCTGTGCCAAAAACGCCGACGGGATAGCCAATCAAAGGTCGGAATTAAAATGAAAGCAGGAGTTCAAACCTACAGGTAGCTGCCGCTGGTGAGGATGAGGAAGATCTGGGGGTAGTAGACTGACAGCAGTGCACCGCAGGAGGAGATGCTGCGCATGGTGACATTGAAGAGAGCGCGTGGAGAAAGCGAACTTCTGAGGTTTCGTCGTGACGTTACGCTGCTGCTCGGCGAGCTGCGGGCGCGGAGACACGGTCCGTCATCTCCTGCGCGAGACAGGCTAGTTCAGAGTGTGCTCCCCGCCGCGGGCTGACGGCTGATTTTAGGGATTTTGGGTCTTGTGTCGGTGCTTTGTCATTGGCAGAGGGGGGGACACTCCAGTCCGCCCACCTTTACGGGCACGGTTGAGTGACATCTCCGCCTTTTTTGTGATGTATTGCGCTCAATGTCAGAGAGATTGATGAGACATGGACAGAAATCTGATTCGAAGCCGTTTCTTTTAATAATAATAATAGTTGCACGGTCTGTTGGGAAGACCTTGTTTACTTTTTGTAAGACACAAAAAGTGAAAGCCGGGGGTTTATAAAGTGTTGTGCTTTGGCAGACTACAATTCCTTTCAGTAAATGATGCATGCAGCTTCTCTCATCACTGTAGATGGCAGGCATGGGTCACTAAAACGGAGCCGGGTGCGAATTATGAGGAGGTCCGAGGATATCTGAGCCCCTTAATGAGGCTCAAGCTTTCTCAATTCAGCATTCAAACGTATAGATCTATTCTTGTTTCCCAGTATGTATGTATGCGTTAAAAAGGTTCAAAAGTTGGATAACAAGCACGCCGAGTAGGTTTGATTGAGAAAATAAACGTGGCGTTAATCAGATGCGGTAACCATAGCAACAGTAGGTGTCTCGAGCGCCTTATTTTAGGATCCGAACCGGGCGGTATGTACCGACGAAACGTGTTCATAATAAGTACAAGTATGTGATTATTCATCGATTTATTCCGCATTTACCTGTTACGTGTGTGTCTGTGCATTTTTTTTTTTGCTTAAAAAGTTTAAAAACGCTAAAACATAAAAGCGTCTATCCTTGTGGCGCCAAATCAGATCTGTTGCCTGAGGCGAAACTCACTGACAAGACATTTCCTTTAAACGTCGACTCTCTTAAAAGTAATCGAATACTTGTAGACTGTAAACAAGTAAGCAATAATCTGGCAAGTTACATACTGTGTTGGAAAATCCATTGTAAGATGATAGTGTGGTTTCTGGCTGGTTTTAGATGCTCATTAGCTAGCCTAGCTGATTGTTGTTGGTCCAAGATTGTTTACCAGCCAAAATAAGACATTTTGAAGGTCACTTAAGTTCGAGCAAGTTTTACTTAATTTTCCACAGATCAAAAAACGTAAACCGGTGTGGAACTATAAAAAGGTAAGTGCATTATGAAATAAATTTAGTTTTTGGGTGACTAAATACCTGAATTATGAGAATCACTACTTTAACTATTGTGCCGTTGTTTCCACATACAATCAAACCTACATCCAGATGTTCAGAAATTGCAAACAACAGAAACTCATTATTTATTCAAAAGATTTTTGATTCCCATCCATACACAATTCGGAATAAAAACCTGCTCCATCTAGTGGCAATAGGGTAATATTGCGTTTTGCAATAATAAGTAGGCTACAGTAACTTAGTGTACATGTGCAAAAAAAATCATAGAGACGGCATGTAAAAACAACAAATGTGTTCAAACATGAAATCAAAAGCTGTTGGCTGATTGTTGAAGGAAAGCAAACTAATTTAATATCCCTTGTAAAGATGTTCTTTGCAAACAAGAGCGTGTTTGCTTTAAGGCAGAGAAGGTTGGACAGGATTGAAGGTGGGGAATTAGCTGTGCAATATCATAAGCTTCAAAGGGTGGACATGTTTATGAGCCTCTGTCTTTGGCTAGTGCAGAGATCAAAGTGCACAGCCTATTCAGAGTTTCTGCTTCCGTTTGTATTTGATGGTTGCAGCAGATCTCAGGTTTTGCTAATGGGATGGAAACTCGAACCAGAATGCTATATAGTTTGGTTTTGGATTCACGTTATTAATCTGGCATCTATTACCATTTTGAATGTCACTATGCATTTCAGTTCTGCAATGAGCGGTGCTGCAGGGAAGCACTATGGTTGCAGTTGACCTATTTGATGATTTGCAAGACCTTGGTATGCGTGTTTCTTTAGGTATGTGCTCCGGCTTAGCCAACCATTGCGCTTGACATGGTGTTTGATGAAGCTGTATTTGGGAAAATGGATGTTGGAGATGATGCATTAGCCTATAAGTATATACCTCCCTTTGAAATGTTAATCCTTTCTTGATGATGTATTGTTTTTTTGTTGTTGTTTTTTTCTGTTGCACAAGGTAAAAGAATGGCAGACATAATTAAAATCTTCTATTCGAACCCATGTTCCAGGCCACTTGTAGATAAAGACCTTGTTCCTATAAAAACTTGAAGCCAAGAGAAAATTATGGATGATATTCAAAGAGAATGGAAGGGAGGAACCAAAAGGGAAGAGAAAAAAACACCCCATCAGATGCTTTTGTTAGTGTTTTTGACCACAGAGCTTTCTAGCCAAAACTGCACTTTAGCTGTGCTCTCATAGTTTGGAAGATTACACAATGGAATCTGTTTCTTGTCATTGACTTCATCAAGATTGTAGAGCAATAGAAGACAATTTTCCTCATCTTGGAGAAATATCATTGTCTCATTGCATTTTGTCAGTGACCCGTTTGCTCGAAAGCCCCTTAAAAATGCCAGCTGAGACGGAAAAGGCTCGTAAAAGTAAGACTTTTGTTCTGTAGTACAAGGAATGGAAAGTGGACATCAATACACCCCACCTTCCTTTCGGGGCTGTTGGTTTCAGTTCTTCATCTGCAATGACTTTTTCTCTGTTGCACCCCGTGAAACAGTCCAAGTGCGTGCGATCAACAAGTTGGTAAATCACAGTTGATTTTGACCTCGTGATTCTCTATCATAGATGAATTTGATCACATGATTATGATGCTCAGCTAAATCCTCTGAACTGACAAAAGAAAATTATAAACACGTGTACGGAAATATGTTTTAGAGACATGTCTTCTCAATTACAGTCCATAAAAAAAAAGAAAAGATGCACGCAAAAGAAGAAAAAACTGCATACTTTCATTAATGAGTTGCTTATAAATGTCTCTGTAAATCACACAATTTTCTATAAGTTATTCCAGAATTTATTCTTTTTTTTTTATTGTTCTTTCTCACTCAAAACATAAACCAGATGCTAGTACGTCTACCCACAAACAGATGCAGAAACAGCTGGAGTAGTGACATTGTGGTTTAATAGTTACCAACTGGCAGCATATAGAGTTTCTTTCATAATAAATCAAAAATAAACTACTTTCTTTTTTACATTATGTATTTTATAAAAAATCCCCAAATTTGCACCAATTGCTTGTATTATTATATTATATAACAAGCATACTTTACACGATCTTTTAATACATTTGGGAAACTTTAATGTAAAAGACCTAACTTGCCTAGGTCACTTGAGCACAGTATTGAAACGTACCAGTAGAGGGAGGCAGAGCTCCACAGAATGATTCCCTCCTTCCAGTTTTCAGACTCGGACCAATCACTGTTGTAAGGATATCCACTCCATCTGTCCCTTCATCAGAGTAAAGTCCCCACCTCAGGTTTAGCAACGCTTCCCTCATCCGCTTGTCAGAGTAGTTTTGATGAATGTCCACAAGGGGGCTTTACTTGACTGCCTAATCGCAAAAAATGAAGAAATGGACTGCCGCCCCAAATAAGAACTGCACCTCACTGCTCCCGCCATCTTGTATCCCGCCCTCAGATGTATAAACTTATCCACTGTCGATTAAAGCTGAATCAAGACTGCCTGGCTCGGACCCAAAGCCCGCCATTTTTTTAGAATACGAGGTCAGAAAAATCGCATTGCACGGGGCGTTCAAACAGCATTCGTTGTCTACAAGTCCCTGTGCCAAGATCATTTGATGTGGTTACATTTTTAGATCTCACTTAAGATTGTTGAATTTTGCAAAAGATGGTGTATTTAAAAATACCCTAGCGAGTCATTTTGTGGTAGTGAAGCATATAAATGTAATGTTTCAGACCTCTGGTTTGAGGGTCAAAGGGCAATAGCAGTATGACCTTGGAATTTTTCTACATAAAAATGTTAACAGCAACAACAAAAAGTGACGTATGTGAGATAAGTAAAAAGTACTTTGGAAGGAACAAGAGGTCCAGAGAAAAAGACAGAGCATTGGATTGTTCCTGTGAGTCAATCTTTTATGCCATTTTTTTTGCAGCCTCGCTGTATTAGTGCTGACCTAGTTGATGGGGTCTGTGTGTAATCACACGGGTGGACTGAAGGGTCAACTAAATGGCTAATTGACTTCTAATGAAAGTTCTTTCCCAATTCAACAATGTGTGTGCTTGTGAAGGCAGGATGATGTAGAGAAAAGCTCAGTTCAATGCAGAGAATGAGAAAGCGCGATGGAAAGACTGTAAGATGGGTAAAAAGAGAGAGGCTTGTCAATTTGGTGCCCATGTGATGAATGCCTGTTGGGACAACAGATGTGTGGTGATGTCATGTAGTGTGTGTGTGTGTGTGCATGGGAGGAGCAATAGCAAAGTGCAGTGAATTCTCTGCTTGGTAGTGTAAATTCTGTTGAACAGACCCAATTGGACGTTAAAGTTGGTTCATGCTGATTTGAAGCTGGTGAATACAAGAAGATCTTGAGGATGAAGGTGGGATTTTAACCCCTTTTTGATTGCTGACCTCCATGGTTTTCTAGAGTTCAAGGTCTCCTCCACTTGTGACTAAACACCCTAAAGGGCTCTTATTGTTGAAAAATGTTTTATCTTTCATTACCCTTCCGCCATGGCTAGCCACCTTGCGCTAAACCCCGTCTCACCATAACAGGCCATTGAACGATAGGTTTCTGATTTAATTGTGGTTGCAATGTTAAACTTTGGCCACTGTCTTCTGACTCTCTGTGAAAGGCATAAGAAGTCAATTGTTCTTGCGGTATGCTGTGACAATAGCTGTTTGTCATCATGTGGAGCCAGAGAGAGACGGGGCAGCGCACACAGTAACTTCACTACACCGCTGCCAGCGCTAGGCTTTCCAGACAGGGTCACACCAAGGTCAAAGTGCTTTCGATCACACCATGTTGTGTGCCAATGCGCTAATAAGATCGCCATTCGGTTTCTATTTCGTAAAGTGGTTTTGTTGGTAGTGTACATCTAGCATTCTGAGAATTGCATAGTATTATTATGATTGTGGGAAACCTGCTACCACCTTAATATTTTAACCAAATTTTTGTTTTTCCACATTTAGGTTTGAAACTAAGGTCGGTAGGGCAATCGAGCGCCTGTCAAAAAAAGAAAAACCTCGCTTTTAGAGCCTCGGAGCTCACAGTGTAGTGATATATGTCTTAAATGTGTGATTTCTCGGGCACAGATTAAGCCGAATCTCAGAATAAAAAGGATTTTCTATGGAGAATCACTGTTGATAATGCAGTTTAGTATTAGGACTAAGGTTAATCTGTTTCTGGGAATCGGACCAAGATGATGCAAATATGAACTAATACTTAACTGTTTCATGTGAATTATATTGCTTGATGTCCAGAAAACGCAGTTGTAAAACAAATATCTTCTGAATGCTTGTCGAGCCAAAGGGATTCCGTACGTTTTAAGAGCTGAACCGACAGCATATCAAAGCGCCAACACCAGAGGAAATCACTCTTAATGTAAAGCGATACACACAGCTGTCGGCCTTAACTGGGCTCACCGTTTTTCACTTCAGCTCAGACAAAGAGGTCATGTGGAGCCAATAGTCCGATTTTTCACTTTGGGCACTTGATTTACTGTGAAGAAATAGGCGTCAGCATTGAGAATATGTTACGGATGTTATGTGGTTTTGTGATAAAGTCATAGGTGTGCTCTGGGTTTTATCCTTCTCTCGTTGCTTCGAGCCTGTGACCCCTTACTGAGGACACAGCTCGCTTCTCGGTAATCATTCACTTGTAGCCTTGGGTTGCCGGGCTGTGACAGGTATTGTCTTGTCTCTTAAAAAGCAAAGTAAGGATATCTCATATATATTGCATTATTTTGTTCCATGCATAAATGTAGTTCTCCTTTATTTACTCTGTATATACATTAGTATATTAGTGAGGCTGGTAAGATTTTGTAATATTTTTGTCTCACATGCTTCACAAAGCCACAATTATTTGATCAGCGATAGTGTAAAACTGTAAAATTATAAAATATTGTTACTACTTTTTTAGTATTAAAATGTTGTTTAATTCTGTGTTGGCAAAGCAAAATAATTAGTCTTCGGTGTCACATGATCCTTCAGAAATGCTGATTTGGTGCTCAAGAAACATTCCTTATTGCTGTCTGTGTTGAAAGCAGTTGTGCTGCTTAATATTTTGTAACATTATAAACATGTTTGCTGTTACTTTTATAAATGTATCAAATACTTGTGAAATAGAATTTATAAAAAAAAACTTAGTTCATAGTAGATAAATAGATAACAAAACAGAATTTCACAATCATAGAAAGATGGATTTTGACAACATTATTGCACAATAACCTTACTAGATAGACGGATATAAAAAAAATTTAAAAGTGATGTCAAAATATCTTACCAACCCTTTTCGAAGGATGGATAGACAGGTAGATATTCTAAGTAGATTCATATAAACATTAGATGAATAGATACAAAAAAAGAAAAAGTTTATCAATTGGGAGCCAGTGCAGAAGCTTGCATTAAATTCAAGACACTGATGCTTGCATATGGAACAATCACCAGCTCGGCTCCCGCTTACCTCCACTCACTGCTACCAATCTATACTCCCTCCAGAACTCTGCCAGTGAGCGACGCCTCACTGTACCATCACAAAGAGGCACAAAATCTCTTTCCAGAACATTCTCTTACACCGTTCCTGGCTGGTGGAATGATCTTCCCATCGCTTTCCGAAATGCCAACTCCCTTACAACCTTCAACAACTTCTGAAAACCCATCTCTTTCAACACTATTTGACATCATAAAGAAAAAAAAATAACCCTACTCTTTCTTTCCCTGCACTTTGTAGCCTATTTGAAGATTGCCTGTTGTACAGTATTATGAGCACCTCCTAAGTTGTTTTTGCCTCTGTATGACTACTTGCTTGTTGTTTTCCCCACCTGTAAGTCGCTTTGGATAAAAGCGTCTGCTAAATGAACAAATGTAAAATGTAAATCAAAGAAGGAGTTTGTATTCAAGGCAATGGCATCATCATTAGAGAGATGTAGAAGTTTTCTCCTTATTTAGTTTATGAATAATGGTGATAATTCTGGATCTCTGAAACTGATGTTTGTTCTGGTAACGGCGAGACGCTGGCAGAGTGCAAGTGTTGTGGGTGTGGTACTGCAGCGTGCCCATAGACGCCGATCGTAGAGGGAGGCAGGGGGCCGTTGCAGCGTGCCTTTCTCTTTCGTACTCTCTCTCAGCGTCCCGCCCCCTTTGCCACTGCCATCTCTTGGCTTTCCCAGAATGCCCTCTGTCTGAGAGCACTGGCCTGAAATAAAACTATGAGGGCCTGCACGGAGAGAATGGGAGCTTTGTCTCAGCTGCCATTTACACTGTCTGGGGGCATAGAGACAGAACTCAAAGAGAGTGTCTGATTGCAAATTAGCACAGCCCAGGGCTCAATGCTCCGTACACTCATACACACTCACGCACTGGCGGTGCGAGGCGTGGAGAAAGTTCTGCATTAAACGCCGCTGAAGATCATTACGCCCTTTAGTTCTATTGAATAGTGCCACATTTCAGTCATGGGCACAAAAAATAATGAGCAGCAGGCTTCTCTTGAGCTGACTTGTGTATGACCGAAGCATTTGGGGTTGTTTAGTATGCAAGTGATGCCGGGTCTGAATTTGTGATTAGCTGAAAGACAAAAGGTGCAGCCGGTGCACTGCAGGAGCGACGTCTCTACTTCGAGTGGGCCTCTCGCTGCGTTTCCCTGTGATTGACATGCGTCAGACGATTGCATGTGGTTCGTTACATGATGACTCTATTTGGCGTGAGATTTCATCAAATGCAGGTGTAATCGTTTTAAATCATTTGACCTAAAAGCATTCCGGCCAGCTATTTCCAAGATAATCGGCTGCCTTAGGAAGCAATTTCTAACCGGCAAAGAGCCCTGAAAATTGTGCATATTAAATGTCATAAAATTAAATCTCCCCTTGCCTTTCTGGTTTACACATTTGGAGCACTTGCTGGCATTAATATATCTTCCCTTTTATTCTTATGTATATGTATTTATTTAATATGAGAGGCATGTATAGCCGAAGACAAGAATAATAAGAACATGTGATGCCATGCGAACTCAACAACCCTTTCGTTATAATCTGCTTGCCACCATCTCATGTTAATTCCCACGAGGCCGCTTTGTGTAGGACATAAACAAACGCGCGTTCACACATAGGACACAATTTGGCCCTTTAATCTGATTAGCTGTGTGTGTATGGATGAACCTGGGTTCACTGAGTGTGTTTCTCTGCGTCTGCTTTAACCACCGGCAGCGAGTGAAGCCGAGAATGACTTTAGTATTTACATTTGATTTTTAAGCTCGGAGGGGAAAAATGCAAGGTAATTAGTTCCGAAATGTATCTATAGCATTCATATACGTCAACACCATCCTGTATCAGAACTAATATTTTACTTAAATGTTAAAAAGATTCCTTTAATAAAAAGGATAATAACTAAATGATGGTGTGATCAAAGCTTTAACTTGTTTTTCCTTCATTTAATAACATTTTCCGGCTGAGTGAGGTTTTTAGATATGATTTTATATTTTATTTTATGCACTTTGTATTGGAGAAATATTGCCTTGTTGTTACCCGACAGATAAAACCATACTCTGACTGTTTCAGGTGGCTTTGCAAAATATTTTTTTATGAGTAGGTATTGCTTTAAGACATGCAACCACAATTTCAGAAGACTTGACTTTAAGGAGCCCTGTGGCAGGGGGAAAAAAAATCAATCTAATGGTCTCTGAGAGCCAATAACAGGGATAAATTAGAATTTTGTTCTAAATATATTTTTAGATATTATATATATATTATATTTTCTTTTAAAGCATTTAACACATTCTGTAATTATACTGAACATCCGGACACAAATATTCACATTGCAATTTAGTATGTGGAGACATCCTTGAATAATGAATGAGTGAATGCATGACTCACATCACACACTGTTAGTCAAAACCTGATGAAAATGCCCTCCAGAAGGCCTTTGATTGCGCACACACGGGCTTAACATCATATCACATGATAGCTTGAAGTCCTTCTCACTTAACCCATTTAATGCTCTGTTTGTGACAAAACGTTTTTTTTTTTTTTAACTAGGAATGAAAGTGTATTGTAAAATTGTTTGTGTAACTACATGACTAAAAGCTCTTTAATGCCTGATTCCCCTTCTATAAAACATGTTGCAAGACAGATACAGCTACCATAACTGATGCATGATTTTAAAGGGTCTATTATTCTCATATAAATATCTCATAAAAATCATTATGTAAACATAAGTGGTGACATTTGTAATGAGTAACTGATTAATTCATGCAGTTTTTAAGTATTGTTAAATTAAATTAAATTTAAAATAAAATAACATTAACATTACCACAGTGCCTGACAATAGAAATGAATACATAAATGATCTTCATTTTTGTAGCTTGCTGTTGCGTCTCTTTAATCTTCCTTTTCCTTTCAGAAAAAGGCATAACGTTTATTTTATTGTACTGTCCAAGAAGTAACACACTTGTGCTCACTCATCTGGTAAAATGTTGGGATTAAATGGGTTTAACGACGGATAACAAGACCCGGGACATCTACAAACATGTATGAAAAACTTTATAGAATGGTTAAACGCCTTTAAATATTTCACATGCAGACAGCCATACTAAATGGTACTGAAAATATTGTATTAACACTACATAAATCGGTAATGCAACAGGTTGCATGTCTTATTATTTTTCAGGGATCAGCAAATGAGCAAATTTAACTCGCTTCCTTATTAAAAAAAAAAATACATAAACATCAATGACGCTATCAAACAACGTTTTTATTTACTTTACTTTTATTCAATTGCTGCGTTTCTTTTTCTGAGATCAACCATAACATCCTCAAGTCGAAACTTTTTTTTTTTTTTTTTTACCTCAGATTTGTCGTCGGTTTGAAAACGGACTCGTCGAGCTGCAGAACGGGTCGAGCACGACGGGCCCGTGAATTAAAATAAAAAACCCACAGCCTTCACCGTTATATATCCAATGTGAATAAGAGTAAACAGTGTGTTATTTTGTGCTGATATTAGATAGGTCAGCGGCTGCTGTCTGGCTCTTGTGTAACGGTCGGTGCGCGCGCTCTCGTGTGTGAGTGTGTGTGAATCACAGTTCACCTTAGTTGAACTTGTGTGATCTAGTTCACGGTAGTGTGAGGCTGTTGGTCCGGTCCGATGGCTGTTGGGAGGCTGAACATCTCTTCTTGATCATTACAAAAAACCAAACTACCGTTAGCGTTACTCTTGTAAGACGCAGGTGTGTCGTCATGTTTTTGTGTGTGTGTGTGTAACGTTAAATGAGAAGGTTTTGATCGTTTTCTCGCAGACAGACCGTATTAACGGTCGTGTGTTAACCTCGTCAAAGTGCCCGCACGACAGACAATTTCAGCCTGAACTTGAATAATAAAAACGGTCGTCGTGGTTTACCCGACGACTCCCGTCAAGTTTCTTTTGTTTGTTTGTTTTGCCGTTGGCCGTTTCTAACAACAGCGAAAGGAGCACGACTGGTCCAGATGAAGCTCAGAAGCGGATGAAACGCCGACATAATGTAAGTTTTCCGTTATCGTGTTTTAGTTGGTCCCGCTTGTCGTTTTTTTTTTACTTTAATGCTTTTATTCCGCGGTTACGCTTGAAATTACATGCGCCAGTCATACGAAGCCGGCATATGGGGCATTATTGAACTGTAGCCTAGTTTTCACAGCTTATTTTCCTGGCATCAAATGTAAAATATCTGTCGAGCACGCATTCAAATGAACTATACGAGGAATAACTCATTTTATGAGTGCATGCTGACGAGAACAATGGCGTTATAGACATTGGAGATAGAAAAGAGGTCAGTTTCTCGTGCCCAGACGTTTTTGTTCATGCTTTTCTAATAATCGATAGTGCTGCTCTCTTATTCGGGTTTGTGTAGACTCTTCTGTTATTGAAGGTACCAGGAAGACTGTTCTGGTCTTCTCATTTAAAAGAAATGTAAATATAACGTGTGTATTTCATAAATGGGACTGCTCACTAAAATATTCCTGCCAGACTTATGTATTTTTAACAGACCTACTTCAAACATATCAGACTGGGCTGAGGTTGTGTCATTAATAAATGAATCTCAACTGATATTATTATTAAAAAATAATATGAAGTGACCCCTTCATACTGAAAATTTGAGTTGATTTCCTTTACTTAAGTCCTAAGACGCCCCTCTTAGAGTAAATGCCAATGCAGTTATAAAAACACATTCAAGTTATTTTACAAGGCTTTATATCTGTAGATGGATATTGCTGTTGTTGTATTTTGTATTTTATTTAATTATTTATTTTTACAGTCAGTGAGAATAGAGCTTATTCTGAAATGTTAGACTGTGTGTGTGTGTGTGTGTCTGTGTGTTGCAGTGGGGCTTGAAATGGCGAAAATCTCTTTCAGACTCAACCCAGAGATGGAGTGTACATCCACCTTTTATCTGGTATGATTTTATCTTAATTTTCTTTCTTTCTTTTTTTTATAAAAATAATTGAATGCGATAACAATCTGCTGAAATATGCCTAAAGTGAGATAATTGATATTTGTGTGCTGTTTTGTGCAACTACGTCAGCGAGATAGTGAAAGATGAAGCCTACTGAATAATGTAAACTTGTTTTAATGCACGCATAATGCTTTATTGTGTATATGTGTTTTGTAATATATTATTTTTAGATTTGAAGGTGCATTGATTTGTGCACCTCATTATGTGTCTGTGAGGCTTTATTTTATGGTTGTTGACCACTCTGTGTGTTGCGCACACATGCTATAACATGTTAACTAACATCCTTCGAGATTTTTTATGCTGACTATGCAATTACCAACCCAGTTTAATATGACGTGCTTATGCTGTAATTTCCTTCTGTGAATCAGTTGCTAAACTGAAATAAGTGATTTTTTTTTTTTTTACTCAATAGGAACACAAACCACTTCAAAAATATTTTGAAAGCACCATCTTCTCACCGCCAGATTTATTCCTCCATTTGTAAAATGTGTTTTGAATTTGTTGTCGGTGGTAATTTTGGCAGACCGAGTGCATTAGAGAAATTCAGATGTGCTTTAGTTGCCCTTATCATTGCTTGTTTGCCTTTTGAATGAATAGTTATAGCCTCTAAAACTAAGCATAAAATCTTTTTTTTTTTTTAAGAGTGGAGATGTTTTAGGTATTTCTGAGGTTTTACATAAAACCTCAGTCAGATGTTTTACATATGCGTGTCTCCTAATGTGACCCGATGCTAACTGTAAGCAACAGCATTCATTATTTTGAAGGGCCTGTGTGTTTTTATTTTTTCCACAATCACTTTTCTAGTTATATACCTTCTGAAAGAGAAGGAGATATTCAAAATGCAGATGATGTCAGCACTTCAAAACAACAAAAAGAAAAAAAGGTCATTTCAGCAATCTGTTTCCAGTTGTCTTAATGTTGTCACTCAGCCCTGGAGTTATCTTGCCAAAAATATCTTTTCATTTACATCTCCTGTTGGGGAAGTAACCAAACCGCTGTCGAACACAGAGCTGCGCAACCAAGGCAGGAAGGCTCAGGCCAGGCCGATGCTGAGAGCGCACGACCGAGGCCAGATCGCATTCCGTAGGTCTTGCTGAGTTCGTAAAGTGTGTGTGTACATGCTGGAAGTGTCTTTCCATGACTGGCCCCTGGTGCTACAGCCACGCCAAACTGTCAATCCCACAGGAATGTCTCCCCAAACTCTCTGCAACAGATGACAGAAATTTGGCGTATGGTATTATCATATTCTTTTTCTCTCAGCCTTTTTTCCTTTTTTTCTCCATCCCTCCTCTGCCTTTGTGCTCGGCCTCAAGTTTTTCAGTGCGCTCTCTCTCCTTTTTCTCTTGCTGCATTTCAGCAGAGACAGAAGGCCAAACATGTAATGTGTCAACATGACCTGGACTCAGTACTGTAATCTGAGTGTTTCGCTTGGCCTTTCGAAACGATTTGATAATGACGGCGGCTCGTTACTGGCATCTTTTGCTAAAACGCTTTGAAATCGCTAGATAATTGAGCAAAGCCAACCAAGCCCTTCAAGATTACAAAGAGGCAAACAATCCTACGCGCTCTTTGCGCCGACAGAGTCATAAATTCATCTGTCTCGTCACTGGCCCACATCCAAGCCGGTTTACCTCAGTTAACCCTTCGGAAAAAAAAAAGCATACATCATTTGAAATTTAAAAAGCAATCACCACAGGGAGGGGAGGCGCCTCGTCTAACCTGACACATTCGCACAATCAATCCTCGCTTTTGTGTGGCTCTCAGATACAAGCGGCTGGATGATTTGAGTGGCCTGCAGTGTCAGCTGAGGTCAGGGGCGTGTCCTAAGCTTTTAGCCCGTAGCCTGTCTGAAGCTGGCACTAAAAGGTTGCACAGATGTGAGGAAGAGCCGTTAGAGCAATGCGTGTCCGACAGGAGTCGGGAACATTATAGAGCACAAGGGGACGTGCCTAAGCTGCTCAGATTCCGAGTGCAGCAGAGGACAGTCAGACTGACACACATTCTGCAGTCTCGGGGTTGTGTTTTACCTGTCATGCAGGGAGACATCAGGTGACACATTTTGTGAGCGCATGTGCACAGGGGAACTGAGGTCGTGCGTGTGATTTATGTATGTCGGCATGTGTGCGTGTTCGTTTCAGAGAGGCAACTTGTGGATATGAGCGAGGAGCTCTTAAGTGCTTGACCTAATTTCGCAGGCAGAGAAGAATTCGGCAGTGAAGGCCTTCCTCTGTTAGTGTGTGGTTACTGTGCTGGGTGTTTCCTCCCAGGGTCTAACAGGAAGCTCATGTTTGAGTTCATTTGAGGACAGGGAGAAGGCTTTTCTTTCCACTGTGGATCGTTCTAGAGAGGGGGAGAAAGCCAGGGCCTCAGCTCTGAATCGCCCTTCTGCAATCTGGCATGTGTTTTAGCTCCTTATACTGCTGTATTGTCTGTTTTGGCTGAACTTGGGTTTTTTCGCTCCTGCCAAGAAAACATCTATTTTTTGGGCTTACAGTGAGCAGAAGCTGACTTAATGAATCCTGCGAGCAAATGAAACAATCCCCTGCAGGGATCTTTTCTGCTTCCTCTGGTTCAGTTTTACATTCCAGGCTCAACTGAGCCGGGTCGTGACCCATGAAAATGCTGTGCTGTTCACCGACAGTTCTGGAATCGTGCACAGAAGAGATAAGACGATAAAATGAATTGAGGTGTTTGTGCATTTCACTGAATTTTAGCAAATGCTCATTGGCTGTGCTTTGTTGTTTACAGGTTCTGGGACTTTGGACGACACGTGTGTTGCAGGACTACGCAGGTGAGAATCAATTTGACACACTGAAATGACCAACAACACACATTTGCATTGCCACTCCATGCCACAGCAAGCCAGATTTGTAAAGGAACTAATATTTAGCATAAATTAAATCCTTTATTAAAATATAAAATGCACAATATCTTTAATTTACATGTATTTAGTTTATCACATGCTTTTATCCAAAGTGACTTAAAAATAGGCATGTTGAACCCAACTGTTGAATTGTAAATATTCTGGATATACACACATTAAAATACGACTTAAAAGTTCAGAAGTTCAATTAAAATAATTTTACATTATTTAAAGATTTTCATTTTGAATGCACACTGCAGCCAGTCTGCAGGCTTGCAGTATTCGTGTGGTCTCTTTGAATTGCGAATTCTGTGTGGGAGGTCTCTCTATTCATCTTCCGTGAATGTTTCATGTTGATCGTTTAGTGAAGTAAGAAGGTTTCAGGTACTCTAGACATGTCCTTTCCAAATTAGAATGTACATGATACGTATTGCATAGTCCTAAATGTTCTTACACTTGATTACATGTTCAGAACATCATACGCAGATCAAATCTTACATCAGACAGTGGGGTTGCTCAAATCTAGGGCACGTCTTTGAGAGCTTATTTCTATGGTGGGCAGAGCAGAAAAATGATGAGGACTGACCTGTTAGTCTCCCATTGCATCAGTTTGACTGAAATTAGAGGCAGATTTGGGATGAAAGGTTCACAGTATCCAGATTGTCTGAAAATGATCACTTCGGCTTGCCTGTGTTCATAACCACACTGATCAAACATGATTTATCTTAGCGGTGAAGTTGTCGTCTGATCTACAGGTTTGGTCTTTGGGTTCTTTGTGACTTTCTTTCTCTAAACCTGTTCATCACTGTGTAGGTTGACATGTCGGTTTTTACATGGATTTCCAAGTGCGTGAAATTAGCATGACATGAACAAAAGCATTCTGTCTTTCTGATCTTTTTACTTTTGCAAAATATCCCAGTACCCCCCAAATAATTTTATTTATTCAAGACTCAATGCTTCCAAACTTTGTAAGCAGTCAGATAAGTATTAGGATGTTTGCGTCACATGTTTCAATATTCTCTGTGCATGTATTGTGCAGTGGAGGAAAAAGAGTGACTTGAAACAGCTGGTTCTTTATCACTCAAACATCTAACGGTCTCTTTCACACATTAGTCCCATTTCCTTGTCTCCTGCAGCGTGGATATACTCTTAGGTCATGTGCCGTTTACAGGTGTCATCCAGATGTTTTCTCGCGTGTTCTGATGCTCCCTCTGTTAGTACTTAATGTCATTTTTGCAGAAATGTTTCTCATCTCTAGCAAAGGGTCTCGTGCTTACACAAGCTTAAAGAAAAAGCATGATTTTTTAATATTATTAGTATTACAGATAAATAGTAATAAACAGAATATCCACTTTTAGGATTGTTTGATTCATAAATCTTGTTTTATTTTCTGGATATTGACCACTAAACTGTATACAGTAATTGACCCATCTAACCAATTTCCTACACACATGCGCTAGTTTCATGAGTTGTATTGCTTTGCAGTATAATGAAATTATTTAAACTCTGATCAATATTTCATATCCATTTATTTATTTAAATAGCTGCATAATAAATGCTTTTATATAACACATCAGAATTGTTACACATCCATTACATGTATATTGTTAATTCAGTCTTAATTGAATAAGTAGAATTATTGTTATTTATCAGTATTTATCAATAAAAAAGCCCAACAAGTGAAGACGATGTGTGCACATTTTATGCATGAACATATATTTGTTGTATAATACAATATAAATATGTTTTTGTTTTTATATAATTAAATAAAAATCACATATATTCCTCATTTTGCAGCAAAGTTAGTCATTGTAAACTTAGGATCTGTTTTATACAGGATAACATATGCAGACGGACAACCGTTTTGGCTGTTTTGTCACGTCACGTTGTTCTTTTCAGCTTGTTGCACCACGAGTGGCATGTTTTAAGACACTGTGTCAAGTTAAAAATATTGCAACTTTGAAAAACGCATGTGTTCTGTTCTGCTCCGTCCAGCTGTAACGTAAGAACCCAATCTGTGTGACTGTGAGCTACTCCATCTGCTCTCTGTAGGTGCGGGTTAATGATATCAGAATTTCATATCGATTTCATATCATAGCTAAAGCTTCCAATTTAGCCACTGTTGCATCCAAACTTCTTTCCAACTACGACAAATCGAGACCAAATTAGAACTTTTTCGTTTGCATAATGATAATATTATCTTGATATTATCCTACACAGTCATAAAATCATCCGGCTTCAGCGGAATAGTGTCCTTGAGTTATTTCATCGTTAGAGATCATAGCCATGCATAAAATGTTATTTCATAAACTTTTTATTTAGCATGTAATAAATCTCAGAAGTTGCACAGGGATGAATCTTTTGATCAGCAAGTGAGTTGCTTGTGCCTAATAGTGTTTTAAAATGATTTACCTCAGTTCACTATCAGACTATGATTAATGTGATTTTTATTTGACTGACATTTTATGACCTGTAGAACTTGTTCATGCATTGTCTTCCGCCTTTCTGCTTGTTGTAATGACAAATGAGGTGTGTCACAGTGGCTTTTTATCTTACATTTCACACTTTCTTTACTCATAGGCTATTTTTTGTTTTTTTAAGAGCGAAGAGTTTTGTTGCAAAGTAATGTAATTTTTATTCAGGTTCTGCAGCAGTAGTGAAAATTAGTATTTTTTAATCGTGTGATCTCCCAAAAACAACTGACAAGAATCTGTCCATCCAGAGGAATAAAGCTCCTTCCAACTCTTTATTGGTAAATATCCTCCCTTGCCACATTCAAGTGACCATTGTGTCAGCCTTAAGCAGTTCTGTTTGTTATTCTATGATGGATTGCCTTTTCAGCATTTACGACAAAGAAAAATTGAAATGGCTGTATCAGTTAATCTTTTAAAGATCTGAGAAGCAAAACATGTTTAAAGTTGTGTTTACTTAGATGTGGCAATATTCTGACAACTAGATTTCCCCCAGAAGTGTACATTTTGGCTCTGTGACACTATTAAAACATTGTTTTTTGTTCAAACACCCCGACACAGCAACTTTGATTTGTCCATTGGCTTGAGTTTGTTTAATTCTTTAAATGAAAGTCATGAGATGAACAATAAATGCAGTTTTTTAAACAAACATCAACTGAAACTCTTACAGACCTGTTTTGTTTTTTATTAGGCTGTTGTTAGTGTTGAGTTTGAAGGCCCAGCTCCAGACGAGGGCTGCTCCATGGGTAGGCCAATGTTGTATTGTTGGCAGTGGCTCATTTGAATAGCCCTTTAGTATTTTGTGTGAGCAAGTCAGCGCCATTTGCATTTGTTCCAGTCACAAAGGTTTACAGGTCAATAGAGACCAAGCTAACATGCAGAGGAACCCTCTCTCCTCTTATTCTCCTTTCTCTCCTGTCTCTCAACCTTCTTTTGCCCTTCCTTGGTTGTCATGATAAACTCTGCCCGTCTCCCTGGGAATGTGTTTGTGTATGCGTATGTGTGTGTGTGCGTAGCAACACCTCAGATGTCTGGTGAGTGATTAATTCTAAGCTGGGAATAAGATTGAAGAGAGGCCCCTGGTAACCCTCAAGCAAACACCAACAATAATTTGATTATCACACTTGAACATGCTTATTTAGCCTGTGCATGGTCATGCATGCGTGTGTCTGTAGATCTGCACACTGAGGCAGAAGAACACAGAGCATACCTGATTAAATGGAGCCCATTCAGGACTGTTGTTTGTAAGCAGTTTGAATGGCTGCAGTGCTGACACATGGCTTCTTAGACGATCGCACATAGACAGAACCAGAAGTCCCAGGTCTTCATAATTAATCCTAGAGTGATCAATCCAATCCTTAGAGCTTTAACTCTGTACTTTCCATATGTCATACACACATACAAAGGCGTTTACATATGACAAAAGTTTCCCACGTGTTACGAGCTCCTTGATTTTTTTAATTTTTTTATGAACGGTTGCAGTTTTGGGTAAATGTTTATAAATGTTTATTTATAACAAGTACCAGTTTAGTTGCATTCGTTTAGAAATAGTTTACCTAAAAATTACATTTCTATCATTATTTGCTCAGTGTAATGTCCTTTTAGTTTCTTTTTTTTCTGGGTAATTTAAAAAGTTATTTACAGCAGAATGGCCAAGCTGCTTTTTTCCATAATGTGAAACTAAATTATAACTACAGCTGTGAGGCAGGTTTTAATACATATTTCAGTGAATAATGACTTTAATTTCAGTCAGTTCCTCTCATGAAGTCTTTCCAAGAAGATTCCGTGGTGCATTTTGACTTTTTTTTTGGAGCTTGACAGTACCTGGTCTCCATCTGTTTTCATTGAATGGTTGAGAAAAGCATCAATATTCTTCAAAAGTTGCCTGTTCTACAGTGCACAAAATTTATTAATGATTAAATGAAAACATTTTTGGGTGAACTATTTCTTTATAACTTAAAAATCTTAATAATATTACAGTTTGCCACATACTGCTTTGGAAAGAATTTTTATATGTTGGTCTACATGAGCGACATGATACATACGTCTTGCATAGTAAAAATTGCAGTAATGCTGTGTCATTATGAGCATGCATAGCACAAATGTGCTTAAAATATGAAGCTCTCTGGTAGCACAACAGTACCATAACCTAATTTTTGTTTTTGTCAGAGACATGACACTGCAATTTTGATAATATCTTTATTTATTTATTGACTTATTTTTAGTAAGAAGCTATCTGATATATCATGCACTGTAAAAAGTTAAAATAAACTGCTGTTTCCCGATTTATATTTGATCTGATCTAACCCCTTAAAATTGTTCTATTAATTTTGTCTAACATAATAAGTCATATTAAGTTATAGTAAATAACACTTTATTTAGATTAACCACAAGAGCATCTCTATTAGCATTGCTAGCTTTTCTGAAATGTTAACAGTGCGTGCATTTGCGCTTTTGACAATGTTTTTAGTGTGGCCACAGGAAGGCAGTAGTCAATCTCTGCATCTCTCTTGTGGTCCATTATTGTCCCCTCTGAGCTGGACGTGTGAATTGCAGCACAAAATGTGGGCTGCTGGATCAGCATGCATGCTACATAAAGACTGCTTTTGTTATAGCTTGCACGCTCATGACCGCTGGCATCTATAGCCCCTCACCCCCAACCACATCAAACTACCAGGCTGAGTAGAGAAACCCCCGTGGAGGGAATGGACAGTGACATTAGAAGCTCACAACCATAGAATTTTATAGCAAAATTATTGAATAAACTTTAAATAATATCCTATCTTTTTCTATTCCAGATCAAATTTAAGTGAATTTGTCTCATTAGAGATTCATTATATAAGCATAACACAATTTTAAGCTATAGATAATGTTCCAGTGCAGCATAACTCACTCTGCTCACTATTTGCGATGTAATTATGATTTGAAAATTCCATGCAGCCCTTTAATGCTGTCAGTAGAGGATGAGTCTGTCGGGCCTCGGTCGACATGGGCCTTGGAACTAGAGCGAAGACAGCAGACGTTGCCTTGCAGCCACCGGGCCAATATTGCACCATGTTCACCTCAGCCTATTAAAGGTTGGGATTCCCATCGGGAGAACACTCACGCGAAGACAATTAATGGAACAAAAAATAAGAAGAAAAACCATGACAAGATAATACATTTGCGATAATGAGCCTCCACTGACCTATAATCATCCTTTTAAAATGAATTTTAACCAGGATAACGTCCTTGAACACCAGCAATGACAAGTGCCACATTCCGTGTGGCTTTTCTAAAAATTGGATGTTATTATAGACTCGCGATGATGACCTAGGGAGAGCTTTTCATTCCCAGGAGAGCAAGTTGACCTCTAGGCCATCGTTTCAGTCCTTCGGGAATAACTGAGAAATTATAGATGCGTAGTACTATTTGTTTTTACATGGTATTAATTAAAACGTATGTAACTAAGACTGTCAACCAATGCTAGTCTGACTCAAATAATCTGTTTATGCTCTAAAATTTAACAACTGCATAGTGACTAAATTTAGTCTGACGCTGTGCTCAATTAAAAAAGGAAATTACACTGTAGCATTTTTTTATGGCCTTGCCATTATTAAAACCATGCCTCACTTATCTGTTTGTTTAATATAAAGAGCAAATCAACAGTAAAAACATTTATGTAAAGAATTTCATCATCCAGAGGGTATGATGATAGCAGGGCATCATCCGGGACATCCCTTGCTCCGGTCGTTGGCGGTTGCAAAGTAAGAGGGTTGACTGGGTGTAGAAGGCTCAGCTGGGGCAAATCCTGGAGGTCCCATCCACTCGGAGGCAAAGTGACGTGGCACATGCAAAAGCAGTCTGTGCTGGCTTTTAAGAGCCAGAGCTTTTTAAGTGCCAGAACTGTCCCCATTTCACTCATACACGCTCACACACACACACACACACACAGAGCTCTCCAGCACTCAGGAAAATAAAGAAGGACTGGTGTGTTAAAATGTATTATTAGAAGCAAACCAAAATGGACAGGCCGTTTGGAGTGGAGATGAAAGTTAACATGCATCAGAGGTTATTTAAGGGGAGTAAACGGAATGATGCCTGTGCTGCATGTTGGGGAAATATTTGGATACGGACATAGCAATTAATTTGAGGAAGGTTTGTTGTGTGTAGCTTCAAACTGTTTTCCCTCTTAAAGCGTTTGAATGCATCAGAAGTCATTTATAATTTAACAGTGTTTAAAATTGATTTAAAATCTCACATTTGCTGGAGTTCATTTGTGGTTAAATATTTGCTAGTCATTTGTTGGAATAATTACTTTTTGTGTTTATGCCCTTTCCCCCAGAACTTAAAGTGATATATTTGGTTCCGTGGACAGCATGTGTCTTCTCAAAAATAGTGCACCTGTTCAATTGTGCTTTTTTACTTGTGTTTTTATTTTCAAATGGTCTGATCGTGTTTGGTAGTTTCAGAGTTAATCAAAGTGCTCTGTAGAAAGTTCTGGAGATTGGAGCATGCGGCAGTTAGCGGCCATGCGAGTGAGCTCTTGTGAAGTGGACACAGAGAAAGTCTGTCCCGTCAATCCTTTTTTTAGTCCCTTTTTCCCCACACAACTGAATTTTGAGTTACTTTTAGAGTAATGTAGCTTTTAAAATGTTTTATTGTCTTTCCAGCTGTCAGCTACAGATAAATTCACAAGTGAAGTAAAAAAACTCTTGTTTAAATTCATTTCTTTTTAACCATTAAATTGAGACCTAAATAATCAACTCATTCCTAATTTATGTTGCTGTGGCACTATTTGACTTTTTTGCAGAATAGTACAATAATAACACATCACAACACTAAAGTGTGACGATCTAAAAAATTCCTTGCTTCGTAAAAACTGCAAAGCTCAGTAGTGTAGTACATTTATTATGAATAGTGTAAATTTTTTATTTATAATCAAATTTGATAACCATGCTTTTATATTCATAGCTGTTCATTAGAATAAAGTTCAGTTTTAATATTGCAATGCCATTTAAAGAAGAAATCAACAACTAATAAAATGTAATATATAAAAATAGCATGTAAGGAAAGTTTAAGACAGAGAGAGCATTTAAATAGAAGTTTTGTTGTATAATTTCTGTTTATACCTGAATTCCACAACTCAATTACAGTGATTTAAAATTAAAATGTAAAATTCGCATTGCTGAAATGTCTCTTGTTTTTAGCAAGTAAGAGACAGAAGATCCATTCAGTCGTATTTTTCACTGTATTAAACTAATTTCTCCTTAAGAGTATCCATTGTTCTAATTCAGAAGCATGTTAGAAATGTTTTATTTTTAAAGACATAGTGCTTCTGCCTTTTTTTAATGAAGTGATGATTTAATATAATTGCTAATAGGAACAAGCTTCTTACTTTGTTGAATCTCCACTGCCGGTAAAAAAGGAGGACAAAACAACTTTTTAAATGAAAACATAACTTGTACAATCTTTATATCATTCTTTTGGTAAAAAGAAGGTGAAATCTGTGTTGCCATTCCTATGTTTTTTGAAAAAAAAAAAGATAAATTATATTGCATTGGACACTTTTTGTTTTTTTGGAGATTTCTGTCTTCCTGTTTCATTGTTTGCAAACTAAAGATGTTTTCTCTTTTTATGTTAATATAAATAGATATAAAATACCACTTTATAAAAATAGTAAAACAATTACATTTCCATTTTTCATTATGCATATTGAAATGTCATTCAGCCTTTGTCATACTGTAGTCGGTTTGTATTATTTTATTCATTTGCATTGTCTTACAAATAACAGTGTTTATACTACTAAATTACAGTAAATGTATCTGCAATAAATAACTAAAAATAAATAAATAATTAATTAAATCCCATAAATTAAAATGATGGGAAACAGTCATTTTATTTTGTTGCTACTACAAAGCAATTGTTCACAGAATTTAAAAAAAAAAAGTTTTTTTTTTTCTCAAATCGCCTGAAGTTTCACAAAACATTAATATCAAATGCCTCTCTGTCTTTTTTTTTTACATCTCTCAAAATAAATATATGGTTTATAAATTTTTTCCCCCCACAATTGTAATCTTTGAATGATTGAATGATTTGTGATTGTCATCTTAATAGTGGTTAGATAGAAGATCACACCATGTAGAAAGTAACTTGCATGCAAATCCACATCAGATCAATGCTTTTTTTTTCTCTTCTGACTTTTTTTTGTTGTTTTTTTAATATATATATATATATATATTAATTTGTTTTTTTTTTTAAATATTCTTCCTTGATGCCTTTTTTTAAGCAGTCCTGACCGTCGATGTAATGGCTTGTCACTCTGAACACAAACACGTTCAAGGTTATGCTTACTGTTTTGCAGAGCCGTAACAATCACACTGCACAGTTTCTTTCGTTACAAAATATTCAGATTTGTTACACCAAATTATGATGGTTTTATTTATAATACAGACATCTGCATAATTACACACAGAGAGCCTCATCCTCCCTGCGTGGACATAGGCGCATGCTCTTATCAGAGGTGACCGCCATGTTGTCTAACTGTCCTCCATTTTGTGATTTCAGACCTTTACTGTACTGTAGCACAGCTGCCCCACCCTTGCAAAATTATGCAGTCGGATCCCAATGGATCCGAAACATTGACACTAATCCTTGCTGATTTCATCTAGAATTATTGAGCTCTTGAACTTGGACACAAAATCATTTTTACCTTGTGTGATTGTTGCTTCGGTGTTGTTTCAAATGATGGAACTATTACTGTTCTATCAAAAAACTGTTTTGAAGCGTCATTTTCTTTTTTCTGTAGTATTGCAGATTTTTAAAAATGCTTTAGTTTGCAGTGGAAGGGCAGGGATGGGATATTCTTAAAAAATACCATACCAGTAGCTTGGGCTCATGATTAATAAATGTATTCTGTTCTTTCACTGCTAACAGAAAAACAATTGTCCTCATATTAATTGACAGGACAAGGACAGCAGGAAACATAAATGTAGTTCACAATTTTCTTAGAGCAAGAACAAGGTGTGTGTGTGTGTGTGTGTGTGTGTGATAATGGCATCTTCCAAGTTTGTGGTAAAATTTAATCACTCCCACAGAATAAGTTGAAACATGCTGTAGTACATTTTCTGTTTTAATTTGTTTAATGTAATCCATCATCACTCTTGTTTAAAAGTCGGGGCAATTTTTGATCATTATTATTATTAGTGTGTTACAGTTTGAAAGACAATTTCATTTGAGACGTTATCAGTGAAGAATCAAGGTAGTCATCTTTTTTATTTATTTCATTCTCATTCATTTTATTTTTGATTAATAATAATTAAATATGAAATAGTTTAATATATATATATATTTTTAAAGTTTTTATTTTGCTGATTTAATGATTTAATTATAATTAAAAAAAAACAGAGTAAAAATCATTATAGACTATTAGAATCTTCTGTGGAATTTTGACTTTATTGAATAAATCTTTCAAATAATTGATTTATTAATTATTATTGTTATTATTATTATTGTCAGTTGGTGTCAGTTTTTTCAGAGCTCTGCTCGTGTTTCTATCAGTGCCACAGCGGGCCGTAAGGGTCATTAAGCGTCTTCTGACGGCAGGCAGAGGTCAAGGGAGTTAATCGGAGTTGATGGAGGGGCCCTCTGAGTGACAGTCCTAAGGGGCTCACCTCTTAATCTCTGTTTGTCTGTGTTTTAGTACTCTTTACCTACACAAAGCAAACAGCACCCTCCCTCTCAATGGGGACCAGACTGCTTCCAGTCTAGCACTTCTGACCTGTGGGTCGTGCCCTTTGTTCCTCCCTCTACAGAGGCTGACCTCAGATTTCACCTCTGTAATTGAGGAGTCCTGTAGACACGTGCCCACGGGGGCCCAGGAGAGACCACCACCGCTGCAAGCTCACTGCTACCTCTGCGTCGGAGGAGAAGGGTGTCTAAAAATATGACGTTTCTTATGAATCCTAAGGGAAAAAATTGTGGACGATCAGATTTTGCTGTGGTTCTTGTTGTGTAAAACACTGCTTAATTAGCTTAAATGTGTTCTATACATACACTGTGCGTGTAGGTGGGCTTGTTTTTACTGAACATTAATATTTCCCTCTGTATATAAAATATATAAAGATCTTTTGCAAAAGATTTAGCCGCTGATGGACATTTCAGATCTTAAACATGTTGATTTTTCTGTGCACCTCCAACTCTCAGTTGATTAACTAGGCCACCAACTAGGATTGAAATGCTTCTCACTTCTTTAGTTTGTGCCAGGCTTGTCTTGTTGTGTTTTAATTAATTTCTGCTTCACGGGAGTGCTATGTTGTCTGTATTGAGACACTGTTGTTTTTTGTTTGCGTTTTTTTTCTGTTCACTGATGAAAATTTGCAGGTTAAAGAAGCTCATGTTTTTAGTTTTTACTCATTGCCTTCTCCACAAAAACATAATTATGGGTGGAAATTTGCAGCTCAGTGATGTGCATGTGCAGCACATGGCTGCAAATTCCTTGGGAATTCCTTTTTTAAGTTGTTGATTGTGCTGGAAACCCTGATGTTCGTTTGGGAGGAAAAGAAAATATACTCTCAAGGCCCTACAGACAATTATTAGGATCTGAGATCTCGTGAATGGCTTGTTAATGTTCGTTTAATTTATTATTTTAGTTTGTGCCTTTGATGCCCTCTTCAACCATACATTTAGATCTGATGGGCTTATTGTGCAGTTTAGTATTTAAAAAGCTTTTTTGAAGTAATGTTTAAAGATTATTTTCTTCTCTTTGCTTCAGTTTTGATATTCGATCACTCTAATGTCAAAGACAGACAGATAGGCTAACGTTTATATATATATATATATATGCAATATATGGATGCACTTTTTAAATGTGGAAAAAGTGACCAGCCCCCTGTGCTTTTTAAATTTGCGAAGACACACTAGTCGTTATTGCTCTTTGGTAACTTTAACCTGAGGACACATACATGCTTTTCAAATCACACAAGAGTTTTTTTTTTAATGATCTCAGTGATGGTGCATTAAAGTGCTCTGAGGTTGAGCCCTGAAAAGTACCATAAAGAGTTTGTTTTGATTGGCATTTGATCATAGTCTCTGAGCCTTGTGAAGGATGGGGCCTTAAAGAACAGCTCACTGTTTGGGAGTTGGCAGCCGACCCAAAACCAAAATTGTATCCTCAAATGAACTTTAATGCAATGTACAACACAACACGTGCGCCAAGTCCCGACTCCCTGCTCGCAGGTCCTATAGTAAACAAGCAAGAAAATGAATGCCTGAGAATCAGAAAGAGAGAATGAGAAATAAAGCAGATAATGTGTTTATAAGAAAATGAGAAGCGCAATTTTTCTCATGCGAGGTGCGGCGCCTTTGTGATTGGCCGACAGACGTGGCGCAATGTGACGTGGACGCGTCGTACCTTGTGCCAGAGCGTGCGACCTGTTGCCATTAGGGAATCGGACTCAAAAAAAAAATGGGGGGGTGTGAGCACTTGGAATTTGAATTTGATTTAGCTGTAACTGTTTTAAACGAGTGCGACTCGGCCCAGATTTGGTGTTGAATCGAGGGTGTGGTGTAAGTATGTGTGTGTTGAGAGTATGTATGTGTATGTGTGTAATGAGAGGTCAGTGCCATGAGGGAGCCAGAAAGAGGAGGCCGAGAACGAGGCAAGGAAATCTGGGCGGACCGGGTGCTTTCAGTCCCTCCTCCACGTCAGTGTGTGTGTGTGTGTGGATCTGCGTGTGACAGCCTGATGAGCAGCAGCACCCTCTATGCAGCCATGTTCGCTAGTCGACGAGCATGCTTTTATCAACTCTTTAGTTCGCTAAATGCAGAAAAGGTTCGTGATACAGTCCGATGAACAGGCGCAGGCCCCACACTAGCACGTTTTGGTATGTGTTTTTGCTTTCTCTTTAGGCTTGTTCGCAGTAGAGAGATCATCAGTTTGAACTTGTATCTAACCGCTGCATTGATTAACCACAAAAAAGTTTTGCACTCGACAGTACTGGCATGTTTACAAGAGCGCGCAATAGCCGCACAAAGCATTGTTGGTAAAAATATACCACAGAAAAACGAAATTCTGAGTCCATTTTTTGCATCGGACTGCCTCACAAGTTACTGCATTCTAGTTCTGGGGAGGCAAGACGGAGGTGCACCCCAAAAGATCGAAAAACATGATTGGCGGCATGCTCCGATAATTAATCCTGCACCAGGCGGATTCTCAGGTAGGCCGTGGCTGCAATGTGTGTGTATGTAAGTGTGTGTGTGTGTGTGTGCGGTCACTGCAGATGAAATCTCCCTGCAAATTGCGACAGATGTTTCACCTCCAGACCGTCTCACCCGTGGCTTCTTGGGACAGTGGATGTACACCCCAACATTAGCACGCTCCACTTTTCCCAGAACCCTCCTCATGGTATGGTCATCTTTTTGAACTGCTGGCTTTTTAACGGTTTCTCGTTTGTGATTGTGTAGCTATTCAGTGCTTTCAAGCCCGAGGACAGCTTCAATGATGGAGTTTTGGTCTTGGTGGCGGAGCGCCTGCGCGTTTGGTAAATTGTGTTTGAATGGTTGTTAACGTGTGTGAGCGTATGTTTGTGCACTCTCCGGGTGAACCGGAGTCTGTGTCATGCTTCCCTCCTCTCTTCAGCCCTCCCTCTCTCTCTCCCTCCCTCCCAACTTAAGCTCTCGCTCACTGGCTGGAGCGGTGATTCAGGAAAAAAAAAAAAAAAGATTGCTCACGTACTCCACTGCCTCTCGGTTTCATCATCAACTTTTTTCCCTCCACTTCAGTTTTCCATCTCTCCTCTCCTCTTCTCTAATTCCCTCCCTTTCTCTCTCTCTCTCTCTCTCTCTCTCTCTGTGCAGATAGAAATGAAAAAAAGCCTCTACCGCTGTTTCCACAGTTCAGTCTCCTCCCCTTCACCCAGTCTATACCAAGAGAAGGAGGGATTTTTACTACTCACAGGATTTTAACCCTGTAGCACAACCGATTGGCTCAAGCTGCTTCTCTTCCACTTCAGTTTTTCCAGCACGTCTTTTCCACCACTTCCCTAAACCTCGTCTGCGTGTTCTTCTGCGTTTTCGTCACCTCAAGGCGCTTTCAGTCGGAGCATTTGCGGAAGCCGGAGATGTGTGGCATTTCTCAGCCTCGTCAGGGGTTAACGGATCCTTTCCGCTGCTGAGCTTTGAAAATGGCTGTATTCTCCCTGCTTGTTGCGTGTCTCGGAGAAGGGAGGCGTCTGGAGTTCTATCACTTTAGCGCCACCCTCTCTCTTTTGCCCTCCCTCTCTCATACACACACATACAGTTCTTCTTTCTCTCTCTCTCTTTCCCTCTCTCTGAAAGGAGAGCGGGAGGGCGGTGCGGTGTTGGAGCTTTTTCTGGGACAGGTGCCAATTCCAAACAAAAGACATAAAAAGGCAATGAGTGAAAGATGCCTCGATCGTAAGAAAGAAATATGTTACACGTTGAAACGCAAGAAGTTTGTGGCGACCGCGCGCGCGTGCGGTTGTGCGCGTTTGGTGAATTGAAATGTTTGAAGCTAAGATTTGAAATACTTTTTTCTTTCTCTCTTACAACACTCTCTCGCTCCTCTGGCGCTCTTCAGCCACTGAAGGCATTTCAGTCATGGGGGGGTGAAAAGGGGAGGGGGCTCGGTTTTCAAGCTCCTGAATTATTCATATGCCTGGGCCAGCGCTGCGATCGGACTGGCTGGGACATTAACATGCAGCGGACATTCTGTTTGTCTGTTTGCTAACATTCCTCATTCAAAGACTTGTTAACTGCAAGACGGGCCGACACACGTGTCTCTCGGGTTGCTATTGTGGCCAGGGCCCGGTCATCCTGGACCAGGAGACCGCAGGCAGACGGGAAGCCCAGCGTTGGGGTGGGAGGATTGGCTTGGCCCCCCAGCCTACCTCCTTCGGTCCTTGTGCCTGCTGTGGAAAGCTCACTGCCTCTTCTTCTCCTTCTCTCTCTGTCTCTCTCTCTCTCTCACTCTCCTTCAACACAGGGCTGGTGAAGTGTGTAGAAAAGGCCTTCAGCACTTGTCCTGGAATGTTTCTATCTACAGGCACATGTCAATGTTATTGGGTAAGTTGCGAGTATTTGAGTTTTATGTGGAATTTGTACATATTTAGTTTTTTTTTTTTTGGTTTCTCTGACGTATTTCTTGTTTTTTAGTAGTGTGTAGAATATTCCTGTTATGGTTTTATGGTTTATAAAAAAAAAAGCTTTTTATAAACGATACGATTCCTAAAGAAAATGGCGTAGGGGGTATGTAAAGGTAGTTCATATCAGTGCCCAACAAATATGATATGCCTCTGTAGTGAGGAAGTCGACCTTCCACAGTGCATAGTTTTGGGGTTAATGTTTTTGTGAGTGAGGTATTCTTTCAGGGAGTGAGAGTTTTAAATCCTGTTATCGGAAAAAAGGTTTTTTACGAAGTAACTTTTCATTTTCTGATGCTTTCGTTGTGTGTTTACTGGAACACTTCAATGTAATGAATGGATATGAGCTATTTGGGCCTTGTGTTTGATTATCACGTTATATTGTCGTTTATCTGCGATTAATATTTTTTTGATCACTTTTGTGATATTATTGAAATGTAAAATGGATGCTTATGGATAGAAGCGTTATATATGCCACGTCAGAGGATAGTTTGCTCTGTTATGCCTTAAAACTTAAATATATGTAACGGTACTTGGTGTTAATTAT
This sequence comes from Enteromius fasciolatus, assembly GCA_032361145.1. Taxonomy (NCBI): domain Eukaryota; kingdom Metazoa; phylum Chordata; class Actinopteri; order Cypriniformes; family Cyprinidae; genus Enteromius; species Enteromius fasciolatus. The sequence continues at coordinate 9,169,360 of JAUMHR010000047.1, read as the reverse complement.
CTAAATGTTTTAATTAGAGATACTCTTTAAATTTTTCTTCCTGTTGCATTTTTTTGGCTGCTTAATTTCGATAGCTTTTATGTAAATGTAAAAATCAACTCAACTTTGTGTCATTTTGACAAAAATATATAATTGTTTAAATGTAGACATATTTAAATTTATCCAACATGTCCATATTTCAGGTTGAAATCAGCAGAGAACAATTTCCGCAATTTATAAAAACCTATGAATATACACATTAGTTGTATTTATAAAGAAGGCACTGGCTCAATCTTAACGATTTATGTATCATGTTAAGGCTTTTATTTAAGAAATGCCTATTACGTAAAGATGTCTTTGGAAATGTAGTCTTTTAGAAAATAAATTACCACCCCAGTGTTCTTTTCAGTGTCACACACACACACCGCCTCTCCCTCACACACAAAACAAAAATCTTCTTATGGCTTTTTTAAAAGTAAATAATTTCTAGGTAAAATGGTGTTTTCCGAATCAGAATTTACCAGCTTACCCCTGTGTGATATTAAAGAATCGTTTACATAAAATAGCATTGTGTTCGATCAGTTCATATCGTGTAGAATTTACAGGCATCAAAGTAAACAGTTGTGTTTCTTCTTCATTGAAACGAATGATTTTGGCTCATAGCAGACTGTTTAGTAGTACGAGTGAGAACACCAGGGGCAGTGCTGATGAAGTGTGTTGGCACAGAAAATGCACGTTGGTTGGCAGTGCCCTCCCCCACCCCTTTTTTGGTTGTGAATGGAGTGTTCCAGAGATGATGTATAGTGTAAAGAACAGAGCAGGTGGCATCATCTAAAGAACGAAGAGGGGGGTTGGCATAGGAACGGTGAATTTCAGGATAAATGTACCCCTTTTGCTCATTTGTACCAAAGATATTTTCTCCTTTTTAATTTTTTTTGTATAAAAATATTCATGGTTTTGACAAACGCTGACTAGCTTACATCGTAAATCAAAACGCGCTATTTATTCTTAAAAAAAATGAACTGAAATTTACAGTTCTGACGTTAAGGATTTTCTGGGATCTTTTTTTTTTTTGTCGTGAAAATAGAATTGCGTGTTTGTCAAACTGTAGCAAGGCATTCCCAGACATGCCGAAAAGCAGCGAGCATGTGTGCAGTAACTGAGACACCCGCCCTCGCTGTCACGTACAGACATACACACACTCTCTCACACACACCCAGACACACTTGCAGCCATGTGCTCCATAATAGACCTCTGATTCAGCCCTGAATAGAGTTCCCACGCCTCAGTGTGTGTGTCTGTAATAGTTAAGGGTGTAGACCCCCCCACCCCCACCCTTTTCAAAAGATACTTGTGTACCCTCACACACACACAGTCTAGACTAAAGATGTCTCCTTCATTCTGTTTTGAGGTGTATTTTAGCAGCTACACACTTTGAATTGATAATTAGTTAATTTCGGATGAAGTTCCAAGGGTGGAAAACGAAGGATGCGACAAATCGATCAAAACAATTAAAAGCCTCATAGATTATAATAAATGTTACTTAAATATTTGCATATGTTTTTTATATATATATTTCAAGTGATTTTAATTCTAAGTTTAATGTATAACTTTATATATGTTTTTTCTGCTGGCTGTATGGAATTGCAGCTGAACAGCTAAACATGATTTGCACTAAGAAGGCAATAGGCAATTACTTTACATATGTTATTGCGAGCCAATGTCATGTTAATTGTTGAGAATTAGTTTGTGTATTTTTAAATATTTCAAATTGTGTAATGGTCCAAATGCAGTATGAATGTGTATTACTAAATCGCACATCTCTTTTTTTGTGTGTGTGTGTGTGTGTGTAGAAGTTTCGAGGCAAATACAGTTATTAATTAGATGAAATATAAATCATGCAAGTACTCTTTTGGACATTTTCGGTTTTTATCCAGTAGATATAAATTTGTATTCTCAGTAAGTAATGGTTTATGGTTATTTTTACATTTCTGAAGATAACTGCAGAAAAGCTAACGGACGCTTCGCATTTCGGTGTGTTTGACTTTTTATTTTTATGAACATAAATATATTGAAACATTAGTGTTTCTTTATCATTAGCAAACATAATCTGAAAACGTTTATACTTCATAATCAAGATTCATTAATCATTTAAAAAGTTCTTACAGTGTTTTAGAGACTTAGATTAGCATTTGAAGGAGGTATTAAAGGAGTGTGTGAAGGAGTGATTACCTTAGATGAGGTAGTTATATTTTCATGCAAACAAACATATTCAAAATATTAGAAGCATTGTTTACAGTATTGCTCATATTTTTGTGTTACTGTTCGATAATTTTATTTTTAAAACAAAAATAGATAAAAATGTAAATTGTAATTTTTTTTAATAGTTTCATATTCTAGATGTGTATTTCATTCATTAACGTCTGTGTTTTATGTCAGACTGACAGCAAGAGAATTTACATTACATAGTAAAAAATAAAACTAACATGTTTGAAAATTAATCTGTAGAAAGCTCTAAGTAAACTATGTCTTAATTTTTTAACCACTTCACATTTTTAGTAATTGCGTATGATGGCAAATGTACACGGGCAAGTTTTATAATAAAAATCCTTAGCCGGTGCGCTTCTATAGACTCTGTAGTGAAGTGAAAGGAGTGGAGGACTATGGGGTCATTTGGGGATAACAGTTCTCAACTAACTTGTTTCCCATGGACACAATAGGAGCCAGACATGATTGGCAGGTGACAAAAAGTGGGGTGGAGCTGAGTAATTGTTCAACACTAAGATGATGTCATGGGCAAGCCTTGAGACCAGTAGCCGCTTGCAGTTTTAGCAAAGGATTGTGTGCTGTCGTGTTGATTTTGTCTCGCTGAAATTTATTTTCACTACGTTTTAAGTTTTTCTATCAGAACTAATTGTTTACCTCAATTTTTCACAAAATATAAGTACAAGGAGCCATGGCCTGCCCAGACAAAGCAGAATAATATTATGATACCGATCACTCGTGTAATCTGCGGTTTAAAGTCCAAGCTCAAAGTCCATTACAGACATTGTATTCACGCTCTGTTGTAATCAGTCTGGGATATCTCTCCCCCTCTGGCAAGTCACATGAGGTCTTATGTTTTTTTCTTTCACTGATTTTGTTTGAACAGATATACAATACAAACACAGAAGATGGCTTTGCTTCGGCAGCGATAAAACAGCCAGAGCTTTATTCTGTCAATCAACAGTTCTTAAATCATGTAACACAAAATGCTTCTTCAAAGACCGTGCGACAGGTTTCTTTGTCGTGTAACTTGTTTGTACCTGCAGTATTGACACTGCACAAATAGAGATATAAACAAAGTGTAAATGAGCTGTGCACTTAAAAGTCAAGCGATGATTAAAGGAAATAAGAATCGCTATGTTTAGCAGCCTTTCTGTATAATGGGTCTATTGTCACTGAATGGTGAAAAACTGAGGGAATATGGCATCAGCGCCACCTCATGGCTGTTGGCTACTCCACCAGCTCCTAAAAGTTCCAGTAATTTAAGAGCATAACGATCTATGGTTTGTTTCACCGCTAATGTAAACTACAACCTGACTGCTTTTATCAGTAGCGATGTTTCTAATACTCTGGTGATGTTAGTAATCAAATGAGTGCAAATTGCTTGGGTGCTTTAGAGAAATATATTTGAAGCCACTCAATGAATTATTTGCTTTTAGGAAACGCAATGTTTGGAAATCGACTTGTGTAGGGAGTTTCAGAATAACAACCGTTTAAATGGATTGAGTCTGAGTTAAAGTATCATCTAATCTCCCCATCATCTTTGTCTCTTTTTGAGTAAATGAAGCAGCTTTAGGCTGTTTTCCAACTGGACAGTGAGTTCTTCTCTCGACCATGACATATTTGGACACACACTTTAGTCATATGACATAGTGACAGAAGGTCAATTATTAACTGCATGATGTGTTAGAAATGTTTGAGGTAATCAGAGCACGCTAGTGAAAATGCTTGTATTGGTATGTTTTATTTAATTAAAAAAAGTCACATTACAAAATATATTGTCATGATAACACAATATGTTGTCATACTTTGGGTAAAAGAAATTTGATATTAAAATCTAATTGTTTTAGTAGCTTTTGCTTTTAATAACAGCAGCTGCATGAACTTGAACTTGTATTATCTTACTTTTGTTTGGAATTTTAAGTTTGTTTCTAGATTAAAAAAATGTATGAAACACTGCAAACAATCAATTTATTTTTTATTAAACTATTTTTAATTGTTGTTTTTTAAGGTAAAACGGCACAAGATATTGGGAGTTCATATATACATGTTAAACATGCTTTACCACTTACTATTTTTCTTACTGAGAAATGTCTTGGTGTCAAATATTTATTATTTCAAATATAGTTTATGCTTATAACAAGAAAAATAGTTAGTGAAAGATAGCAAAAATCTTAATATCTTTTATCTTAACCTGAAAATATCTGTGTGTAACCACTCGCCCGTGTGAGGTTGGTGGCCTGTGTGAGTCAGCAGTTTGTGTGTGCCTCCTCCTTGTCTGAGGTAAACCACGCTGCTGCCCACAGCCTTACTCACTCGCACTGAACCTTCCCGCTCTGACCACACACACCCGTCCTAATCCACTCATGCACCCCTGTATACTGTCAGGGTCAACAGTAGACACACACACAGCACAACAGATGACACAAGTCAAACAGGACGTGGAGCTGATGTGACTAACTTGAGTGTGTGAATTTCGTGCATCAATAATCCTCTCTCTCTCTCGTTCTTTCACAGATGGCAAACCCAGAAGGTGACCGTCTACCTTTCTCATGTTGGTGACCTTGATGATTTTGAAGGATCTCTGACTGAAGCTTTGGAGATAGAGGTGATAGGGGCTGTATTTGGTGAAAAGCAAAGAGTGTTGTATGACAAAGAGTTTTAGCCCACAAATTTATGCTGCGTTTCACATATTGGGTATCTGTGATACCTAATGCTGTCAGTTACTGTCATGTGGTTTGTTAGATACAGTGCAGTCATTAGGCATTTTGTAAAAGAAGGTAAAACAGGAAATGGAAGCTGCTGTTGCAGGAAGAGGAAGAGAGAGACTGTCGTTTGGGGTGAGGTAGTAGGTTGTATAGTTTGAGGGTTTATCCCTTGCTGTCAGATAACTATACAACTTACTGTCTTTCCCGAAGTGACCGAAGTGCCATCGCTTCAGAACATGGAGGACGTCAACTAAAAAGAAGAAATTACGCATTTCCAGGTTTCAGCATTATTGTGTTTATCTAGATATGTTTAATGCAGACTTAAATGTTTAACAGGTATTTGCAATAAAAGAATTTAAAAACATGGTTCATGCCATACTGTCAGCATCACCAAAACAGCACTTGTGAAATTTGTGTTAGAAATGCATTAATGCATCACATGTTGGTCAAGCATTCACGTGAATCCATAAAAACTACAGCATACGCAGAGAGTCGTGATAACAATATGACAAAAAAAAAAGACACATTTTGCGCGAGAGCTATACTCCATACTGTCATATTTAAGGGCTTATCCCTTTTCATTAAATAGCCAATAGTCTTCAGTTATATCACAGTCACGTCACGTATGATTTCGATGGGACACAAATCGATGCAGTGAAGCTTGTGTCTGTGTTTGTGGTAGAAAACTGAGTAAACTGAATAATACAGAAGCATGTAGGTGGGTTCAAAGCTAACAAGAACTGAAAAACCTCAACAATTTTAATGTAAATATATATACTAATATAAAAAGGTTTAGTATACTGCATTTTTGGTTAGAATTGGTTTTGTTGTGGAATATTCAGCAATGATGTTCGTACAGGGTGAGGTAGTAGGTTGTGTGGTTTCAGGGTTGTGTTTTTACCCCATCAGGAGATAACTATACAACCTACTGCCTTCCCTGAAGGGCAGCAAAACATCACCAGACACAGGTCATCCACTATTTTGCTTTTCTTAAATGCTTTAGTTTGACAATTTTTATGACAATCTTACCATTTATAGCTGCATGAGGATTACATACAGCATAGGTGTGTAATACTTTAAACGGTAAATAAAACAGTTTGATGTTTCAAAGATTGCCTGTTTTTTTATTTTTTTATATATCTTTGCCTCAAGCATGATATTAATGTTCATAACAGATTAATGCAAAATAGTCTCGTAATAATAGAGGAAGAAATGGTTCACTCAAAATTGAAAATTCTAATTTAGTGGCCAGAATATTCTTTAAAAGAAATACATTTGTATCTTTGGAATAATTTGTTTTAGTAATATTTCCCTTTAAGTTTACAATTCCTATCATTCAGTGACATAATAAAGGAAGAGCATTTCCTTAACAAGGATGTGAGGAAACTATACGGCCTTGTGTTTTTCGGTTGATTGTTATTAAAGATGCAGTGCAGAGGCAGACAGAGTGCTTCTGCCAGGGTTGCTTGTATTGTAAATAAAACATGGCCATGGCTCCAGACGGCCATTAGCCGATGTTAACAACTACAGGGCTGTAGGCAGGCTGACCTTTCACTGCTGTACAATTTATGGGCACTGGCTGGCAGATCTCCACAGGAGCGCCCCTAGACTGGCACTCACGGGAGAGGAACAGCAGCAAGGGCGGACAGAATGTGACGGCCATGTCACCTTGAAAAAGTTTTGTTTCTTTGGAAACAGGTGTTATGCATTCTTATTATACCAGCATTACCTGGGGGAGTGCATCGCCGTTAGTCTTACTAAACTACTTTGTTATGCACATTACAGTAATCCATAGAGGATAAGGGTTTAATATTTTCCCCTTGAGACCACATCAGTTTCCCCCCCCCCCTTTTGGGTCTTCAAGAGCTTATTTTTGTACTCAGCGACACAATTAAACTAATAAGCCACTATGCAATAAAACTAACATCAGTGCGGATGTGTTTTAAATGAATTGTTATACATACAATTACCTAAAATGGATTAAAAATGTTACATTAGAATTATACATTAGAAACTGGCTGTTTTATCTTACAGTGGCATTAGGCCAGATTATTTGACAATAGACAACAGCGTAGTTACAAATGTAACAACAAATTAATTACAGATAGGTGTTTTTTTATATGTGTATTTATATATATAATGTATATAAGTGCAGTGTAGAAACGTGTATGTACACAATAAGTGCATTGTACCAAATGATGAAGTTAAAGGTGAATAGTAGTTAAAAAAATATATATATAGATTTATAATGTTACAATGTCCAATACATGTACAATGTTATTTTGCAGCATAATATACTTGAAAAAATATGATTTTATGATTTGATTTGTAACTTTCGCGTGAGGATTTGGAAGGGGGACGTTTTCAAATGTACACACGATAACAATGATTCATTTCTAAATATTACCAGTAGGTAGCAGCAAAGGTGCGTTATTTGGAGACTGTATAAACTATTAAAAAACTGAATTGGTCGCCAAGTCAGTAGGTAACGTTAACAAAACGGACAGCATACGAAATATTATTTTTTTTACTTTTGATTATATAAAGCAACATGGCGATATATTATTCAGGGGCATAAAATAATACCATCATCGTCTTTATCTCGGTGAAATCTGTTGCCCAGCAACGCGACCTTATATAGGTGGGCGTGGCTTTCCGTTGAAAAGCCTGCGCCGATTGGCCGAGTCCATAGGTGTGTCAGGAGGTGTGCGCTGTCGCATCCGGAACGAGCGAGCTCGACTGCTGTCAGAGCGGTTTGACAGCAGCGGTTGCGGTGAATTTTAAATAGGACGTTTGAGGAGTACTACAGCCTCCCTCGCACCACCGAGCTGAGTTTTGGCGCTGTCACAGAGCCCGTGTGTGTTATTCCTGCCTGCATGGCGGCCTGGGATTGGGAGGTAGACGCGCAGCTCTTGTAAACAAAGCGCTTGTGTAACATTATGATCATGTTTTATCCGGTTTTATGGCCGTAATTACTGTAATCGTAGGCTTTTAACTGGAGCAAAGTAAACATTCACATAAGAACACATGTCTGTGCTATTTTCACAGCGAGAGGCTTATCACATACTCTGTAAAGAATAATACATGCGTTTGCCATAGTTTATCAAGATTAAAACTCTTGCTGCAACCAAAGCGAAACTTTACAGCGTCTGTGGTAAACGCTTACATACACTCTGTCGGTCTTTAAAGCTCGCTTGTTCAGTCACTGGCTTGATTAGTTAGTAATTACGTTGTTATAGTGATATTATATCAAGTGTCTTGATAAGGGTTTTTTCTTCAAATCTAAATTTGATCCATAAATTTGCGCAATAACTCAATAATTTCGTTTAGAAAAATACTCTTGTATTAGTTTAACTCAGTTAATATGATGTTGTTTACAATTATATTTCTAGTTTTTGTAAGACCTCTGCAGCTGATGGTTTAGTATCATTGATATACTACTATAGTCTGTATTCAAATTACACACACACACACACACACACACACACACACAGAAATATACATATATATATATACACATACACACAGTTGGATGGTGAAGAACATAATGCAGGGCAAGCGTGATGGTTTTTGTCTATATTTATGATATTCTGTAAAGCAATATCACACAAGTGCTGCTTTGTCCCAAATAGCACGAGGGGAATGTGATACTGAATTTATAGAACTGTTCAATAAAACAAATATATATTTTTTTTATATTTTATACACAATATTGTCTGCTAAAACAAATGTTTCAGTGGCCCTTTCATAAAGAATAAATAATGATAATGAATCATATTTTCATATTAATAGAAAAACAATGAAATCCATATCAATAATACAAAATAAAGCGATAGCTCACCCAAAAATTAAAAAAAGAAGAAGAAAAAATACTTTCTAGAGCTAATTTTTTAAAAATATGTATTTCATGATTTTGTCATGTAAAACAATAATGGATTTAAATGATCATTTGTGGGTAATATCTCAGCCAAATTTGATATGCGATTAAGTAAATGAATTAATTGCACTATAGTGTAATTCAGTAGTTGACTTTTTTTTTTTAATCAATTGAGAGCTCTAAATTTAATTTATTTGATGCTTAGTGAAAATGTTTTAATGTCTATTTATATGTCAATTAGTTTTCAAACATTACGTTGTTTATGTATCTTGTTTGGTTTCATTTCAGTTCAGAATATGCAGTTACCCCATTTTTTAAAAAATCTTTTACATAAGTTAAGCCCACTTGCTCACTGTCCTTCGTTTTAAAGAATTCATCAATTGATAATTCTCTAATGTGCAAGTAATTGAGAAACCGGCAGAGTTTAGCTTTTGTAGCCCACATATCAGTGAATGCAGGGCCACAAGGGCACGTCCATTTCGTCCTGTTACGCAATATGCTAAAAGGGTCGCACATATCTCAACGCCTCGTGTCATCTTCACAGTGCCTGACGTCATTGTGTGGGCTCTGAGAATCTCATTCGACATCAGGTTTGAGCTTTGTCAATTTATGAACCGTTAAATGTGACATTCACAACTCATTTGATACGCCTTAGAAATCTGATTGCTAATATAGTGTGTATACAGGAGCCCTTATACACTTTTTTGCATCTTTGAATACAGATCCCTTAAAATGGAGTAATTTTATAGCCTGTTTCATAATCTTATCTCTGTGGACAAGTTTCTTTCACCCTATTGGCTTTGTGAAGCACTTTTGATTATCATACATCATCTATAAGATTAGATTCAAGTCGGTTTATGGAGTGATTGACATGTTTAATTTGTCTTGACGCAGAGTGTATCATCATGTTAAATAAAAAACCTGGCCTACATGGATGCACCTGCTTCAGTTGCCCTATGTTTGCATTTCATAGTCCATATGAAACCTTGACTTATTGCTGAGCTGTCTCTCTGTAGGCTGACTGTACTAAACAGACAGGACGTTTCCTGGGAATGCTAAACGAAGGCATTCCTGTCCTATTGTTAAAATCCCAGCAGTTTTGATTAAAAATGCATCCATCCAGACATTAAGGTACTCATATCTGAAGCGTTCATCTCACTTCGGTGACCGTTTGTTGGTGTAAAGCCAGCCAAACAGGGTGTGTGTGTGTGTGCGCGGATTCGGACTTTGGCCCTGGAAGGGGTGCGTGTATTTATTGGCAGCTGGTAGAGCAGAACCATGAATCGTGATCTGGTAAGCACTGATTTCATTCTGCTTCGCTCTGTGTGATGGTCTGAACCCAGTTCGTAATTGTTCTGTCCGCTTTAAGCAAAGGCCTCACTGCCATTGTGAAAAGTGAAGTAGTTTTCTTTTGTACAAGGATGTGTTGACACAAATAGTTTTTGAGCTGCTTTGTTGTACTTGGCTATATTTTAATCCGTGGCAAAGAAGAGGGATTTTAAACTTTTAGCTTAAAAGTCGTTTCTATTATTTACGTTTGGAACGCATTTTTAAGAAAAGTAATTCCCTTACACTTTTTTTGAGCGAGGTTTTAAATATTAATATTTCCAGGTAAAGTTACGTTTTTGTCAGATTGTCAGAGACTGTTGACCTTGACACACAATCTTCACGCGTCCTTTTAAGAATGATCATTTATTGTCTGCATGTTTTTGCATGTCATTTAGAGACAAAATTATAATTACAAAATACTTTTTCTAAGAAATAATACTTATGTAATATAATATATTTAATAATATAATAATATTAAAATAATCCAACAGTAATAATAATAATAACAACTATTTAATAATTAATTAATTAATTAATTGACAATTAATATTGGCAAATTGACTTAAGTATTGTTTGAAGAATTAAGTTAATTTTGTTTAAGTTAATTATATATTTTTTTCTTCTTTATGATATAAATTGTAAATATACTTTTTACCCACCAAAAATATTAAAATGAATTTTAATTCAGAAATGAAAAGTATGCTTTTAACAGAAAAGGTGTATTTAAGTTGCATTTTAATGTATTTTGAGCAATCAGTAGATGCGAAAAAAAAGAAAGAAAAAAAAAGTCATGTCATTGACCTTTCACCAACACTGAGCAAATAGACTTGTCTTTATTTTTGCCAAGTAATCTTGACCCACATCCAAACTGGAGAGATTTATCTCCCTTTGCACATGCTGCTTGGAAGACGTGCATTTTGTCATGCTCTGAATCAATATTTCTTTCAAAAACAAACTCACACATGGTCTGTGTCACAGATTAATCCTTATACGTCAGTTCGGTTGCTTCTCTCCGGTGGGTAGAGATTCTGCTTGGTCATCGGTAGTTGGCTGATGCAGTGGAAATTTCTACACAGATGTGTTTGCTTTACGTCTGTTTTCCTATGCCGTTTCGCAGCGAGTCCAAGGCTGGTTCTGAAATAATGATGGGGAACGCATGATCAGCATGGCCTGTCTGTAAAACAAGTTTTTGGGATGGGATTAAGTATGTTGACATTCATTGTCTTGTGGACAGTCAGTAAATATCAACCAGGAAGGAGGGGGTAAATCAGCCTGTGTTGGTTTGCCAGTCCTGTCAGCTGTGACCCTCCACAACAGGCCTCCTCCTCTTCAGCACGTAGGCTGTGTGTGTGTGTGCTTCTTTAGCCAGAATTAGAAAATGCAAAAATCATGTTATTTTGATGCAGATTTATCTTGTTTTAAGGATATTCTTAAAACAGAATATACATTTTTGCACAGCCGTCTTGTGTTTGGACTCATTGAGGATTCCTCTTGCGCATTCATATGTTATTGTTAGGCTCTTGTTTTGTAATCTGCGCTATATCATCATTGGATATAACATCCTTGTTACGAACACGGAGGTGTTGAATTGATTGTAGTTTGGAAGCGTCCGTGAGGTTTGGTTTTGCTGGTTAATGGCTCAGCTGGTCTCCATGGGCACATATCCGTTACAGCAGAAACTGGCATCTCCTACACTTTGCTTGGCTCTCGCTCGTTGTCATGAGGCTCAAGTCATGCGTATACGTGCCCATGTGAGTGTCTGAGTTTACACTGAATAAATATAGTAGCTTCAGCTTATCGCTCTCTGTCTCGCACCCTAATACACAATTACTGTAGGTACACACATGTAGTACTGTGAACGTCTGGCTTCTTACAAGAGTAATAAGATAAATAAAAAAGATTCAATCAAGCAACCAATAGTGTCTTTTCTACTAAAAATACATTTAAAGAAAACTAAATTTTAAATATTTCAATGATTATTTACACACACACACACACACACATAAATATATATACATTAAAGGAAATTAAAATTACTTTTAAGTAAATTATATATTTAATTATATATACATTGTATGAGTATACATTAGTGCTAATAAAATAAATGTTTTTGTTTACATAATAGATGTGTGTGTTTATTATGTATGTATAAACACAAACACATACAGTATATATATTTACATGTCTGTATTCATGTAATTAATATTAGAAATAAATATATTTCATATATAAAAGTACAATTTCTCTGAAATATATACATGCATGTGTGCGTATTTATATATACGTAATAAATATAGATAAACATATGTAAACAAAATGTTTTTGTTTTGGATGTGATTAATTGTTTGACATTACTAGTATAAATATTTACATAACATACCAAAATATAGAACTTTTTATTTAATATTTGTGTCAAATTTAAGTCAAATTTAATGTTTATATATTTTTGCTGGAAAGCAAAACTCAAAAAAGGATTAAAGGTTTGTTGATTTATTTTACTTTAATAGTATACAATCATTATACCACGATCTTTTTGTAGCCACTATGAGATGTACATAACCTCAGATTTGTATTTCTTAAGTTATTTCTTAAATTAAATGTATTTCTTAAATTAGGTGTGTGCATGTGTGTATATATATCATATTGACTTGCACAATTTTAATTATAAAGCAAATCTATCTTGTTTCAAGAATATTTAGATGTAGTTTTGCTTCCCAAGTAAATTTTATGCATGCTTTATTAAAAAACAATATTACGATGATCTTTTTTTTCAGCGTTGTAACTAATATGCAGTCATTATGGCAATCTGTATGTTTCTCCAATAGGAACGCTTGTTGCTTCACTTGTCTGTGCACGTTGTGTCACAAGCACAATCAGCTGTGAGTCAGAAATGATTGTGGTACAGTTCTGAGAGAGCGGACGGCTGCGTGCGTTGACCCGAAGGATCAAGCTGAACTCAGGTTTCAGGTTTCAGTTGCAACAGCTGGAGACAAACAGATGTGAACAGCCGGGTAAGTTTGTTGCTGTTCTGCTTCGGCCAAATGAACAGAGCAGAGAGATCAGGTATAGCTTTAGAAAGCTGGACAGCTTCCCCTCGCAGACAGAGCTGGAAACTGGGATTCTCTGATTTATGACTGCAGGAATATCTTGTGTACCGTCAGCAGTCAATGTTAGTGCTGAATTTGTCAGCTTTTAAGATAGGGAAAGTGTTTCTTTTTTCTTTTAGATTGGCTGTTTGTTGCTTGAAGTGTATTGTTTCTTCCAAAGAAGCTGTGATGTGTTGCAGAAGGGCTTGAGCGATGAGTCTGGCATTGGTTAGCCTTCTCCATGTGACTGCTGTAAGAAATTAAAGGGTTGAGTGGAATGGCATTTGAACCGTTGTCCACAAGACCCCTCGAGCTGCCATAAAAATTCCCTCGAGAGTGTCTGAATCCATTTGAGTGGGTAATTCTTTCGTAGAGGATTTTTATCTCCTGCACGCACTTTGAGCGTCCGGCCGTAGTGTGTGAGTGAATGATACTGTGACATCAAGCAAAGAAACGCATCAAAATAACTGCCCTGCAACCCCACTCCACAATTTCTTTGAAACATGTATAAATTGAAACCAATTTGATTTTGCACTGACATATCTTTTACAACCAATCTTCAGATCACCTCAGTCGATGGAGCACTTTGTCTTTGGTCGGTCTCTTTGAGTTCACATGGCAGGATGAATGAGATCACATTCCTGTGATGAAACAGCCCAAAGCCTTTGAAACGCTCCCTTCATGTCTTAACAAAACCCTGCCATATCTGTGCCTGGGGTTTCCTTGGCAACCTTATGCCACTTGTTTAGCGTTGCTCTGAATGGAACTTGTTTTAGTCACTGTTTCACAGAGCACGGGCTGCAGTTCGCATACCAAGTAGATACCGAGTCTCATCATCAAACATAATAATAAATCCAATAAAAACCATTCAAATAATTTTTTTAAAAATAATAATAAAATTAAATAACTGCTTTTATTTCTTTTTTTGCACTAATATGTGTTTTTTGGTAAGTATAGTACATAGAAAAGAGTATAAATCTTTATAATTTTTTTAAATAAAATAACTATCTTTTTTATTTTAATGTGCGTGATTATAATTCAATGCTAAACTATGAAAAATGCTCTCTCTCTCTCTATATATATTTTTTTTGTGTGTGTGTGTCTGCCTTTAAATCCAGTGTATTCTGCGTATTGTGTCTTGTAGTCTTTTAAAAGATGAAGCTTTTTTCTTGAAATTTCAGTTTTCTTGCAATTGTTTGTCTTTGCAGACTGATGAATGATTCAAAGCTTGCCGTGGTCCAGCGCCATGGTAGACATGCCGAGTCTTTACAGTCCCTTGTCCTCGCTGGGCGATCCAATTCTGGACAGCCCTCTGTGTGGAGAGCTCATTGGTAACATGGAGGTGCTGGAGGACATCTCGCAGTCCCTCAGTGACGATACCTTCAACTCCCTCCACATGCTTGACTACCAGAGCAACAACACAGCAGCAGACAGCTCAACTAGCTTAGGTAGAGCATACGAACACAATCCTAACCAATCAGGCTCCTTAAAAAAATTTACTTTATCTTTAAAGATAAAGAATTAAACCTTTGCATTCATTTTATGGTATATACACAGGTTTGGATACACTTGTCAGTTCCTGTATATTATATTATTTTGTATAATACAAATTGTAAAAATTACATTTGTGCCCTTAACAATTGTTATTTTTTCATGTTGTGTAAAAAATTAAAATAACGGTCACACTTTATTTTAAGTCACATTTTCACCAATAACCACTTTTGCCTTATTACTAGTTAGTAAGATAGCTGTTACGTTTACGATTAGGGGTGTAGAATATAGTCATGCGGAAAATGTGTTAGGGTTAATAATAAACAGCCGATATGTTAATAATTGGCATGCTAATAAGCAACTAGTTAATAGTGTGAATTGGTCCATATACTAAAGTGTTACCAAAATAATCATAAAAAGTAAGTTGGGTCAGTTTAAATATATACATATGCCCATGGATGTGTTTGTCTTGTAGATGTCTTAACACCAGCGTCTAGTCCAACCTCTGAAGTGTTTGCATCCAGCACGGTTCAGGACGAGAACTCCTCTGGTTCTCTAGCCCTCGAGTGCCGCGTCTGCGCCGACCGGGCTTCCGGTTTCCACTACGGAGTGCACGCCTGCGAAGGGTGCAAGGTAAGCAGGCACGCAATGCCCACAGTGGAAAATTCTCACATGAGTGCAAAGAGTCAATACCCAAAACGCCCTCAACTTTTTCCTGCTTGGCATTAGCGCAGACACTGTGTTACACTTTCAAAACCACAAACCTATCCGGGACAGAAAACACCTGAGTGCGCACAGCAGGGTCAACAGAAAGCACATGAGTTTCTGTAGTATTTTCATAGCTGCTTTTGCAAAAAGACTGAGAGTTCCCCCGAGGCTTGTTCTCCCTTCGTACATGTGAGGTGAAGCATGCACAAGAGCTGTTGCTTCATGCGGTGCATGTCAAATTCATCAGTGGGACTGCACACAACACACCCCAGCTGACTCGAGCCTGGGTCACGGCCGTTTTCATTTCTTTAAAGTTAACTACTACCAGCCCGGTTATTGCCATGTGCCATGTGTTTTTCTCTAGCAAGAGCAGACTTTGACCGTTGGCACCCCTTAGGGCGCAATTAAATCCAGGACAATTACAACAAAGTTTACTGCCGATGCGGTTTACCCCTCTTTCACATTGTGCTTTGGTGAGACAGATTAAAAGACGCTTTACAAATAATTGTTTTATTTGATTTATTTGTTTTAGTTAAGCTTGATTCTAAATTAAATGCAAATTAAAAACTATTTCAGAGGATTGTAAGAAACACTATCCCCCGGTTTCACAGACGAGGTTTAAGACTAATCCTAGACTAGAATGTAAATCTGAGCTGTTTTAAATGAAAGGAACTTGCACTGAGTGAGTTTAAAACATATCTGTGCCCTTGTTTTGTCTTAAGATGCCTACCAATAATGCTTTTTTCTAAGGCATGTTAATAAAAATTACTTAAACGTCCTAATTGAACTATGGCCTAATTTTGGTTTAGGCTGAGCCTTGTCTGTGAAACCGGGCCTATGAGTATTGCTGTGGACCGACTTTTAAGCTTCCCGTGCCTCTGGTTTAACTAAATCATGTTAGTTACTTAGTGTTTACTAATACCCTAAATGATTGTTTCATGTGTGTACGGAACAAGACTCACTCGCGCATCTGTGATAACTGAGGAAACCATAGCAACGTAACGCAGTAATCAAAACTATGGAAGCCCGCAGTTTAGCGAGTTTTGTTTCAGCTTCTTATAATAAAATAAACATCAGACAGAAGAGACATCTGTCAAACCGTACTAAACCGCTATCGACAGGCATCGTTATGTATTTGTGCTATTTAAATCCCTGCTACTATGCAACCATCCTCTCGCTCGACCATAATGTTTGGGTTGCCCCTAGACCTCTCTCGGCGATCCTGTCACTCCCGTAAATTAGTGAACTGCGTGTCTACAGAACAGGATTAAGCACTAAAACGTGAATTGACAACCGAATTTAAATGCAGTTTGTACGTGCAACAGGAGTCAAGCCCGTATTCCTTAGCAGTAACCATAGCATCAGTGACCAAAGCGATATCAAAGACGGCGTCATCCATAAAACTAAAAGGTTTGCCGCTTTCTGATAGGACAATTTAGCTATTAACTGACAGCAGCTTTTAAATTTGGGTGGAGAGCGGAACATTTGAATCTTGTGGCACATCCGGAACACAAACCTGCTCCAGTGGAAAACCTATGAAAAACACTTTAAGATGACACGCAGCTTATTTCTTCTTTACAGTAAGTAAAACACACATGAAAAGACTAGGGCTGGGTATCGTTCGAAAAATTTAAATTCCACTTTTATCAGATCAGTTTTAACAAAATTACTTTATCACCGTATTAAGGACTCAAATACAGGATTGACAACAGCTGCTGTGTAAACGTGGCCATAATGACATCATTGACATGGAGCAGCTGATTGGTTTCTTTTCACATCAGCAGCCAATGAAATTGCTGCTCAGCTTTCAAACACTTGACTAGTACTTGCAGCACTCATCAGAAACCCTCCACTTCCCCCAGCTCCACCTGCTTAAATCTGCTACGGGGCGATTTCATGCATGGTATATATGAGGGTTATTTTATACATTGGAAAACGCTTTCTCCTCTTTTCCCCGAAGTGTTTGGACGCATGTGCTCCGGAATCATCGGTCTGCGTTTTCTGTGAAGACACAGAAGTTTTGACCAACTATTGCTTTATTTTGGCTGAGCTTTCAGTGTTGTTACAGGAAAGGATGAAGCTGATTGGTTGATTCTTGTCAGTCTTGTCCGTGTTGCGACCGCGTCACTTCTATTACGAACATGCAAACCGCTTGGCTACATTTGAAGTAACGAACTTGAGTTGTTCATTGAGATTCGTGCCAACTAATGTTCATATATATTTTTTATATATAAGTCTCACCTAGTTGTTTAGTAGTTTATGTGCTTAAAAAAGCAATTCCACGTGACAGTTTTAACATTTACGTTTGTGTTTTCTTTTGAGATCAATCTGGAAGAATAAATGAGTCTTCACTTCCTAAAGCTTTAGGAAATAATACATCGGCAGCATGGAAGGTGTGTTTGTCCTTGGTTGGTATTTAGGGGCTGTACTGTGATGAGCCATTTTCTCAGTCCAGCTGTATCGTATGGTATGTTCGGTGCGCAGAGATGCGTCATCGCTTCTGTTTTTAGCACTGGGAGCGATCCGTGACAGTCTGTCATGAGACCAAGCTCTCGTCTGATTCCTGTTTCCATTGTCGGGCACGTGTTCTGCTTTTCCCAGTTAAATAATTTGCCTGGAGGGTCACCGAAAGTTTGTGCTGTAACCGTGACCCTTACTACACATACCAGGGACCCGTCAACACAGTGTATGTTCTGATGAAGTTGTGCGAAAGTTCTGAAAACCCTTCATTCACTGCACCAACAATATCATTCTTGCTTTTTTATTTGATTTTATCCGAACGATAAACAGCAATAATCTCAGTGTACCTTTACCCAAGCGTCCTACGCAAAAACCTCAGTAACTGATTTTTGGCTTGTGGTTATGCATGATTCTCTTTTGCTTTGATGACTGTAAGTATGTTTCTCAGAAGAACATTTCTCAAAAGGCATAGCTTTTTAATTTATTAGCATGTACTAACCAAACACAGATATGCTTCTGTAAGTTGTAACACTTTTGTACGAGCTGCACTGATGTTAGCCGTACTTTTGTGATTGTTCATAGATAAGCTGCGTTGTTGAGAAATAAATGTTGTTATCTTGCGAATCAGCCTTCTTATCACATGTGTAATTAGCATTGGGTTTATCAAGGTCATTTTTATTCTTGTCTTGTGAGGTTCTGCTCTGTATTAAAAAATAAGGGCTAACGTTGTTAACGTTGTGCAACCAATTCCAAATGTAAACATACATTTATTACAAAGCGGTGCAAGAACAAGTTAACGTTCAATTTTGCGTCACATAAATTCTGACTAAACTTAATTCACCCTTCCACTAATTAAAGCCTTAAAAAGTTTTAAAGTTTTAAACATAAAGTTATGGCGTTAAATGTGGCACGCACCACAAAGATTGATCCTCAGTCTGTTTTCCAGTACGAAAGTCTAAACATTGTATTGCAGCAGCAAGCGACAGAATAAATTTGCATTTTCATTCAGACCAATGCAAAATAACAAGTTAGCGGACAATATGCTAATATTTCATGTTGATGTCAACTCGTACCTGACGGCTGAAGGTCTGGAATTCATAGCCGCTTTCTTTGGTCAAGGCCCGCCCATAAGCGTCACGTTCAGCGTCACGTTTCGGGACGTGGAAATGTCCCCACAACAACAGAACGGCGTGCAACAGTCAGTCAGCAAAGAAAATCCAGATGCGACGCTCGCAGTAAACATCTGTTTGAAGCATATCTCTCCACTTTTTAACACCCACAAGCAATTCTGGAGAACCGAACACAATACTGAATCGACCAGCTGCGATGTCAACGTCTGTTGTTCGTTGATATCCCCTTCTCAGGTACTTGACTTGATCTTCCGTAATAGATAGGAGGGGACGCACAACTAGTAAAATTGGATCGCATGCTTTTGAGAATCCAACGTTTAACTGATCTTAATAAATGCTTATTGTCACTCATGTAAACACAACACAACAATCACACGTCTGCGCTTTGTTTCCCGGTAGACACTCGACACTCGCGTCTCCCGGAAATCCGATAAAATTCAACCAATCACTTGATGACTTTGACATTCCTGAAGGGTTTCCAGTTAAGTGTACCATGTGCATCAGACGTTTAGCCAACGTTCCGTCTGAGGCTGAGACTAATGTCAACATTTTAAAAAAAGACTAATTTCAGCGATTTAGAGTCGACTTTTTCTTTTAAGAGACAACAACTTTATACACGGAGAACTTTTAGATGTAATACTTTGCAGGATGTTTTCATTCACTTATAGCTGCATGAAAGGGCATTTTCAAACAATCCACGACTGGGGCACTTTAAAAAAGTCTTCATTAAACATGCATATATTTCTTTTTTCTCATGTCAACTTGCATTACATGTTGTTGTTTTTTTATAAATTTACCACAGGGGTTTTTCAGAAGAACCATTAGACTCAAACTGGAGTATGACAAGTGTGAACGCAACTGCAAGATCCAGAAAAAGAACCGCAACAAATGTCAATACTGCCGTTTCCGCAAGTGCCTTGCCGTGGGCATGTCCCACAACGGTAAGAGCTTCACAAAGACCATATCTCTGTGATATAGATTATAAAGAATCAGTTTATGGCTTGATGATTTAGAATGTGTAATTGCTTTATCTGTAATCAAGATGGTGCTCCGGGTTTATGACAATAATAATTTGTAACATAGTTATTTAGTTCTATAATTAAAGGTCAGGACAATTAGATAATCAAAACAGAGAACAAGAACCTTTACACACTCTTCAACATCACAAGGTAGCACAAATCCACACCTTCCAGGTGCTAGAAGCGGGATGACCGGAGATGAACCAGGCGACACACAAGATACGCCATCCCCTTCTCTCACGAGACTTTGACCCAAACCAGGGTTAGCTTCTTCTGTTAGCGAAGGCTAATGTCATGTGCTGCTGTTAGCACAATCCCTTCAGAGACAGATCTGTATCATATCACGCCATACAACTAGCACCCCCCTCCCCCACCCCCACCGTCGTCTGCCCTTTGTCCCGGTACTGATGAAGTGGCAGCAGTGTGATGACCTAAAGTTCTACTACCGTTGGTTTGTGTATAAACTGGGGTTGACAATTCAATACGTTAATGTACCGTGATTAATTATTTAAAAAAAATAACGCAACCATATAAACGCAATCAATGCCTCCTGACCCAAATTAGATTTTTGGGGATTTTACTATAATCCAATCAATCCAAGTGTGAATCTACACACAGACCAGCAATTAAAAAGTGTTTGCTTTTCACGTTCTTGTATTTTGTCTGCAGTATTACATTTTAATCAGACAGATTGACAATGCAGTTTTAACACAGCAGACTGTAGACTCTTAGTCAGTGATGTGGAAATAAAACAAACATTGAATTCATTAATTCAATTATTTAAGTAACTATTTAATTATTAAAGGGATATTTATTATGTATTTAATGTAACATTTCGCATAACAGCAGATGTTTTTATCCAAAGCAACACAAAAAAAGGACCGGAAACAGTGCTTTAAAAGCCAACAATAATCATGGTATACAATGTCAGGTTTATTAGAAAAGTAGATAAGGAAGGAAAAAAGAGAAGAAGATAAAAATGCAGGGAAAAAAATAAAATCATATGTATATATATACATATATACACACTGCCGTTCAAAAATTTGGGGTCAGTAAGATAATTAATGGTTTTTAAAGATGTTTCTTCTACTCATCAAGGCTGCATTTATTAGATTGAAAATCCAGAAAAAACTGTAACTTTCAATTTATAATAACTGTTTTCTGTGTGAATATATTTTAAAATGTAATTTATTCCTGTGATACAAAGCCTCATTACTCCAGTCTTCAGTGTCACATGATCCTTTCAGAAATCATTCTAATATGCTGATTTGTTTATTATCAGCGTTGGAAACAGTTGAGCTGCTTAATGTTTTTTTTTTTTAGGATTCTTTGATCATTAAAATATTAAAAAGAGAAGCATTTATTTAAAATGGATAATAATGTTCAGAACTACTGTTACAGTCAGTACATTTTTATTCTTTCTTCTTTGAAAGAAATGAATACTTTTATATATAAATATCAGTTTACATTTCCAAACATCATTTTTTGTCATTAATTTTGTCATTCATAGCGCAGTGAGATTATTGTCCGACAACAGCCAGTGCTCCACACAGAGATCTGATCTGATCATCATCCAGTCTGTCTGGAGTCACACGAAGTAACAGAACAAACTGAGACAGACTCAATCCAGAAGAACTGTGCCAACAACTCCAAGATGCTTAAAACAGACCTACATGGAAAGCTACAGTCCCGTTCAAAGTTTGAGACGCTCTGCTTTCAAAAATAACGTCACGAAATGTGCAGACAATAATCTTACTCCATTATTAATGACAAAAACAATATTTGCAAATGTAAAGTGATATTTTTGTTGGTGAAAATACTAGTGGCCTAAGACTTTTGCACAGTGCTGTATATATACTGTATTTTTTAGTTTGAAAACACCCCTGGCTAAGTGTGGTTTTGAATGATATCAGCATAAATCCTTATCACTTTTTTTGGTGCAAATACTGTGCATTAAAGCAACTTGACATTATCATTCATGATCAGCAATTTTCATTTTGATAATAAAGGCAATATATACATGTCAAAGTTAAGCTACTATTGGAGGAACTGGGCTGCGATGTCATCTTTGGGCAATCCTTCAGGGGCTTGGAGTAATATATGGAGTCAATGTTTGATCAAACTTACAGCTCGGATGGAGCTCCTAACGGTGGATCTTTTGATGAATGAAAAATCTAAGTACTGTTTATGTGATAAAATATGTCTTTGTAGTTTGTGTTGTCCCTTATTTGTGCAGAATGACCACAAATCAAAAGGATTCATGCCAATATTGCATAAAACCCTGCTTTTCTAGGGTGTTTTCAGACTTCCAGAAAGGCAGTGTATTTTTTTTTTTATCAGCCCTAATATAAAGAGTAAAAAGTATACGGTATGCGTTTGTATTCAGTGGTAGCACGCATGAGCTTGCATTTGGTTTCATTGGTACTCGGTGTGTGTGTGTTTATCTTATAGCTATCCGTTTTGGGCGGATACCCCAATCTGAGAAGCAGAGGCTGAAAGCAGAGCAGGACGTCAGCGGGAAAGAGCAGCATGAGTCCCAGCAGCCGGACACAAAGAGTCTGTCCAGGCAGATGCACGAAGCCTACCTCAAACACTTCCACATGAACAAAGCCAAAGCACGAGTGTTTCTTACGGGCAAGACCAGTACTCCGGTGAGCCACTGCTGTGTTAAGGAATCACTCATCTCACTCTTTATTAACACCGTCCATTATAGCAGAGAGTCCCCGAATGTTTTTGGCATTTGAAAAAAAACATTAAGATCCCCCCCCCTTCACATTTGTATTGAGATTTGTGGTCATTGTAAACCTGTATGGTTTTCTTTTTGTGCAGACCATAAAAAAAAAGATCATTTGAAGAATTTGGCTAACGAACAGTTTTGGTTCCTGTTGAATCCCAATGTATTTTTTGTCTATTGAAAGGAAGTCAATGGAAACTGAAGCTATGTAAATATCAGCATTCTTCAAAATGTGTTCTGTTGTGTTCAGCAGAAGAAATATCTACACGTTTTAAACTGCATGAATGCGAGTAAACGGGAGATTGAAGTACTTTTTTTTTTGTTTTTTAAAGATAGATGTTCTGTTCGCCAAGCTTGAGTTTATTTGCAGCAAAAGCAGTAATGTGAAAATGTGTACGATTTAAGATAACCGTTTTCTATTTTTTAATATATTTTAAAATTTAATTTATTCCTGTGTTTAAAGCAAATATTTTTAGCATCGTTACACCAGTTCATTGTCACGCGATCCTTGGAAAACATTCACGTTTTTTGGGGGGATCCAAAGATTTACATTTATCTGAAATCAAAAGCTTTTGTAACATTATACACCATACTATTTAAGCTTGGAGTCAGTATAATAAATATATTATAGTCAGTATTGGGGGGTAAATTATAGGAAGCAATACTTTTATTTCCAAAGAATGCTTTAAATGGCTGAAAAGTGATGATCAAATATATTTTTATTACAAAAGATTTCTAATTCAGATGAATGCTGCTCTTCTGAATGTCCCATCATCAAAGAAACCTGGAAAAGGTTTACTCGGCTGTTTGCAACATAACAATAATAATACAATTTTTTTGAGCAAATCGGATATGACTGAAGTAATAATGCTAGTAATTCAATTTTAAAATCACCGGAATAAATCACTCTTTTGAGTGTTTGTGTACTTTTTCAAAAATAGTTCCTCAACGAGACTAATGAGCTATTCAGCCGAGTTTGAGTCGAACGCGTGTTCTGAGTGCACTCCTGTTGTCTGACTCTGCTCTCTCCGTCCTTCATCAAAGCCCTTCGTCATCCACGACATGGACACTCTCCAGCACGCCGAGCGGAAACTACTCACCCAGCTGCTGGGAAACGTAGTGTCCGGAGACGCCTCCTCTCTGCGGGAGAGAGAAGTGGAGGCCCGGCTCTTCCTGTTTTGCCAGTACGCCTCGGTGGCGACGGTCACGGAGTTGACGGAGTTCGCCAAGGCCGTGCCCGGCTTTGCCACCCTGGACCTCAACGACCAGGTGACTCTGCTGAAGTACGGCGTGTACGAGGCGCTCTTCGCTCTGCTGGCCTCCTGCATGAACAAAGACGGGCTGCTGGTGGCTCGCGGCGGAGGCTTCATCACCCGAGAATTTCTGAAGAGCCTACGCAAGCCCTTCAGCGACATGATGGAGCCGAAATTTCAGTTCGCCATGAGGTTCAACGCCCTAGAGCTGGACGACAGCGACCTGGCTCTGTTCGTGGCCGCCATCATCTGCTGCGGAGGTGAGACGCAGGGGAAGCGAAGCAGAGGCGGTCTTGAAAGCATTATGTCATTGCTCAGGAAGGAAATAGTTGACACAAAATTGATACGTCATGCACCAGAGCCGGGGTGTTGAAACCGGGGGCCCCAGGGGTCATGGAGGGCTGCTAAAGAAGAGGCATTATTTGACCAAATATGAATGTTAGGGCCTCAAAAGCGTATGGTATCTTAAGGTATCTCTTAAGTACGGGGAAACAAATACATGTATTTATGGATGGATAAATGCTATATATAGTATCATTCATGTAATAGCAGGCAGAACATTGCTTAATTAAATTCCAGTGAAAACAGGTTATTCTTGGATGAAGACGTTTATGAAGTATAAATGGGTATTTAGAATTGATCATTTCGAAGGTTATATTATGGCTATAGAGGGTCAGGAAGCTCTTGGATGGCCTTACCGGTCACGGGTAAAAAGAGGGTGAGTAATTAATGACCGAATTGTGATATTTGGGTGTGCTATTGTTTTTGTGTCATTGCTGATCTCCAGGTATTTTTGACATTATGTGTAATACAAATGTTGACACCATAGCAAAAGAAAGTCCTTGATTAGAAAAATGTGGAACTAATATGAAAATGTGAGCCTGCACTACAAAACCAGTTAAAAGTAGCACAGGTGTATTTGTAGCAAATGCATTACCGTACATTGTACGGGTCATAATTATATATTTGTTGTTTTCTGGCAAAAATCATTAGGGTATTAAGTAAAGATGTTGTTCCATGAAGAGGTTTCCTACAGTCAATAGATTTAAACTCAATTCAGTCAAGTTTTCGGACAACTTGAGAGGTGTTGTTCTTTACATATTTTTGCGCACCCTCAAATTCCAGCTTTTAAAATAGTTGGATCTCAGGCAAATATGGTCTTATCCTAAGAAACCATGCAATACATCAGCGGGAAACTGAGATGTATAAATGATCAGAAAGTAATAAATAATACTTTCAGATGATGTATACATTTCAATTTCCAAACATTGACCCTTTTGAGGGGGTTTTATGGTTTTGTGTCGCAGGGTCACACATGAACAATTGAAGTAAAAATACTGGCATGAATCAATTGAGTAGAAATATTGTAAGTACAGTATGTCTTCACTGTTCTTACGCATCTCTTCCTCTCTCTGGATGTCCACCGACAGACCGTCCAGGACTGAGCAACGTGTCGCAGATCGAGCACATCCAGGAGAGCATCATCCACGCCCTGCGCCTCCACCTTTTGTCCAACCACCCGGACAACACCTTGCTTTTCCCCAAGCTGCTGCAGAAACTGGCCGACCTGCGGCAGCTGGTGACGGAGCACGCAGAGCTGGTCCAGGAGATCAACAAGACGGAGGACGCTTCGCTCCACCCGCTTCTGCAGGAGATCTACAGAGACATGTACTGAGCTCAAAGCGTTCTCAGCAAGCGCCAAAACAGAAGAGGTCCTTTTTGAGCGTGGGACAGGAGATAAAGGACACTCGGCTCAGAGGGGGAAAAGAAGTCCGGCGGGAACATCTTTACGGTGCGCCCCTTCTGTCGGATCAAGCACCGCCGGGACATATTAGGGTAAAGTCAATGTAATTGTAGGCTGAAAAATACAGCAGCGATCTTTATAAGGTCCATGCCTATAGTCCCGTAGGAAGTGCAATAGACGCTTTTGTAAATTTGCCAAAAAGTGGATTACAGGTGCAGTAAATGAACGGCACCGAAACTATATATGCCTTGGCTCACTGTAAACCGGCGGTAACGTTAGACCATTAAAGTGCCATACATTTGTTTTTAGCGCTAGAGCAAAGTTGGCTTGTATTGTTTTTGACAAACGTGGCCACACTGAGACGATGCGCTGAAGTTTTAGGACCTGGAAAATAGATAGTTGTCCTAAATAAAGGGTGTTTTTATTTTTGTTTTAATGGTAGAATGAAATGTATAGAGAGAGAGCCATATAAATCAGATTGTTACCTCATTTGAAACGCTTGTACATGGAACATCATTTGTAAAATCTTTTGTATAAAAAAAATTATATACTGTGTAGCACTCCAACTTTATTGTAAAAATGTGTTCTGACTTTGTACCTTTATTCAGTTTGTAAATTATTGACAATCCTTAAGACTTGATCAGAAAGTGCTTTGTAGACGGTTGCGATTTTTAACGAATCATTTCATCTCGAGTTGTCGGGTGCGTAATTAAGGACTGATGTCATGTGGTGTTCGTGGGTTAAAAATGAAATGTAACGTTGATGTAAAAAGTTTCTTAAAAAATGAAACGAGCGATGTGGAAGCGTTTGTTTCTGGCGCCATCTTTCGGCTAGTCCGATGTACCGTAAGCGGAAAACGGAAACGCCGAAACACTGTCCGTGTTGGCGCACCGTCGTGACGTCGCAGCAGCAGCATGGCGCGTGCTCGCTCAAAACAAACAGTCAGGATGCGTTTGAACGGCACGTGCGTCGCACGGTGAGGTAACATAATGGATTTGAACGAAGGAAGCTCGCTCGGCGTCTTCACCTGCGAGCTGTGTGAGGTTTCTAGTCCCTACAGCTTCTACGGCCAGAAGCCGCCAAACACCAGAGCGATAGTGTAAGTACAAAAGTATTTGTGACACTGAGAAAAGCGTGGCGCTTTAATGTGCCAAGAAGAACGTTTGTAGTGATCTACGTAGACGTAAGCAATAGGGTGTGATTGAGTTGATTTGAAATGCAAGCACGTTACGTTAAACGGACAAAACCTTAAGCACAAAGAAGATACGACGCATCTTTGATTATTGACAGGTGCGCGCCGAGTATTTGTTGTTGTGACGTCACGATGTCGTAAGTAAACACGACGCGTAAAAGTTCGTATACTAACATGACACGTACGGCATAAGTTACGTTTGCGAATCAGACTGTCAGACTGCAAGTAACACAAGACGGCCAAGAACCGAAACGGTCATTTCCTGACCGATCGACGTTCTTCAGAATATAGTATTTGGCGTTTCCCATAGACGAATAGTCCACGTGGACACAATGTAAAGATCGTGCTATGTCAGGGTAAGTTGAGTCACATTCGGTATTCATTTGGACCGTTGTTAGTACGATTGTGTCCTCGCATACCGAAGCGATTTCACCTTCGGCAAAATATGTAAGGTTCACATCACAAAGCACCGTAGGAGCTTGATAGTAGTAGTTGTTTTCTTGTATATAATAATAATGGCGTAATTCCTCATTTTGTTGAGCAATAGGAATAGCGATGCTTGAAAAAGGAGCAAAATCAATAGTAGCTACGTGTCTGTATTATTACTGAAGACACCCGCTTGAACCTTTAGCGAAACAACAGATATATTGTAAATCATACATGTGATAAATACTTTCCCTAATTATACATTTAAAGAGTATATAATCAGTCTTTGTCACTGTCCTTTGATTGTATTTTTTTGAAAAAGAAATAAAGTGTAGGGTGTTGACTTTAACAAGTACAGGTTAGAATAAGCATGTTGTTTAGTTAACACCTAAATATATGATATGACAATAGAAGAGTATGTTACCCATTTTTCAGCCAAGGCGGTTGCATGTAATGTGCCGTGAATGTATTTGAAATTGTCTTGGTGAAGGTGCTGTGTTTTGTCCCAGGTTGCCGTCTAACAATTGACAGTATTTCCATGATGAGCTGTTGAATGTTTTGTGAAGTCAGTGCTCATCACAGCAGACACCGAGAGGCTTGTGATATCAGAGTGCGTTTAATCAGTTGTACTGTAGTTTGATGTGTAATGTGTGATTATTGGTGTGTGGTTGAGTTTGAGACAGCGACTGAGATGCGCTTTTGTGGTTTCTCCTGCAGGCTCTTGGAGGAATGTTACGGCACGAAGGATCCCTTCAGCCCAGAGAGAGAGAAGTTTCTGGTCTTAGGATCCAAGTGCTGTCTGTGCAGTAAGACGGTGTGTGTGGGAACGGTACGTGTAGCTAATAATAAAAACAAAGTCAATCCAGTAGGTTGTTTATGGAGTCAATGAATGCATAGAAAGTTGTAAAGATATAGCTGTAACAGAGAATAATAATGGCAGCATCAGGTTGATAATGCATATTGATTAAAATCAATGTCAACACATTATTAAGTTTGCGTGCGTTTTATTTTAACAGGACTGCAGTCTGTTCTACACCAAGCGCTTTTGTTTGCCCTGCGTGCGGGGTCACCTCCAGCAGTTTCCAGAACAGGTTCAGAACGAGGTCCTGAAGAGAAAGAGCGTCCAGAAGTTGTCCTCTTAATCAGTCCAGCAGCATGGAGTCCGGACACTAGCCGTATATACTAAATGTGTGAAGACAATTTGTTTGTTGCGCAACTGCAAGCAGCAAACCCTGTATTGGTTAAAATCATTTCTTTTACAAAGGAGTTTTACGATCGTAATAAATGGCTTTTGCTGCATGTAGCAACTCTAAAAATGGTCGTTGGTTGTGATTATTTAATGATAGAAAAGTGTGTGTGTGTGTGAGTGAGTTTCAAACCCATGTTGGAGCACAAACCTTATGAACACGAGTATGCAACACTACCACTACACCACACCTGCAGACCCACCTCCCGCCAGATCCTCCCGGCGTTAAGTAGAGTCTGAGGCAGCCTGAGCAAACCTGACTTGGTGGTTAAGCGCGCAGGTACGTAGTGAAGTATAAGTTCCAGCACAAACACAGTTGGAGATCTGTGGCTCAGCGGTCTGAGCACTGGCAGGCAATGCCAGAGGTCCCTGGTTCAAATCCAGCCAGATCTCCACAGTTCCAGACCAGACCAGAGACGATGGATCAGTGGCACCAGACGGAGGAGGAGATGACAGAAGCAGAGGGGCATGGCTGACCAGACCAGCAATGGAGGATTGGCACTAGAGACCGGAGGTGGAGGAGCGGCACTGGAGACCAGAGGAGCATGTGGCTGAGCTCAGAGCAGGATGGCAACCAAAGAGGCAAGGCAACAGCGAGGAGGAGGATGACAGCACCCAAAGAAAGAAGGGGGGACCGTAAGTGTGGTCCCCCCCCCGCCCTCCAAGACAATGACCAGCAGCGGTTATGCTGAAACCACCACCAGATGGCACCAAATTACTTTATAAAAGCTTCAGCTTTTATCCAAACGAAGTTTACCAACTACACCAAAAACAAAACCTTTCAATAGTCCACCACACTCAACAAACACTAATATACCAATCATTCTCAAAATCCGAAACAAACTGCACTCATTGTGTACAATTTCATTCAAACCTTTAATTTTTTTTTTGCACAAAATGTACTAAAACATCAGTAAACTTGCTAAATGACCACAATTTTACTACGGGTATTGTGACCACCACAAAACATCTACAATCCCCAAACACACGAATAACATGTAAAACTTCACTTGACCAACAAAATATACACACATAACATCCCTTTAATATAATTCCGTTTCTCAACATCCAAACAAGAAATAAACTGCACTCATTGTGTACAATTTCATTCAATTTTTTTTTTTACCATATTTGCAGAAAGTCTACTTAAACATCAGTAAACTTGCTAAATGACCACAATTTTACTACGGGTATTGTGACCTGTGGGATTACACCAGGGTCGTCAGCTTACAATGAGCAGACCTGGCAACGCCACTCTCTACTATTTGTATCGTTTTTCCCTGACGGGGCAGGCCTCGCGCTCCGCCGGCCAATCAGACGCCTTTTCTGTTTAAATAGCCTTCGCTGTCAATCTTTTTTTCCCCCTGCCACTTTACTTGCGATCGCCATATTGGGTGCTCGCCTACTCGAATGACTCGTCTGCTTTTCTTCGGAATTACTACGAAACGGAGTCGAGCGCTGTTTTCATGACTTCTTTTCCTCGCGCGTTTGTTATGCGTGCGCTCTGCGTCTCGCTCGGCTCTTTCGGGAACACACATCGCTCTTAGTAACACCGCGTCTGGCTCGATTGCGATTTTTGGGGCGAACTTTCACGTGCGACATGTCAAAAGTGCGCGTCTCCAATGGAAGCCCGACGCTGGAGAGGGTGGACGCGAGGCAGGCGGATCACGCCAGACCGCCGGTCTGCAGAAACCTCTTCGGCTCCGTGGATCGCGAAGAGTTCGCGAGGGACGTCCAGGAGAAAATGCTGGAGATAGAGAACGCGTCCAAGGAAACGTGGAATTACGACTTCGCCAAAAACGAGCCGCTCGCGCCCGGCGACTACGAGTGGCAGGAGGTGGACGCCAAAGAGGTGCCGGAGTTTTACACCAGACCGCCTCACGCGAAACGGGATACCGGGACTGTGGATCATAACGGGAACCACGACTATTTGTTGACAACGAGCGTACAGGGGGACTCTGACAACGCGGAGCACGGGAGTCGCTCGGATTGCCGAACGGCGCTAACCACGCCGAGGAAAAGACCGTCGACAGAGGATCAGGGTAAATGTTTTGGGAGTGTTTGTTTGCGCGCAGATCTCGGGGGACAAACTGTTTGCCCTCCCGATCGCGCGTCATGCCGAAACCCCTTGCTTTCGCGAATCGAGTCGCTTTTCTAACACCGTCTCCGTTCTTTCGATAGATCTTCCTTGCCAAAGTAAAAGAGCCAACGTCCAAGCGACCGAGGCGAACTGCTGTCCGGAGACGAGTTCGCACGCGCCCAGCAAGTCGGATCCCAAAACGTAAACAAGGTGAGTTTCGAGCGCGCCGTCTGGGGCATGACTAACTTCACGACTCGTTTCATCCGTGGAAACCCGTTCGTGCTTTATGTGCTTTCGCGTTTATGTGCGTGTATTATTCTTCTATTTTTATTGCTGCGCGCTACAACGCTAAGAACGTTCGCTCCTTGACGCGTGCTCGTCCACGCGTTCGCACTGCAGAAAGCGTTTAGTTTGCTCTTTTACATCAAACCCGCGTTTGACACGTTCTGTCACCGCGCGAGTGACAGTCGAGTCAAACGGGACTCGAATGCATAACATTGTAGTAACACGTCAGCAGGTCTCTTGTAGGGTGTGCGCGTGGGAGGAGGAGGGGGGTCTGGGTTCACAATGCAGGCATATACTTGCGCGCAAAATTCCTCTTTAAAAACGCGTTGTGGGCGTTTGTTTACGCGCAAGTATGGTTGCCGTGTTTTTCTGTAGCGCGTCTATTTCACGCGTCGTGTCCACGTCAAGTTTTTGCAAGCGCCTTCTACATGTCTTTTCCTTTGCTAATCAACGTTTCCCCCTCTTGTTCCCCGCAGAGACAGATGAAGAAGACTATTTTCTCCATCAAATACTTCAAGAGCTTTATGAAGTAAACAGGGACAGCGGTTGAAAAATACAAATCGAGCCTTGGAGAGGCTGTATAAGCACTGAATTTTTACACTAAAGTTTTGGCACTCGACAGAATATATTTGCCTCAAAAGCAGACAATGTAGCAGTGTGCAATTGGAGTATCGTTTGTTCTTTTACTACCTATGTATATACTTTCATTTTATATGTAGCACATTTAAATGTAATGTTAAGATTAAAAAAACACAATCGTTTATAAATGGAGTGCGTTTGACTTGAAGAATTGCTGTGCAGTTTTCTAAACGTCTCCCCAAAATGAACCCTTTCACGGTAAATATACATGTCAAACACACACACCTTTTCCCTTTAATTAGGTTGAACGATCCCCATTGTCTCGGTTTTGGCTGGCTCAGGATGTAACCAGTCAGCAATACGCCTTCATGTGTATCAGTGCAACTGCACTGACCAATTGATTTTTTTTTTTTTGTCCATTTGATGTTTTTTTTTTCATTGCTGTGTAGCATCATGTACATATAAATATATATTTCTTTTTTTTCCTTTAACACTGGGCCAAACGATTAAGAACAATGTTAGTCCATGAAGCCACTTTTTTTTGCCACGATATATTTGGCTTTCGTGTTGAACATGACATGGCACTATGACCAAAAAAAAAAAAAAGAGGAAAAACCGGCAAATAATTAAATTAAGACGTTACACTGCACGTGTGTAAAACATTCAAGTATACCTGTGTGTACTGCTTTGTAAACAAGAAAAAGACAAAAAAAACACTGAGAAAATTATACTAACTTATTTATGTCAAGCTTTTTTGTTGTTTATGACTATCCAAAGTGGCATTTGTGCATTTTCTGTATGTACTCTATTTTATAGTCCCCCCCCCCCCTCCACAGATTTGTGCAAGGTTGCAAACTGAGCCTATTAAAAATTTGATGTGGATTGTGTACTGCTTTATAAATGACATGATTAAACCATAATGACATGAACACCTTCACCTGACTCCTTTTCATTCTATTCTGCAGGAAAAAAAAGGGACAGCTTAAATACACTTCACACACCGTGCATTAGCAAAAGCCTCAAATTGACCTTAAACTGTGCTAAAAGCCTACACGCCTTTCAATCGAATCATAACAGAAGTGATAAATGCATCGCTATCTGGTGCCAAACTGGTATGTGGCACCATTAAACCTATTCAATTATTTTTCTTCTTTTTTTTTTACAACCCACAGAAGCACCTGTTCACAAATGCTCAATTATTTTAACAGCACCCAATTTATTCCCCCCATTCATTTATTTATTATTTCACTAATATCGAGTAAGGCTGCACAAAAATGCTCAACCAGCCCATTTTCTTAAGTAGCGTCATGCATATATGATTAACCTGCTATTAAACTGTTGCCACATTTCGGATCGTTTTTGGATTGCCTTCAAATAATGTATTGCATGACATCTGTCAAATGTAAACGGCAAAAACGCTCCGTGTTGAATTTAATCTGACACCTTTTAATGTTTTTTTTTACCAAAACAAAAAACTTGCCACTGCAAAATACTACAATTGACCCCGGTATGGTTTCTTTTGACTTATTAATAAACACAAAGGGGCCAAACGTATTACCCCAAACCCGCTTAGTCGAATCGAAACGCTCTTTGATTTGAAAATGTTTGCTCGCGAAAAGACACGCACCCTCAAATATTTCTCGCGATTGGAGATAATGCACGTGCTCAGGCTGAGCTCATTCTGCTCGTACGTTATCCCTGTAATATACAGGGTATTTTCGCTGCTTTTTTGCAGCTTGCGCACAGCTTGGTTATTTAACCCAACGTGCAACAAGTTTGTGCGTAAACTTTCTAACGCGCGTCCTGCGGAGCTCCCTGCTTCAATTCAGAAAAAAACGCACAAAAAAACAAGGACACGTCCCGAGCAGAGGGAGGAAAAAGCCAAGATACTGACATACGGTTTGTCCAATCAGACAACTATTATGAAAAACACACCACTTACTGTAGCCACTGAGATTGGCTTTGCGCGCTGAGGCTGGAGTAAGAGTGTGTTTGTACAGAGTGTTCTGCTCGTAAAGCACAACCCCGAATAAGAGCCATTGGTCAGGCTGATATTTCTGCTGATGTTTGCGAAAGGGAAGGGAGAGGTGAGTTTGGCTCGAGGGTTAGATCGCAAGGATCTTTCTAAAGCCCCGTCCTCCTACCGCTCCAAAAGCACGGCTGCATAGGAGATGACGAAACGCACATGTATGTTACGCGACACGCTATTTTCAAACAATAACTCTGCTTATACTCAACCGTTTAGAGTTTAACGTGACGACGCGCGTCAAAATACTATACATGCATATACATTTAGAACGGGGGAGGCTTCTTGTAGCTGGGCATGGCGTGTATATGTTCTCTCAATGACACATTTGCACCTCCGAAGTTATATAAAAACGTAAGATAAAGTTAAACAATTCGTGACAGCAGAAATGTAAGGGCCAGTACACAAGACATAATTCAAACCCTTGCTAATTAGGCCTGCGATTCCATTAAATAATGCAAATAATCAAAAAAATGTTGTTCTTACATCCTTGTCCTGAGGAATTGTTCAATTAAAAAATGTTTATTGTATGCTACTGCCATTTTATTGCGTCTCCCACACTTTAGCCATTTTCACTATTTCTGTTAGCTTACTGTATCTTAGGGGGAAAACCCCCCACTAATTTAATAATAATCAGTTTTGAATTGGGTGCACAGTTTCATTGGAGTTTTTCTAATGATTATTAGTTACTATGTATACAAGATTAACATTGTGACAACTACATCCCTGGCACAAACACATCTACACTACCAGTCACACTTTTTACACACTTCACTTTATTTGTTACGCAACATTTTATATAAAAATATCAATTACTGCTTATATATATATACATTTATTACAATTATTATGTCTTGGATCAGAGAGTAAATTGGAGTGTCATACTGAACAAGTCCTTCAATAAAACAGTCCAGGATGTGAATGAACTAAGACAGTGTGTCAAGCGACTTGTGTCACTACATTTTTCCCTGACTTCTAAGGGACTTCCCTGACTTCCCTGCTATTTTAGTTTTCGTCATTTGTTGTTATAATAAAAACT
>JAUMHR010000047.1:9111792-9134604 GCA_032361145.1 Enteromius fasciolatus | reverse complement strand
TTTTTTTTTATACTCCACTATCTTTCAGGCTTGTGGTGAAATCAGTGACAAAACCACTGTCACTGACACAACGCACATCACATGAATCAATATGCTTATAAAAGTGGTTTGTATTCCTCCGGTCAATAAGTGATTAAGCAACGCGCAGCTTCTTGAACTGGCAGCCTGCCATGACGTGAGCCTTGGTAAACACTAATAGCAGGCTGAGTAATCAGTAATTATAATACAAAAACAGCAGAGGGCTTCACATTTGCGCAGCTATAAACCACCAGTGACAACGCCCTTGCTTGGCCTGTGCAGTAACTAGAGATACGAGTTTGGTTTTTAATATAAAATTCGTTTTAAAAAACCAAAGGATTCATTTCATCTACTTCCATTTCCACAAGAACAGGCCATTTTTCTTTACCTCGTTCACATTTCAGATGTCAGTTACGGCAGCGCTAGTGTTGTCTGGAAGAAAAAGACAATCAGATATACAAATATTAATATATTAGAAAAAGGCATTAACAATAACTTCATATATTACTATTATTATTATGTACAAGGGCCCCGAAAGGCATTTGGACAATAAATTAATTAATATTCACAAAGTCATATTACAAAACAAAAAAATAACAAGTAAATGGCATTACATAAATAAAAAAAAAAAATATAGGCCTATATATATATATATATATATATACACACATATACATATATACATATATATATATATACACATATACACTTCTCAAATTTTTTTATTTCTTTTTTATTTTATAGGTTTTAGGATTATTTTTCATGGATGTACAGTGTATGGTGCAGTTCATCATTTTTGAAAACCTAATAAACTTGAAATATATATTTCTCAAGCGTCCAACTACTTTTTGGGTGTCATTTATATTTATATATATTACTACAATGGTTCGACCAGTTTTAAGGTTCAGAAGAACAGCAGGCAGCCGCACAACTGGCAGAGATGGTCAGCCACGCTCAACTTCTGACCTTGAGTTGTGCATCTCCCTTCACCTCGTAGAGGGGAGGATGATATCACGGCACAAAACAAACGAACGCCAGACATGACCTCACGAACCGTAGGCCGCTGACGATTGAGTGGTGGTTCGCTCTTGTCTTCACCACCCTCTATTTACACTTGCAGCGCTCTCTCGCTCGCGAGTCCTGAGATCAGCTCGTAGATATGTGCAGAGCCGCAATCTCAAATCTCAACGCCTGCAACAATAAGGTGCAGAGCGGCCAAACGTCCCTCCAGCCCCGTCAAACTAACACCACATTTCCAGGACAAAATAAGCTGAAGGCTAATTTAACAACCTTGCAGATAATGAGAGGAGAAGGATCGTAAAATCAGAAAATGTTTACAGCTGGCCCTATTAATAGATATTTTGCACAGCTTCGCACATGACCTCATATTTGGCCTTCCCGTTGGGAATGAAACCTTTGTGAATCTCAATCTTATTTTGGAAATGCGACGTACCATCTGTTTCACATTGTTATTAATTTGAGTGAGCTTTATGAGCCTCGGTGTACTTTTTTTCGTTTCTCGGCCTCTCTCTGCCCAGCAGTATGTGTTTTGGCTGTCCTCCGCTCAACTAGAAACCTGTGTCGGCCAGGCAGAGAAACAACCTCTGGCGGATATTCGGTCTTCGTTGGCCCAAAATGTGTCCAAAAGAAGGATGTAAACAGTCACCTTTGCCAGCGGGACTTTTTTTTTTATTTTGGTGTTCTAGCTCTCTGTGCTCAACGTTGGGCTGTGAACTTCACGTGCGTGTGTGTTCTTGGTTTGCTCGTGTTGTACTCGTGGGGTCAACCAAATTTTTTCCCCTCCCTTGTGCATTCACCCTTATGTGTTATGATCAACTGCCTTTCATTTCTTTTATCTAACCCCATCTATTTACAGGCAAAAACAGATGTCGCTTTGGGAGTGCTGACTGTATATAAACTAGTGCTGTCAAACGATTCATCGTAATTATTCACATTCAAAATAACATTTTTGTTTACATAATATATGAGTGTGTACCGTGTATATTTATTTTATATATATATATATACATATATATATAATAAACATATAAAAATATATCTATATAAATATAGGTTTAGGGGTAGATTAAGGGGTATAAAAATCTCAACCACTTATTAAAAAATGAATAAGCATTAGTAAAAATGTAAAACAAATGTACATTTTATGCTTGTAAATGTTACGTATTAATGCATACATTTAAATATGAGATCGGGCTAAAATATCATATAACTATATCAATGTATACATTTAAACATGTACGTGTAAATATTTACAACATTTATACAGTATGTGTGTGTTTTTATATATACATAATAATAAACAGTACACACTGTGTGCGTGTGTGCGTACTCTCCAACTTGATTTTGCCCAATGCAACATGTCCCTGGATCAACATCTTTGTTGACCCTGGGACAACATTGTGATTAACCAATCACATTTGAAGAAACAGTTTACAGTTTTTGTACAGTTTACGCTTACAATTACTGTTTGGTGCTTGTACATCAGTGTCAGTCATCTATCCTTTCCTCTGATTTTAGGCATTACTCATGGGTAAGGTTATGTTTAGATGTAGGCATATGTTCAAGACTATATTTTTGCATTCGAATGTTGTTCCAGGGTCAATAAAATATGTTGACCTAGGGACACATCGAGCTTGACGAAATCACGATGCATGTACTTTTATATACTCACGCAGGTATATAATATATATCCTGTAAATTCTTAGTGACAGAATTTATTTTCACCTGGCGGACAAAATACTGGACTAGGTCCTGAGCCAAGAAACCAGAATCGCAGACACTTACTGAACAGAATTTTTTTTTAGTTTTTTTTTAAAGTTTTTTTTACATTTGGGCCATTAGTAACAACCTAATACCTTAGAAACCACAAAGTTCCTTTTAAAAGAACCAAACCTAAAGTGAATAAGAAAGACAACCAGCTGAAGGTGACCTCAGTCACTTTCGTATAATGGCCTCAAAAGAGAACCCAGTTCTTGTTTTTCCATCCTTTTCGGCACTGAAGTGATCTCAGACTCTTTCTTGTTCACACCACAACTTCACAAGAACTGCTGTTACCCAAGACACTGATGCTTGCATATGGAACAATCACCGGCTCGGCTCCCGCTTACCTCCACTCACTGCTACCGATCTATACTCCCTCCAGAACTCTGCCAGTGAGCGACGCCTCACTGTACCATCACAAAGAGGCACAAAATCTCTTTCCAGAACATTCTCTTACACCGTTCCCGGCTGGTGGAATGATCTTCCCATTGCTATCCGTTATGCTATCTATTGCTACGTAGCCTGTACTTACTTGAACAATGCCTGTTATATGGTTTTATGAGCACTTTCAAAGTCGTTTTGCCTCTTTAGGTCTAATTGCTTGATGTTTTCCCACCTGTAAGTCGCTTTGGATAAAAGCGTCTGCTAAATGAATACATGTAAATGTACCTCCCTGCTTTCACTGCTGAATGTCACAGTGCTGTCTTGGGGCAGGTATGACTACTCGTACAGAAAACAGCCTCTGGTCAAAGGACAACAATGCAGATAACAGGCCCGTCAAGTCAAGCATAGGTTCATTTAAACCTGTGTATCTATGGTTTCACACAGTTTGACTTTATTTTCAAGTTACAGTTATTGCAGCATGTTAGATACGGTTCCAGCGGTGCAGCTGGAGGAAATCTCAGAGGTCAAAGACCTTTCAAGGGTCAAGCTGCCTCTCTCTTGTAGAATTAACAAGCAGTCTCTGAGGTGACAAACCGCTACTGCTCAGAAAGGGACAAGTGCCTGAAGGTCAGAGTGTATCTGACCTGTGTGAATCACCACAGGGTAAATGTTTTCTTATCCTTTTTACTCAAAACCCTCGGGAGAAAGTCCTCTTGGCTGAATTACACTAATTTAACATTTTACTCATTTAAGTCACTTAAACTAACAAACAAGATTCTGCTTTCATGCAGGCAGGTTTATGACAATTATAAATTTCCCAAAAATAGGCTAATAAATAAATATATACATACACACAATATATACCTTACTATACCTTTTTATAAATAAATACAAATAAATATACAGACGCTGGTCATATAATTACAATATCTTCAAAAAGTTGATTTATTTCACTAATTCCGTTCAAGAAGTGAAACTTGTATAATGTATACATTCATTCCACACAGACAAATTAGAATATTGTGAAAAGGTACGGTATTGAAGACACCTGGAGCCATGCTTTAATCAGTTAATTATTAACTCATAACACCTGCAAAGGCCTTTAAATGGTCTCTCGGTCTAGTTCTGTAGGCTACACGATCATGACAAAGACTGCTGATTTGACAGTTGTCCAAAAGACGACCATTGACACCTTGCACCTCCTTGCAAGGAGGGCAAGACACAAAAGGTCATTGCAAAAGAGGCTGGCTGTTCACGGAGGTCGGTGTCCAAACACATTAATACAGAGGCAAAGGGAAGGAAAAGTGTACAAGCAATAGGGATAACCACACCCTGGGGAAAATTGTGAAACAAAACCCACTCAAAAGTCATTCAAAAAGAGTGGACTGCAGCTGGAGTCAGTGCTTCAAGAACTGCTACGCACAGACTTATACAAGACATGGGTTTCAGCTGTCGCATTCCTTGTGTCAAGCAGACAGCATCAGAAGCGTCTCGCCTGGGCTAAAGACAAAAAGGACTGGACTGCTGCTGAGTGGTCCAAAGTTCTGTTCTCTGATGAAAGTACATTTTGCATTTCCTTTGGAAATCAGGGACCCAGAGAGGAGAGGCACATAATCCACGTTGCTTGAGGTCCAGTGTAAAGTTTCCACAGTCAGGGATGGTTTGGGGAGCCATGTCATCTGCTGGTGTTGGCCCACTATGTTTTCTGAGGTCCAAGATCAATGCAGCTGTATACCGGGACATTTTAGAGCACTTCATGCACTTTATTGAGATGCAGATTTAATTTTCCATCAGGACTTGCACCCAGAGCCAAAGCTACCAGTACCTGGTTTAATGACCATGATATCCCTGTTCTTAATTGGCCAGCAAACTCGCTGAAGGCCACTATCACAGCAACCTGGGCTCTCGTAACACCCGAGCAGTGCCACAGACTGATCTACTGATCGCCGCATTGCTGCAGTACTTCAGGCAAAAGGAGCCCCAACTAAGTATTGAGTGCTGTTCATGCTTTTCAGCTGACTTTGTATTGGTCTCAAGTAATAATCTAATTTTCTGAGATACTCATTTTGTGGTTTTCATTAGCTGTCAGTTATAATCATCAAAATGAAAAGACATAAACACTTGAAATATATCGGTCTGTGTGGAATGAATGTATACATTATACAATATTTCTTGAATGGAATTAGTGGAACCTATCTATAGACATTCTAATTATATGACCAGCATCTGTATAAATACATTTTATACAGCTACACTATTCAAAAAAAAAAAAAGCAGCAGCTACATGTTTGTTCTTTTCTCCAAAGAAGGCCTTTTAAACCTCAATCTGATTTCACATTGAATCTCACCAGTTGGTAAAACCAGGAGAAAGCTCTCAGGTGAGAGGTCAGGTCAGCTGACTAATACACTAGTATTTAACAAATATAACGATAGTATCTGTCCAAAGACTAAAAGGCTGAGTCGGTATTTTATCCTACTCAAGGGAAGTTGATTAATTTCAAAAGACAAAGTGTAGAGGTTAAATAAAGTAGTATTTTTTTTGTACACCCACTACTGCTGGCTCAGATCTCTATACCAACGTCAGAGTTCAGTAACAAACACAAGCACCTGATGACACGCTCTAATCCATGCTTCATACTCTTGCGTGAAATCTAGTTTAGACATCCTGTCTTACACTGACTCTCAAATTAAGTGCTGTGCTCAAATTAGAAGCCATTAGGAAAACTTTGTGTCTTTTGCTCCTCCTTGCCATTTCAAATAACTCTACTTCAGCAGCTCAAGACTCGCGTTCTAGTTTGAACAGCACATGTGCTAATTAACTTAACACTTTATTGCAACCTCCTACGCAGGCTGAACTGAAACGATGCTAGCTCTGTTAAATGCCACAAGTAGGAGTAAAGAGAGATGTACAATTAAGATACTTAAATGAATAGTTAACCGAAAATAGAAAACCTTTTACTTACACCGAAATATATTACACCCATATATTTTTCTCTCCAGATCCTTCAGAATACCAGCTCCATGATGGTGCATCTCCTCTTTAGTTCCCCTCAATCATTTTCGTAGGGTTCGGGTCAAACTATTTAGCCACTCAAACTCTATACTCCGTGTATTAGGAGGATAGAGACACATGTCCTCTTCCAGGCAGCTTCGTAACATTTTATGTTGATTGGAAATTATTATTTCCCTGATGGTGGAAATGGAAATTTTCACCGCTCTAGCTCTTTTCTTAAAGCCACTTCATTAATTGGTGAAGCTCAATTATCTTTTGCTGCACATCATAAATATATTATTTGTTTTTTCTTATTGTGTTGATGATTAAGAGAATTTGGGCTCTGTTTTCCCTCCTATATATATTTCTGTGAAACAAGAAACCATGGCTGGATAATTGCATGTCCATAATCACCCCGGAGTACTCAAAATATACTTCAGAGATATTTTACTTATAAAAAATTCTAGGGGTGCCAATAATTGTGGTTAACATGTATTGGAGAAAAACATTCATTTCATCACAAGAATTTCTCCCTATTTTCAATTGTTTTACTTCAACGACAATGCAGATTTATTTTCACAGCATCTTTGCTCAGATTTACCAAGAGTGCCAATATTAGTGGAGGGCACTGTATCTTTATATACAATGTTTAGCAAAATTGCTTCTATTTTGCATACAATAGAAGCGAATAGCAACTGTCAAGATCCAAAAAATGAACAGACGCAACCTAAAAACACAGTCATTATTCACTAACAATTGTCTCTATACTGATACAGCTATCATATCTGCATATGTTCAAATGTATTCTTACTTCAAATGTGTCAATTGGAGCCTAGTATTCACATTTCTTAGGTTCTCAAATTTAAAATTGCATAAATAACATTTCAGAGCAACGGGGATAGGGGATTTTTACACTGATATAATTTCACTGAACTATTTTTTGGTGCATTTCTTAAGTTTGACTGTATTTTTTATTCTTTGTGTTTTGATGGATTTGGAATGATACAAGAAATGCAAAACTGATTCACTTTTTTGCCATCTCAACTACTAGTTTAGAATTGACCCACATCCCAGAAGCCGCTCGGTCTGCTGCCTGTACCTTGTACCTTCAAATCTTGTTTGAAGATAACTGCTCCCTTTAAAGCACAACGCCGGGTTGGGAAAAGAGTAGGACTATTTGGCTCCAGAGTGGCATAAAAAGAACAACTTTGCCTTGGGTTAACTGATTACTTTGCTTGCTGCACAAACACACAGGGAGTCTTTTAAAATGCAGACACATCTCCCACCACAGAAGGCCTTCGCCTACGGCAGCCGCAGACAAAGTCTGCAAGCCTGGCAAACACCTACATCTAACAGAAACCACTGATCTCTGTCTCACTGCTTAACCACAGCTCAAATGTCACGCCCAGCGCTGTGCAACGGCTCCATGGAAGCCAGTCCTTGCTGTGTGATAAAAATGAGAAGGATAATCACTGTCTATGAATGTGCAAAGCTACACATTTTCAAAGTCAGCAGTAAGACGGTTGTCTGAACAACTACATGAATATTAGGTATCAAACCAGTTTTATATAATTAGGAAGGTTACAGGTTCGCTTGAGACCAACAGGACACTTCTTAGATGCGTTTGCATGCATTCTTGCGCTCTAAAACTAACGCAATAGTCTCAAGTCTTGTTTTTTAAAAGTGGCACTATTTTTAACTCGACACATGCAGTAAAAAATTTGTTTAACAAATAAAATATAATCTACATCATTTGTGGCATTATGTCAATTACCTTGTACTAGAGGAGCGAAACGCTTGGACGAAACATTGAGCAAACAGCCGTATGCTTTTAAATGTTAAGAGGCTTTTGTCTAAAAGAGCATCAATACATTAAAGCAGAGACACTAAAAATAAACTTTTTATATATTTTTCAGTAAATTCAGTTAAACTGTTCAATGTGAGTACAGTGACATTTTGTTTAAACTTTTTAGTTATTTTAATAAAATACACAGGCATAAAAACTACAGTAAAACAATAAAATAAAAAGGAAAACATTGTAGCATATTAATGCAAAATCAAATCAAATCGTATCATGTATCTCTCAATTTAAAAATTGCTAAAATACCCGTGTAATTTTGACTGTCATTTCACCTTTGATGTGGAGAATGTTTAGAGGGCACTAATAATAGTGTTGAGAAAGACGCGCTTGTGTACGGCACACGCACACTGACTAGACCTGCTCTACCATATTTACTACTAAACGTATTTGAAGAAGAAGAGAGAGAGAATGTGTGTTCATGCATAGTGGAACCTACTCAGATACAGGCCGAACCAAAATGACCTTTGACATTTTATAGCCTATATCATGATAATGATGTATAACAACAGGTCTGCAGGCTTGGGGTTGGTGTTTAACTTCAAATGCCTTCAAGGCTTTCTAAATACATATTCACTTTTTAAATATTTGCATTTCCAGAGACCAAAACTGAAAATGACCGGGATGACTGTGCTTTGCCAACTTTACAAAAAATCCATCAAGAAATATACTTCAAAAATGTACTTCAAATAGTGATTTTTAAAATAAAAACAAACATTCTAAAAGAAGATTCATTTTAGGTTCCACAAAGAAAAAGTTTCTTTAAAGAACATTTTAAATAATCAGAAATCCATTTCTTCCGCTATAAAATATCTCCTGTGCAATCAAAAGTTTCCACTGATGCCTGTAAAGAACTACATTGTATTACTAACAAAGTAGCATCCACCCCAGACACCCTAGCAATGGCACTGCAACACCATTATAACAAAATGTAATAGCCTAACATTGCGACGACGAGTTTTGCGTTGACGCATTGACTTTGAGACTGCTTCTTGAAAACTTTCCAGTGTATTTGGGCACATTCATCAATTGACTTTCATTTTACGCAACGTGCAGGAATTACTGATTTCAAACAGAAAAAGCACTCAAGTCTGAAGTGTTGTCTCACATTTCTTGACCTGAGCGGATGCTGTGGCGGATCTCCAGTGCAGAGTGCTGCCCTCTTTTGGAAGTGCAGGGCACTGTGTTTCTGACAACATCTTTGGGACATCAGACCGTACGATAGGAGATCCGCAACCGTACTGTCTGTCAGAATGACAAAGGCATTCCACTCTGAAATCTACCTTATCTGCGGGCTGGGGGTGATAACAAGTCATAATTACGGTTCAGCTCAGGGTGGTGCAGCTAATGTCATTCATGGCTTGAGCGCAGGATTCACAAAGCAAATAGAGGTGGTGGTTTTTTTTCTCTGTGGCCTGGCAGAGTAAATAGATGAATGTCCCTGAATAGAGACCAGATATATGAAACCACAGTCTCCCTTTTCATTGCGTGGAAGAACATGGGGTTAGCTGCCAAAGGAACAAAAATACTACCAGCTTGTGGAATGTCTTGGCATTGGCGAATAGAGAAGCAAACTCATTATGAAAGAGAGAGGGAGAAAGAGAGAGGAAGAGGAAAAAATCCCCTCTGGCCAAATGCCAACAGCCTCAAATCAAACTCTGGCGCAAGAAAAACCTTGAGCGTATCGAGTGAAAGAGTGAAGTTCAACTCGTTCTCCAATAATCTCAATATGAGTCGTTCCTTCTTTTCAACTCTTTAGTTCTTGTTTGTCTCTGACTTCACTCAATTTCGACCTCAGGAAACACATGGAGGCTTAATCCGATACGTCTAATCTCCACTTTTATGGTTCTGAATGAAATACCATTATCATTTGGAACCGCAAAATTGTGACACTGGATCTGATGAGCGGTGATATTAATAATTACAAACGCCACATAAAAATTCCTCTGTCTTACACAAACAACACAACAACAGGAAAGCGATCAATCAACTCTCCAGGGTCTCTACGCTGGACAAGTCTGGGCTTTGTTGCCTTTGTTTACGGACATGTTTGCACTTGTTCAGAGAGACTGTGGCGGAAAGGCTGGGTGATGGACGGCCAATTACCTTAGCCTCTCATCCTGTCGCAGTCTGAGGTGAACCACATGACCTTTGAAGAGGCTTGTCGCCCAGGGAGGCCATTGTTTCCTTTGGATGTTTCACACCAGAGAAAATTGCAAATGTTTTTCTCTACTTCTAAAAGCCAAAGGGAAAAGTGCCGT
Organism: Enteromius fasciolatus; assembly: GCA_032361145.1. Lineage (NCBI taxonomy): Eukaryota > Metazoa > Chordata > Actinopteri > Cypriniformes > Cyprinidae > Enteromius > Enteromius fasciolatus. The sequence goes on along the minus strand of JAUMHR010000047.1, from coordinate 9,124,310 downwards.
CATAATTCGCTGGCCTAAATCAGACTTTCACCAAATCGTTATCCATACATTTTCATGACGATGCAACTGCTTGTTCCTGAGCTCAAATACCAGAGTGAAAGTGCAACTAAAGGGCAGCAGGCCACGTTCTCGCACATTTCCGATGAATACTCCATCCTGTAAACACAAATTTGGTTATTTACACAGGAGTGACAACCGCATTCTGCCACCAAATTCACTTTTCAATCATTAACGCGTGTACATGACATAACTACTTGTTGATTTTTATATACTACTTCTCTATACAGTAGGCAAGTTGACATATTTGGACTCAGGGAATGCTACTTTAGCTCAGCTTGCTCATGTGACCAGTTGCAAATAAAGTAATGGCTATTACAGCTGGTAGTATTTGTCAAGGACGACATTTTTATCTTACGTACAGTATTAAGTGCAACAGTGGAGAAAAAAGGATTTGATCGAATATGTGTCTCTCCTCCAGATTTACTAGGTGCAGTTTTATGCCAGCAGATGCAATATGACAACACGTTTCCCTTTTACACTCACAGGGTTCACTTGAGGATCTAGAGTGGAAAAATACAGAGTGCGTCCAAGAACTAAGAACCTCCTTTTTCAAAAAACGATGGTAAAAAATATTTTTGCAAGCTTGTGGTTGCTTACTATACTAAAGAGTGCTGCCTCAACAAAGAGCGACTGGGTGAGATAAAGGTTGATGATACCTACAGGGCGAATGCAATCTAACTGTCTTTTACTACGCAGAGCAATAAGATCATACCTGAGCAGTCGGATCTGCAATCCTTGGATGGATGCTATTTTATTCTCGACCTCTAGTCCGGTCAAAGTGGTATTTAAAGATGCACTGGGAGCGGGAGGAGCTAAAAATGTCCCATTTGCCCTCTGAAAATAACATCCAACAGAGCTTGAAACCCAAAAATACACCAGCTGAAAAGACTTCACAGAGAGGGCGCTAAGCAAACACACATAACTGGAGCGATGTAGACGGGGTGAAAGACAAGCGGGGAGTAAAGAGGCATTGCTTACAAAGAAAAATAAATCACACAACTTTTCAAAACACAACAGAAGAGGGCCTGTTTGGCTGCTTTGATTTTATGGCCATGGTTTTCTCTGTGTCAGCGGGGATGCACGCCGCAGAGCTCTGCGAACCAAACCGTCAAAACCAAAGCCTTGTCTCCTTTCAATATCTGGATTGTGTCGAGTCGAACAGATGAATTTGCGTTCCCCGTACAGCTGACTCTGCCTGCTCTTGGCTTTATCCCTGGTTTTTGGAGAGCTAAATTAGAGACAGGCAGCAGACTCTGTGCTAAGGGTCCGGCCAAAGCCCGGGGCGATATGGGGGACAAGAATATTCCAAAAAAGCATCAGATGAAAGGGCAGCGTTCCTGTTTATGGAGGGTCTTTTTCAGAGGGCTCAAGAGCAGCTTATAAACTACCACTAATTCAATTAAGCGGCGTTACAGCAGGCTGACTGGAGCCTCACGTGAAGAGAGAAAGAAAAACAAAGAAGGGGGGGAATTGTTAAGAAAATTTCCTAGTAAACTTTAGATGCTCAAACTAGAATGAGTCTAAAATGCTTTAGGATCTCTCTTTTTGAATGTATAGATGCAATATAAATGCTGCATATGACAATCTATTGTGTGTAAAACTTTGCTTTTTGCTCAGTGACTGACATATACAACACTAATATAACATTAGGTATAAAATCATTGCTATCAAATAAAAAACAAAAATAAGTCTCTACTTTTATCATCTCATTCTTTATTTCTCTAGTGTTTGGGTGCAACGGGTACATCTCGTGCATTTCACATGAAAGGTGCATTTATTACTTGAAAAAAAAAAGAAAAGAACAAAAACCTAGCTGCACAGTTGCTGCGTGAGAAAAGTGTGTAGGTGTTCACAGAGCAGTCTGGTGCAAAGCATCACTGTCACTGAGCCAGCATAGTGATTTACAGTAGGTACACAGCCTGAGGTAGTACTTTTTGATTCCACTGTTCCTTCCTCCTTAAGCTTCCACGCTTCAGAACAAACCTTTGACTTTTTCAAATGTGTTTTTCTTGTGGGGCTCCCCCTAAAATTACCACACGTTGTACGTACTGCTTACTTATTACACTTCAGTTAACAGGAAAACAAAATAAAACAAAAAAAGTTGCGATGCACACAGATCTGACTTGCATTAGCAATACTACTACAACAGAGACAATGGCTACGGTGTCAGGTCTTGCTGTTTTTTTAGCCCCTTATGCTACGAGCTCTGCATTACACCTTAAACTGACAGTCGTATGTGATATATTTAACATAAAAACTGTAAAATAAACTATCACCCAAGCACATCTGACTTGCTTGAACTGATAGGGGATCTATTTTACTCGCGTCAGACTGATAACATCGTAAAACAGTAATCGCATAAAAGCGTTTTATTCTTTCAGCATACTTATTAAGAATACAAGTTTCAAAAGAGTCTCTCTGAGGAGATCCTTTGCAAACATGAGTGCTTGCTCAGATCTATTATACGTGACTGGAGATTAGATCTCATAATATCTGGAAGCAAATAATACTTATTATGCTGACATGTGGTAACTGGAACAGAAACCGGGCAAAGTACCAGGATGTTGCCTGGGTACATTCCACACAGGGTAGCCATAAAACCCTTATCGCTTGAAGAGCACATTAATGGCATATAGATTTATAAAACACTGGCCTCGTGCCAGTTCATTGACAGTTTGTGCAAGTGATAAAACCTGAATTAGCCGATACTCACGCACACGACAGAAAAGTCATTTGTTTTTTGGTAGACGTGCAAGGAAATGATCAACTTTTGAGTCTGTATTAGATGGTGATCCCTGTGTAAATACCCTTTGATTCCCTTTAAATTATACTTTGCTGCAAACGTGGGTTGGATGCTGTTTTTAAGATGTTGTAAAATAAAGCTTATTGAGCCTTTCTGTCCTTGCCTGGTAAACGCATCTGAAGGCTCCTGACTTTCTTTGTTTGCGGAGTGTAAGCACATATTTTTTATGGTACATATCGCTCTGCAGATTGCATGTTGCACTAATCTACTGTTACAGGACTTTACATGTGTCCTGCACATGAGTTCCTTCAACACAATTATTAATAATAAATACTTGTGGATCAATCCAGAATGTTCTTCCCACCTCTACAGCCCAAAGAAGAAGAAGAAGAAAAAAAAAAGGCTTTCCTCATCGTAATTAAAAATGGGGACATCGTCCTAATGATTCGAGTTTACAACTGACATAAAATATTTGCTGGCTGTTTTTATCATGACACTCTTCCGTCTGGGCCAAGGTTGCAGACAGAGAGGAGACTCTAAATGATTTTATGATTATACTTGGAGCACACACCTGCATTAAACCAGGCAAACAACAGACAGTAAAACTTAGGAGTCATGCAATGCTGACTGGAGCCGTCTGACTTTTCCCCAAACTAGGGGAAGTGCATTTAGCAGATACAGGCTCGCTCTGCGTGCAAACAGACCACAGGAGACCAGAGGCCCAGATAAGATTACTGCTCTTGTGAGCGGGGCAAATGGGGGCAAGTCTCTGCGCACAGCCAAAGTTTGTGAGGTAAACCATACATTAAGTACTAGGCCTTTATCTGCTGCTTCACCACTGAAAAGTATATGCTCTGTTACAAAACCTTGTGATCTGCCTCACTGTCCGCATAGGCAGCATTTTGGAACGGTCTACACACCTCACACAAATAGCGTTCCAATTCAAATCTGCTTTTAATAGAGAGCAACTTTTTAACAGCTTTGGTTTCCGGAATATTTTTCCCATTTATTTATTTTTTTTTTTTTAAAGGCTTTGTTTAAAAGTTATAAGCCATGAACAAAATCAACCAGCTTGGAGAAGAAAAAAAACAACAACATAGCAAACTTTGATTTGAAGCAAAAAGTATTCAAACAGCTGGATAAAAAGACTGTGTATTTAGCAAATTAATACAATCCCATGGAGCACTGCAAAAAACAATGGAGAAAAATAAAAGCGCTGATTTAAAGAGCCAAAGTTAATTGCAAAATATGTATAATTCCCTAAAGTGTTTCTTTAATTGAGGATTTTCTTGTCAATGTTGTAATGTTGTTTTTCACAAGCGATTGGGTGTTGAACATGGGCTGAATATAGAACCTCGCAGCTAACAACAGGTCTGCTTTCTACTAATGTGCGCTCATAACCGCAGATGAATCACCTGTGATAAAGAACGTGATATTGCATTGCTTGTCTGTGTATTAAATGCTGCTCCATCTGAAAGCATGTGATGGAGATTTACTACTAATCACAGAACCAGAAATGACGACGAGGCGCGTATGACAACCGTATGCGATGTATCATGCAGCCCTAGTGCCTTACTACACAGACTCGTTACTTTTATAGAACAAGGTTAACTCATTTTGAGTCGTGGCAACAAAATATAATTTTCTGCTTTCCATTACTAATCAGAACTAAGGTTGATTGAGGACAGGACAGTCTTATTCTAGACTATGCAGTAAGAGATAGACTCTTATTCTTTTAAAAGATGCATTTTTAAAGCTTACAGACTAAAACTCTACTGACCTCAAGATCTGATTGTGGTCTGGGGACTTTACCAGGTTATATTAACAATGTGGTACTGGTAGTACATCAGATGATAGTTGACTTTCACATCTGTCCTACAGCCATAGCGTCTAAATACAGAGATGAGTCATTAATGTTCCAGCCCTTAAACCAAAAATCAGTCTTATGAAGAGGGTGGTGAATGTCAGAAGTTCACAAATGACATCCCATAATGACCTGAGATCCAGTGACAGTTCTAACTTCTCTCTCATTTCTCAGTGCCTTGATTCTGAAGATAATTGACCGCATGGAAGACCTTTATGGGTGTCCATCTTCTCAAGGGTTCCATTAGAGGAGGGTGGAGAAAAGAGTGGTTGGAACTTTCCACAACAACAAAAAAAGGAAAAAGAAGATGAGAAAAGGGGAATGGCTAAATTGGCTACTATGTTTGTTGACTGGTCATCAAGATGCCATGGCAACCCCTCCAGAATTGAAATTCATTGAAGAGGACTCGCTAATCCTGTTACTCAAAGCACAAAAGACGGATAAACGCCCAAAGATGTCACAAATGGTGCTTCTAGTCATCATTTACTCACTCGCATTCTATACCAAACCCATATGACTGAGTGACAGCCGTGGGAACAGAAACGGAGAATATATACTATGTTTGCTATACTAGTAGCTGATTTATTATTTATTGAAGACTGAAGCACTAGAGTTTGACACCATCTTGTTTGTTGCAGTATCTAATAAATCTGAATGATTTGTTTAGCAATCAGACTGATCTTACTCTCAAAGTTTAACAGAAGCTTGTTCGTCATCTGAAGCTATAGGATAGCTTTGCGTTTGGAACAGACACATTCAAGTCATTATTTATTCAAAAGCTTTACATAAACAATCTTAAGTTTGCAAGTCCTGAATGAGTTGAAGATCTTTTCTAGTAATGGGTGATGTAGTTCACAAAACCGGTCTAAATTTGCTCACGAGGCAGAGCAGATCTCGAGCTCAACTCGCTGACGAGGTTTACTCTGCACTTAGAAAAATGGTTTATTGAAGGGCTTATTTTACATGCATTCTTAAACATCATGTAAAAATGAACAATGTTTTCTTTGCGCAGTTTCAAGGATTAAGAGCAAGCACTTTAGCACATCTGGGTTTCTGCCAGAGAATGAGTCTTATGTGGTCATGTAAACACACAAGTGGCTATTCTACAGGTTTTTGAAGAGCGTTCATGCGCAAAAAATCTGAAGTAACAAATGTATTAAAAATATGGGGCAGATGTTGCTTTTGTTTCTTGAACCACTTTCACAAATGGTGTGCTTTGTAAACAAATCAGATCACAAAACTGACTGAAAGATTTATTCACGAATCAGGCTGACCTTACTCTCGCAAGCCGCAATACTTTTATGGTGCTTTTGAGTCATGTGAAGCTAGAAAACCTTCATTCATCATAACCGCACAGAAAATAGCAACCAATAGATAAAAAAAATAATAAGTAATGTTGCACCTAACTCTCAGTGTTAGTAGAATATTAGCTGATTGGTAGAGTTAGGATTAGGGATGTAACGGTATCAAAATTTCATGGAACGGTATTTATTGAATTATTTACATAAAAACCAAAACTAATTCAGAGACTCAAAAAAAAAAAAGAGCCAGAAGTGTTTATTAAACAGTTTACATGAACACTGAACATATCAATGGCACACACATTAGCCATGTCTCTTTAAACTTTGAAACAGGAACAGCGATTTTTCAATTTTAATAAAAAATTCTTAAACCTTCCACACATCCGATTTAAAACCCGCTTTAGATTGCTAGATGTATGATAACATATATCAGCTTGCATATTCATTACGTCAGTGCGTCATATTATCTTGCTTCTCTGTGGTCACAATGTTATTCAATGCACCCTAATTCTCAATAGAACTGTTTTCACTGATATTTGTAATGGTTTCTGTTGTCAGAAAAACAGAATGAATATGAAATAGTGACTGAAATGCACGCCATTATAAGGCCTACTGAACTAGCTCTGCCTTACAAGATGTTAATCTAGATTAAAAACCTTATTTATAATTGTTTATAATTATATTTATAATTCATAATAATGAAACCAAGTAGATATAGAAAATAGAGCAACATAATATCTATTTTAACTGAAGCCCTGCTCCTCTCAGCCGCTCGCTGTACAGAACAGACGCAGAGAGAGGGGTGTGTGCGCTGGGAGAACAAGAACAAGAGCTCGTGCAGCACTACCGGAGACTCGCTGAGGTTTGTCCAAGAAGTCTCTAGATTTGTCGCTAGTCGCTTTTAGGGAAAAATGTGGCCAAGGGGGTCTACAAAGTCGCTAAGTTGGCAACACTGATCTGTGGTGATAACAACAGACCGCCTGGGCTGATGGGAATTGTAGTTTGTCACAACACAGAGTTAAATAAATGACACTTTTTATTTGAATGAACCTTCCTGTACTATGTAAAGATAAGAGATATAATACCAAGATATTTTAAGCATCTGCAAGGAAATCAGAGAAGAAAAAAAAAAAACACTTGCAAAAGCATCAGCTAAAAGTAGAACCAGAAAGCTCTTAAGAGTAACACACAGCATAAGTGCCCAAAATAGCTGACTGCTCTTTCGGAAGCTCTGCTCACGCTGCAATTACCCTACTGCAAGTCACTGGAACCCCTAAAATGCTGCCTGTTTTCAGATGCTATCAGATGACAGATTTATTCTTTATTAATGATAATGATACCCTAGCCACTCTATTTTCAGCCAGTCTTGGTTATTTCCAGACATATTTAGCACTGGCAAATCTGGGTGTTTTATTTCCACAGAATAGTTGAGGCTTAAAATCTGAGCTGAAACCACAGACCACACTATGGCACTACGTAATGCCTGATTAAAGAGGGGGAAAAGTGTAGGCAGAGTGTGCAGCAGGCAATCCCTTCAATCGGTACAGAAGATGAAGCAAGTGGCCCGTCAGCGTTGCTTTACCCCAAATGATCTTAGCACACAGTGTAGCAGGGCTGGACGCCAAGTTTTCATGGTACAAGTATGCGCAAAAAAAGTATGTGAAAAGAGAAATCAAGAGTCAACCAGTTCTGTCAGTGAGCTTGAGGGGCTTTGCCCTTTTTCTTGCAGTGTCTTAGAGATGATCAATTCAAGGCCCAGTCAGTATTTGGAGCACGAGGCCACTTTTACACAAATGTCACGTGTGATGTCAGAAGCGAAACTCAATTTTAGTGGCGTCGTTGCAGTTATGCTATCATAACCATAGCTGATAAAACCGATGCTTAAAACTTAATTACATACATAAATGCAGAAACTGTGATTAGATAAAAGACTGTAAAGTAACTATATGCTTGTTACAAATGAGTTTGGAATTTTAAGTTTCAGTTCTGCTCAAATGCGGCCCATCAGCACAAGAGAACGAAAGTAAATTAATTACAGATAGACAGGACACACTTGAAGCACATGATAGATTCAGGTATTCTTTGAGCGTGCAAAAAAAAAAGCATTGATTTCCTTATAAACAAATATTTCCAGCTCCATAACGCTACAAAATGAATGAGCGATTGGGCTGGGTGCGCTCTCTGGGCGTTGCCTTTGCTGTATTGGCTTAGTTAGTTAATTGAATGACTTGCTCTACTGGACTTTCCAGCCCGGTGACGTGCTAAAATATCTCAGGGCTCAGATGCCTTTATCTACCATTAGATTAGAGACAGTCTGCTGGGACACATAATGAAGGTGCTCTGGTATTTCACACACCCTTCTACATCTCTCTAATTCCTCATTTCTACAAATGAAAACATTAGAGGTGAGACTCACCTTTTCCAAATGATGAGTGTCCATTTTCTAAATGCTTAATAATTGCCGTAGTACAAAGGTCAATTCGTTTTAATCTTTCTAATGCTATAATAGTGGAAATAATACTAATATATTAAGCTTAATTTTACTCTCAGTGTGTGCAAAGAGCATTGTAAGTCGTTATAGTGCTCACAAAACAATGTAGCTACAGTATAGCAACAAGAAACCAGGGTATCTCTGGTATGCATCACCAATTATATAAATAAACTTTACCATAGGGAAATTTGAACAAGAAGATAAAACATTTACGTCTTCCTACTGAAAAATCAGAAACACCTACGTACAGGAACAAAAACGCACACAATGTGTAAAATATAGGCTGGACTTAATTTAGGGACAAAAAATATTTGCCAATGAGGTCACATTTATCAAAAGTGAAAGTAATGACATGAATGAGTTCTGTCATTTTAAACTTTCTATTCTTCAAATTTCCATTGTATAATAGTTTTTGTCAAAATAACAAAATAATTCACAAATGAGCACTAGATCAGAAAATCAGAATGATTTTTTGAAGGAACATGTGACACTCCAGACTCAAGTAATGGCTGCTGAAAATTTTGCTTTCATTTTAAAACATACTAAAAATGGATCATTTCACAATATATATATTTTTTAGAAATTAAGTCATGTGTTTGCACAAGGCCTTCTTCAAAAAGTGCGGTGTAGATTCTTAAATCTTTACTTTAAGGATGCTTAGATATTTTTTAAATGATGTAAAATTAATTTGCCAGTATTTGTGTGTTAGTACACACAGTAAGAATCACATACGAAGCAATTATGACACAAATGAAATCTGCCACAGTCAGTTAACGATTCACAGCTAAGCAAAATAAAATAAGAACAAGCATGCCTCGGACGCAGTTAAGCCATAAATTCATGGGTAATTTTCTACTGGCAGCTGACAGCTTGCATCTTTTAGAAGTTGGAACAGTGCCTATATGCCAACTAGGTTCAACAGAGGTGCAGGGAGAAAAAAGTAGGGCAGAGATAAGCGTGACTTTGCCCAGCGTCTGTGAGAACGCTACTGTTTCTTAATGATGCTGGTCAGTTGGACAAGAACATATGGCAGGGTGTGAGTGGGAAAGTGCAGTGTTTAGTCACCGGCTAACGGTCAGAATGGCACAGCCCGTGCACGTGAGTCGACTGGTGGAGTCGCTCGAAGCTGATGACAGTATTTGCTCTCGCCCATTCGTCACGGAAAGCACATATACACAACACATTTCTAAATCTCACACGCCCTTTCGCATGCTGACTATACACGCACACCTAAACACAAACAGAGCTGTGCAAATCCTTCACAAAGGCCCTCCCTGAAATGTAACCAAAGCCACAAAGTGGACAGCAGGGCTACTTCGGTTTCCAAACAATTACAGGGACAGCGATGAACTCATCTCCCTGTAAATATACTGTGGTAGTGCAAACTCCTCCGTTCTTTGAACGTCCAGGATGTCAGAATCTGTGTTTGGTAGGTGATGTCATCCTGAGTCCCAAACAAAACGGAGAAGGTAAACGGTGAAGTTTGCAAAACGGGTCCGAAAGTTGGTGACTACAGCAGTCCGTATCAAAGATGGAGGAGGAAGCAGGAAGTAAATCAGCTGATTACACACCCATCAAGGGAAAATACACAATATAAATAGATAACATCTAAGATCACATTTACATTCAATGAGAGTTGCGTGGCTGGTCTGTTTTGATATCTGCCTAATATAGTACCAATCACAAACTAATAAGCACCAAATCATGCCTTACTACTTGAAACCTCCTGACCAAATAAATAAATACAAGTAAAAACAAATACACTACTGTTCACATGTTTAGACTTAAAAAATACTTAATAATAATACTTTTGTTCAACAAGTATGAATTAAACTGATCAGAATTTCCTTTAAAGACATTTGTCACAAAAGTACTTCTATTTCAAATATATATATATATATATATATATATTATTTATCCAAAAATCCTGGGGAAAAAAATAAGTAAATTTAGCAGCACAACAATTTTAAACTTTGATGATAACATTTTTTTAAAAGCTTACCAAAAGGTCATGTGACTTTGAGGAATAAAGAAATGATGCTGAAAATTCAGCTTTGACATTATAGGAATAATTTTTTTATATGCATTAATATTTTAAGTTAAATTGTAATATTTTTACTGTTTTCTTGATCAAATAAATGCAGCCTGGGTGACCAGATGACATATGAAAAGCCTTCACCGAACTCTTATACCCCTGGTTTCACAAACAAGCCTAGTGCTAGACTAAATTTTAAATCAGAGATGTTTCAGCTAAAAGAAACTTGCACTAACTGATCGTAAAACATATCAGTGCTTTTGTTTTGCTGTAAGACGTACACAGCAGTAATGCTTTTATCTATAGCATGTTTATAAAAATAACTTAAATGACCAAATTGAACTATGGCCTAATCCTGGCTTAGGCTAAGCCCTGTCTATAAAGCCGGACCATAGTGTATAAACACACAAGCATATAAAAAATAAGTCAGAGCAAAGTTGCACATGAAAAAGTTAGTATTTTCTTAAAATCCGTCTTGGCATGACTGTATTTGTTGTGACTTGCTGCTTCACACTCATCCACAAAATTCAACGGTTCAAACGGTTGTAAAAGATATTCACAGAAATTAAATTACCCATAATTTGAGATGAATGCACAATAAATGTTCGCATAACCTACAGACAATTTGAGGTTTCCTCTACAGAAGAAGTCATTGTGACTTTTCCATCAACCTTTGCAGCTGTTTTGTAACACAATCTGTGAAAATAAAGACCATTTTGCTCGTTTTGTTCTTTTTTTCCCCTTTTCATGCACTGCTTAGAGTTAATTGTTGTTGGAGCATGAGGCAGCGTCATCCTGCACGGGCGGTGGTTAGGCTTTGTGGTCAAGTCAGAGACAGCAGGCTCCAGTTCGTAGTCCTGTAGAGACACAGCTACTGGTTTCAGACGGCTCCGTTTATTTAAAGATGGACAACCCTGTGAAAGGCCTCACTACTGTCTCATGGCAACAAGTCTCAGTTCCTAGATGTCAAACTCATGCATTTTTTTTTATCTAGGGTCAACCTATAGGCTTCCTTGTTATAACTTCTCAATGCCTTTTTAACTACTGTCTCCCATGACTTTCACAAATCTACAAAATATCTAAATGGCTTAAAAAGTCAATTTGCATTTTTTAACACTAGTCATTATATCAAGATGAAGCTCGTAAGAAGAGTAAAAGTCCACTGATGCAAAGAAAAGCAACAAACTCTCACGTACACTTCACACAGGAAGTTCAAAGTGAGACCCAACAGGAAACGAAAAAGATGATAACTCACTACCTGATGACTAGAGACTGCTAACACCAGGTTGATCCGAACACACCCACAACACATGCTTTTTATCTGCTCTTCACTGTCAGTTTTTGAAAAAAAGATGCAAAGCCAAACTTTTTAGAAAAACTAAATTGTGCAGGTGTGTGTTTATTTGAGAGACCAGGGAGGTGATTTGGCAAAAAAAATAAAAAAATCTCTTCAGATCTCAATAGCAGTCACTAAGATCAATGGTCTAAATGCATTTATATTGTCTTTTGTAGGCATAGGACCATAAAATGTTTGTCCAATCATATCCCTCAGTCCCAAGGCTATGATGGGTTGTTCTACCTGCCAATCAAGCTATGTATTTGTAAACCTCCATGCACCCTGTTCATGCAGACATAAAATCTGAGCCTGGAGCACAAAACTTAAAGTGCCCCTATTATGCTTTTTCAAAAATTATTGTGTCATGTAGCTGTATGTGAACATAAACTATCTGCAAAGTTGTGAGGTTGACAGTGCACGATAAATAAAGTTATTGTCTATCAAAAACAAGAGTCGACTCACATTCACCTACACGAGTGGTCAGCAATTTGAATCTTTTCTTTGTTACCGAGCCACTTCACTAGGTAACATATTTTGCATAATGTCTGCCCACGTTCTATGTTGCGAACAGCTTGCCCCGCCCCCAAACAGTCCAATTTCCGCTGTGTCCCGTGAGAGTTAATTTGTTTTATATGCCCTTCTGAAAGATGAATCTACAAAGAATGAGTGATTAACATTATTTTTTTCA
>JAUMHR010000047.1:9025936-9048230 GCA_032361145.1 Enteromius fasciolatus | reverse complement strand
AAATTTTTATAAGTCACCCTTTATTGTTTAGAAGTTTATTGTTCTGCTGTGTTGAAGGTGTCTACAGCAGACCAGTCACGCTCAAGTCCTAAAAGCATGATCTCCTGCAATAAGAAGTCCCTGTACCTCCCCCAAGAGATGCCGGCTATCCACGCTGAATTCACAGAATACTACTTCCCAGACGGCAAAGACTATCCTAGTAAGACAGAAGTGACAATCATAAATGCTGACAAAATCAGAATAGTCACTAAATATCTCAATTCAACTCAACCATTCCATGAACTGACATGAATGATCTCTCTCTCTGCAGTCCCTTGTCCCAACCTGTATGTGCAGTTAAATGCGCTACAGCTGGTGCTTGACTCTCGCAGTCTGGTTTGGCTCAATCTGTTTGCGCTGGACCTTCGTCAGAGCTTAGAACAATTTATGGAGCTCTACAAACTCAATGATTCTCAGAAACCTGAAGAGCATGTAGATATCAGAGTGGATGGACTCATGCTGAAGGTAGTTCTTTCTTACATTGACTTGAAACGTACAGTTTAGCTTCTTCTGTAATCAAATGGCTCATTTCCACTGAGCAGTATGGGTCAGTATGGTACAATAACTGTACGATTCGGGATGGCACAACTTGTTTTCATTGACAGCAGTACCTTTATTTAGTTGTCGTGGTGTATGGTGTAAAGTAGTGAGCCGCATCATACTTGTGCACAGATAAATGTGTGATGTTTTCTGTGTATATGTGTTTGGAAAATATAAAAGGATAAAATACACTGTTACATTTTTTTGTTTGCACGCTCTGATTTAAATACAAAACATCCAATCAAGTCTAGCTTCAGCCTTTAGGTACCTATTTTAGTACCATTCACAAATTCTGTCAAAATAGAAATGGACAGAATTGCTCAAAGTACTGTACTAAACCGTACCACTAAGTGGAAACGAGCCAAAACACACCTAAACAGGATATGTTTTCAAAATTACTAGAAAGTTACAAGTGGGTTAGATTAGGGTTTAAGCTAAACTCAGGTCCAGATGTGAAGAACCTTATTGTATTAAATTATTGCATTATAGTTTAATATAAAACTCTTGTGTTTGCTTGTTTGTAGCTGGTGATCCCTGCAGACCAGGAGAAGACTCAGCTTGACCAGCCCCGCTCGGTGTCAGTGCAGACCTCAGAGATGGTAGCCACTAACTCACGCCACTCTTCTGGGTGTACTCGATCCAGTCTGGAAGCCCTCCTGCAGGCCTTCGAGGAGCAACCCTTCTTCACCTCCCTCTGTTCCTCTTTTCCTCATTCCCATAACTCCTTCTCTGTGCTGCATACTGTCTTCCAGCGGCACGCTCATGAACAGGACACGCGCGTTCATGATGTGTACCGGGGCTTTGCTCCGCCATCTCTCTCCACCAATGCTCTCAAAACACCAGCAGCCACTGACTTGTGGGCCGTGCATTTTTCCCAGTTCTGGGTGGACTATGAGGGCTCCCGCAGTGGGCGAAGTCGTCCGACCCCTTGTGTGGACTCCTTCCCTCTGACTCTTTGGGTATGCCACCCTGCCCGATACACTCAGCACCATGAGAGACTCAGAGTGGGTTCAGGCCTGTTGCCGCGCAGCGAGTCAGCAGAGATAGCCAGTCGTCTGCAGAGGAAGAAGCTCCTAAAGGAGTACTACAGCACCGATGCATCTCCCAGCAACATGCCAAGCAATGGCCTCCACAAACCACACTCTCTGGATGGCCTGTTTAGTGACTCCTCTTCGTCTCTTTCCCTTGCTTCCTCATCCTCATCCAACGAAGTAGACTTGCAGGTGCTAGTGCACGTTCAGAAGCACCTGAGTGCTCAGGTGAGCCACGGGCAGTATGTGTTCCTGCTCAGACTGCAAAATGCTGTGAAATCTCTGCAGCGCACTTTACAGCAAGATATGGAGCAGTACGGCTCCAAGCGCCAGGGTCCCACGCAACCCTTCAGTGCCTGCGTGGGCGTGCTCATGAAAAGTGCAGAAGTTGCACTACTCCTAAAGCCCATTCCCCAACCACATTTAAACACCAGCCCCCTGGACTCGGATGTATCCCCTTCAGAAAGCAGGGCCACTCTTGAAGCCGGGAGTGAGGTGAGCGAGGGGCACGAGAGGCCCTTGGCTGAAGGAGAGGGTGCTCAAAATGTGGATCAGCTCCTTTGTGCAGGGACACATGCCATCAACACATCTCCTCTCCTTCCGTCCCCATCTCTTGCTCTGAGAAAGGCGTCTGTGGATGAGAGGAGTAGCGTGGTATCTGGAGGGAGGGTGCCATCTGAGGAGAAGAAGGACTTGAGAGGATCTCCCAATGGGGAGGGCGACAGAACTGAAGCCAAAGGGCAGCAGAGTGAAACCTCTCAAGGTGGAACCACGGTAGTAGATCCCATTTCTGACAATTCCTCCAGGGAATGGAACGATAAGAGTCAGGGAGGCAGGCTACCTCAGTCCATGTCCAGGTATTGCTGTGTTTTTGTATTTAGAACACACCTGTCCAGTCTTTTCTGCTTTGTTTTTGGAAATTGATAATGCAAGGAGAGCTGCATAGCCTTGTCTCGAGTGATATACAGTAAGATGAATGCGTTCCACCTTAGAGTACACACTTTGGTACAACATAGGGAATCCAACCCTGGTCCTAGAGGGCTACCTTGTTGCAAACTTCAGTTCTAACCCTGATACAAGGCCTGTAATGATCAAAACATGATGAACACTGTTTCAAGTGTATTTGATTAGGGTTGGAACTAAATGCTGCAGGACGATAGCCCTCTGGAAACCTTGGATTAGATCAGGGATGGGCGACTTTGGTCCTGCAGGGCCTGCAGAGTTTAGTTCTAATCCTGATGAAAACCCACCTCTCTCTGGTATTCTAGTTACCATAAAATGCTGATTAGCTTGTTCAGATGCGTTTAATTACGTTTGGAGTGAAACTCCGCAGGACAGTGGCCCTCAAGCACCAAAGTCACCCATCCCTGGACAAGCCGAATCTACACATTCCTACACTAATTAAACATACCTGAACCAGTTACTCAAGGTCTTTAGAATTACTAGAAATGTTGAGGCAGTTGTATTATAAAAGGTGTGAGCTAAACTCTGAGGGAAGGTATACCTCTATTAGCACACCCTTCCCTAAAGATAACCTTAAACGTACATCTAGGGTAGTTGCAAACTCGCAGTATCCAGTCCAGGGGTGAACAACACTGCCCCCAAGATGTTTATTTAGCTCCAATTAATTTTTAACAATGATCCTGAAGACGTTGGTTAGGTTTTTTTTCAGATGTGTTTGATTAAAGGGATAGTTCATCCAAAAATTCTGTCATTACCCTCATGTCATCAAAAGAACAACAAAAAAAACAAGTCCTACATTCATCTTTGGAACACCAATTAAGATATTTTGATGAGGTCTTAGAGCTTTCTGACCCTCCATAAACAGCAACGCAGCTGATAAGTTCAAGGCCCAGAAAAGCAGCAAGGACATTGTTCAAATAATCACTGTGATATCAGTGGTTTAGTCGTAATGTTATGAAGCCATGAGCCCAAACCCAAAAATATGAACCCCAAAATAATGACTTAATAATGTCAAGAACTTATTTTCTTTCTTTTGTTATTTTAACAATGCCATTACTACCTTTCCGAGCCTTGAACCTGTCAGTAGTGTTGCTTTCTATGCAGGATAAAAAATATCTTAATTTGTGTTCCGAAGATGAATGAATGTATATTACGGGTTTAGAAAGACATGAGGGTGATTAAGCAATGACAGAATTTTCAATTTTGGGTGAAATATTTTTTGCATCTTTTCAACAATGGGTGTAGAAGAGAAAATGATAAATCAAAAAATGTTAGAACTGACTGTCGATGCAGGAATAATGGCATTGAATGTTATGAGAGTATGTGTGTGTGTGTGTGTGTGTGTGTGTGTTTGTGTGTGTGTGTGTATTTGGGAGTAAAACCCAATGCACAACTGCTTCCTTGCTCTGAATGTGACCTCCGGGTGTGTGTGTTTGTTCAATCTCTCTCTTCCGAAGGAAAGGCAGTTTATCAGTGGTCTCTGACCTCTTAACTTCCACGCACAGCAGGTCTACCTCCTTATATTCCATGTCCAACATGTAAGACACCCTCTTTAGGACTCTGTTCCCATCTGTGTATGCGTGAATGTTTGTGGAGAAAACTGTGGTATTGTGATTGTGATCATTTTTACACTAGCTTGTCCTTCGTTGTGTTATGTGTAGAACTGTGGATGTGCGCAGAGTTTGCCGACCGTTTTAATTTTGCCCAAAAAAATTTTGTTTTGTTTTTTTTTTCCTTCTAAGTATCGTTTATGTTGGTACTAACTTGCTCATCCACTCTCATACTCATTCATTTTTGTGCATGTACTCTGCAGTGGTCGTTTGATGCAGGGCAAGTCGCAGTCGAGTTTCTCAGTATCCTATAAGAACATGAAGAAAAGTCCTTCGCTCCAGTCTCTGGATGATCTCTCCATTGACAGTTACTCACTAGAGGATTGTGACAGCTACAGCCTGCTGGAGAGAGGTACATGCACTCCTGAACACCATATTCTACTTGCGAGTGTTTTTGTATTAGGTTTGCAACCACAAGGGGGAAGTATTGTAACATCTATCTCTTTGTTCTATTTTTGTTCCATTGGAGCAATGCTGAAAAATTCTTGATAACCAGAAATGCATTCAGATTTAGCATTTAGCGCAGACTAAACATCAGACCCAAATGTGATGGGCTATGCTACTTAACTTGGCTCTGGATATGCTTTTACGCTTTCTTGTTCTTACCAAAGAATAATCAAATGTTTTTTTTTCTTACAGATGACGTATCAATCTGTGGTTTTAAGGAGGTTCTTACTGAACAGATTTCCACAGATGGGACTAATGTGACTCTCGCTCAGGAGGCAGATGAGGCCCAATCACCTGACGCCGTCAGCGCTGCTTCACAGAGCATAGATGAACCCACGAAAGACCTTGTAATAAACTCTTTCTTTCCCCTTTTTTTATCACGCTCAACTTGTTTCTACTTTTTCTGAACGAAAACAATGCGATGATGCATCTATCAGTATATATGTATTAAATATCTGTATTACGTTCATTTGCAGGTGTCTGTGCTGGTTTTGAAGATTTACACCGTCTGCTGTTCTCTGGATCTGAAGGGTGATGATACAGCAGTTGCTCTGGAGGTGGGACGGATCCAACCCAACCAGCTTGGCAACGTCAGTTTGCGGCAGTATCTTAGCAACCGCAGCCTGGGTAAGACTGATTGACACCTGTGTTTGTGTGTGTGTGTGTATGCATGCAAGTGTTGCTGTTACACCTGATAAATACTTGCTGTTTGCGTTTCTTCAGGTTTAGTGTCTACAGCATCAGTCACTCAAAGTGGTGAAGGTACTTTAAGTGTGTATCTTCATATGTTTGCATAGTGTGTGTGTGTGTGTGTGTGTGTGTGTTTATGCGCATGTTTGTGAGCATAGACGCTCTCCGTTAGTTTGCATGAGTCTGAGTTGTGTGTGTTGATCACTCTTTCAGCACTTTTTGTTTAGCGATAACACTACTGTTCAAAAGTTTGGGTTCTGTATGTTTTTTTAATGTGTTTTTATGCTCACAAAGGGCTGCATTTACCGTATTTAATCAAAATATACAGTAAAATAGTAATATTGTGAAATATTATTATATTTTAAAATAATTTCTTTTTCTTCTTTTTTTTTATATTTTAAAATTATTCCTGTGATGGCAAAGCTAAATTTTCAGCAGCCATTACTTCAATCTTCAGTGTCACACGATCTTTCAGAAATCTTTCTAATTTGCTGATTTGGTGCTCAGGGAAGATTTGTGCTGCTTAATATAATTAAGCCATGATGCATTTATGCAGTTTTTTTAATGCTATTCAATAGAACAGCCTTTATTTGTGCATTGATTGTTTTAAATGTTGTGTTTTTTACCTCACTTTTGATCAATTTAATGCACACTTTCTTTTATGCACTAATAAATAAAAATTACAAAGCTCAAACTTTTGAATCGTAGCATACTGACCATTTTTATACTAGTCTGTGTTGGTCAGTAGAGAAAGATGCTAATAGTCTAATAGCTAAAACATCTATCATAGATAGAAACTCACTAAAATGAGTATTATTGATTATTTATAATAATGTGAACATTACCTATGTTAACGAATTTGATCCAGTTCAACAATAATTCTGCTACTTATTATTTAGAGTGCTGTATTTGTTATACAGCCAGTCCGTTGATAGCTTATAACAGTAACAGTGCCTAATTTACATGTTTATTTCCTGATATTAAGCTTAAGATTTGTAACTCTTTCCCCACCAGAGTTTTTAATGATTTTCACTTAAGTTTGACAGCCTTCAGAATATCTTCTGCTATGCATTTATAAACATATTATACGTCAAAATACATTTTAAACAAGCAGACTCTCTCTGAAAATTTGTGCTTCTGAGATGAACCCCATTAAAGCGCCTTGGCTGGAAACATTTAGTCAGTTGGTGGACGAGTTTGCAAATAAGGTAGTAGGTTGTAATAGAGCATTTTTCTCATTCACTTTTCCCTGCTCTTCGCTTCCTCCTATCTCTCTCTTTGCTGTAGCTGCTTTGGTATTGTTGTGTCGTTTCTCTACTGTCACAGACCACTGGGTTCTGCAGTAGCAGAACTGCTGGTTCAGGGGACTTTGTACACACATAAACACACACATTCAGACTCTCATCTATCTGGGCTGTTTCAGAGCACTGCCTCTTTCCTCTCCAAGGATTAATCTCTAGGTTTCTCTTGACTGATTCTGCTCGCCTCCGTTTTTCAGTCTGTATCTGCTCCCGTGTTCTCTATTTTCAGTTATTCTATAGCTTATTCCCTTTTTCCTCCTGCAGAATTTTTACTTTTCGTCAGTATCTTTGCTTGGGAGAGAAAGTGCTGCGCTTGCTTGTTTTATTCACAACTGTTTAAGGATTAATCAAGGAGTTCTGTCAGGAATGACAGGAATACCAGTGATCAGATCGTTTCTTCTGCTTGTAATGGGGTCTGAGTCTCCATCGTATTCACACAGGATGTTGAATGTGTGAAGTGCGACGGTTGACCCAAAAATGTAAAATGTGTCATTATCCTTATGTCGTTCCAAACCAGTACCACCTTTGTTCATCTTCAGAACACAAATTAAGATATTTTAGATGAAATCCAGGAGCTTTCTGACCCTGCGTAGACAGCATTGCAATACATACAAGACCCAGAAAGGTAGTAAAGGCATTCATAAAATAGTTCATGTGACGCCAGTGGTTTAATTGCAATATCTAAATTTGTGTTCTGAAGATGAACAAAGGTCTTGCTGGTTTGGAACAACATGAAGGGCTGAATTTTCATTTTTGGGTTCGATATCCCTTTAACTCTCCTTTCAGAAAGTGTAAACTAAACTTTATGCCCATGGACAAGTCTAGAGCCACCCGTATTTTTGTCTACAATATTGCATTTATAATGTACATGCACTACATAGGTTGTCTGTCGTGTATGAAGAAAAATAATTAAAATTAACTTAATTAATTTTAATTGAGTCACATCCTTGCTATTCTAATTCAATTTCAAAATAGCAATATTATTCAAATGAACATTATAAATATTTATAGGTTATTAATTTATATTCAGAAAGACGTTATTTCTTTATGCAGAGAATTTGTATTAAACTCTTAGGACATATTCCATATTAATACTATATTTTCGGACATGTACCATAGTGTCCCTTGAAGTGCTTTGGAAAACTGCTAATACCACCAAATATAAATATGTACCTGCTAGAATCATCTTACCACTGTACTTCCTCAGGAGCCATCTTGGTCTCCCCATTTCTTAACTCTCTGTTATATCTCTTATTTAACAGTTCTGCTGAATGAGCATCTGCGTTAGGTGTTTTTCTCTCTATTCTGGGCAGAGGAGGTGAAGATGTTAATGCAGTCTCAGTTTCAGAGCTGACGCTTCTCGAAAGCAAGAACATGTAGGGCAGCCAGTGAAGTATAGTAGATACCGTGGACTCCTCTGACACGAGACCCCTCCCGAGACCGCTGAACTGCACAGCTCCGATATCATTTGATGTCTCCTTTCCGCCCTCTGCTGTAGAAAATTTCAATGAATTTCAATGAGATTTCTATTCATTACCGCAGGCATTGTTGCGCTGACATTTTGGATTCAATGCATAATTTAAATGCAGGGTTTCAATGTTTTGGATTTGTCTATTTTTAGACCGGTGGCTGTCTCCCGTGTCCTGCTTTGCCGTCTGGTTCCACAGCCTGTGCAGCGGGCCCTCGATTTCCACTCATTAGTGATCCATTGGTTTCCTGCATGTCTGTGCACACATTCATGTGTCCTTGTAGTTCCAAGGCTTATTGTGTTGCATGGAGAAACATGGAGTAACATGGAGTAGATGGTGTTATGGTTCATTATGTGGCTCTTCATTACAATCGTGTGTATTTTGTATAATGGCCTCTGTGCTAAATTATAAAGAGGCGTTTACACTGACAGTGATCTACGATTGGAATGATTCATTTTTAATGAGAGCAACAGGAGCTGTTGTTGAAAAAGTTTAATGGCATGTAAATAATAAGCGATATATTAGGTTATCCAGCAGCAGGAACACTTACTATCGGCATCAAATTTCTTGCAGCCTGGTATATCTTTGAATTAGAAATGATTATTATAACACTGTCTGAAATACTTGATTCTGATTGGTCAATCGCTAAGACTGTTATCATTAGAAATACTGTATATCTGAAGCCAGCACTTTCTTATTTGTTATATCACATTATGCACTCTTTCTTTCATTTTTCCCAAAGCAGCTAGTGCCATCTTTCATCTCAGTTAAAATTATTGATTGTATTGAAAATAAAATGAGGTTTCAGTAGTAATATTACTGTAACATTATTTTAATGTCCTTCTTTCCAGGATGGTTGTTTTGTACATTGAAATTGATTATTAGATTATAAAAGGGTAATGGATACGTTTTTTTTAAACGGTTTAATCTCAATCCATATTTCATATCTGCTTAATTATTCATGTTGTGAGAAGCCGTGTAATAAGTAGGATGACTGTATGCTATCGTTAAAATGTTGATTTTATTTGAACCAGTTCATTCGTCTTGCTAGACGAATTTGCTAGGACCCATTTTTCTTCATTGAAGCCTGGCATTTAGTGAACTAATAAAATATTTAAACTCTGTAAAATCAATATTTTGTGCCTAGTTATTGACTTACAGTTTATGGCAAGTAGCCTTGTAACTAGTAGATAAGTTTACACGCCCTTTATGACATTAGCAGCTTGTGCATCACTTAGAATTTAAAGTTTAATACTTGTAAATATGACTTTGCTTGGTCATGTGCTCGAAAATCATACATCTGTCAGTGTGAACAAAGCATTTCATGGATCCAAACTTAAACCCGACTTAATTTCTGCTATCTCTTTTTCCAAGGCTCTGGATCAGGGTCGGACCCCAGTGTGGTGCTATTAAATCCAGAGGTGCAGGTGAGGCTTGAAAGCGGCCCGGGAGCTGCGGTTCACTCTCCTCTGGCCGAACAGAACGGCTTCCTCCAGTGCCGCCTACAGGCCTTCAGTGCTGACTTCCTCATGACATCACTGCGAAACCTCGCTCTCTTCCTGGAGGATGACTCCGCCTCCCAGGTTCTCCCCATGGAGATCACAATCAAAGATACACACGTCAATCTGAAGGTATATTTAGACAGAAGACACTAAGATGTCACCATATATTATTTTGTGGTCTTTTTTGGCTAATGAATCACATTTAAGATGAGGTTTTTGGATGTGGGTCTCACTCTCGTTCTCAAGATTTTGTGTGACGGCAGTAGCTTCTGGTGCTGGGTAGTATTAAAGTGCCCCGATTATGTGTTATGAAAGATAATGAAAGAAACTTTGCAGGATGTTGCAGGACAGCTCATTTTCAAATAGCCATATAATAGCTGCACTTTAAATTGATATGGATATGGTATACTACAGTATGCGTGATTGTACATATCTCCTCATTTCTTGAGCTACAATCCCAGAATGCACTGATTTCAATTAAAAAAAGTAGATGGAAAGATGACTCACATTTTTAACCAGAATCAGCATGTATGTACTAATATATGTGTTTAAATCAGGATGATGGTCCCCGAGACAATGCGTCAGAGCCTGAGGCCACGCCCATCGCTGTGCATATTCATAATCTTCTTATTCATCGCCAGGATGACGGCTCGTTCAGCATCGGAGGAGGTTATTCATGTCTCTTACTTCCTGTTTTTCTCTTCCTACTCCCTCCTCATCTCCTATACTATAATTGTTCCATATAGCATAATTTCCCCTCCCTCTGGCACATGCATGCACCTCTCTCTTTTACTTTGAAGTTTGCTTCTATTTTGAATTATTTTGAAACAGGACTGAACCTTAGGAATGCACGTACTAAATGCATCCCTCCCCCTCTCTCCCCTCGGACAGCTGAGCGTGCTGCGGACTCAAAGCTTCAGAAGGCGGGGCCTGTGAATGACAGCAGGCTCAGTTCTGTCCCTGAAGTTCCTGTATGTGTGGCCAGTGAGCCGAAAGCCACTCAGACTGCACCTCTGTCACCCACAAGCCCCACCCCCTCAAGTAGAGAACAGGTACACCAAGGAAAAATGTAGATATTTAAAGGATTTTTGCATGAGTGTACGTCCACATAATGCTGTAAAATTGCAGCTTTATGTGAACGTTTCAGTTTGCGATCTAAATACCCATGTATGATGCAAGATTGCTGTTTGTTACTTGGTTTATTAACATTTTAAAGGGATCATTATTATATATATATATATAAATAAATAAAATCCTAACCCTAACATACTGTAATATTAAAAACAACAACTCCAGGCTTCAAAAAGTAATTTATTGAAACTAGGCTGAACACGAGTTCTGAAATATTTTGTCTGTATGCAGTTACACATCAATAGTCGCATTTTCAAATTGCATAAATTGAAATTGCAAATTGGAAATACACCCAAGTTAATTTCACCCCCCAAAAAATCCTATATATCGCAAAAACGTTTTTATCTTATTTATTTATTTTCATTTTCAAGCAATTTGATAAAGAAACGTATCACGAGAGAAAAAACATGTGTTTTATGGTTAATGGAAAAACTATAATTTCGCAACTATTTTTGTCAACAAAATATTGTGAAGGTTTTGCACAAGCCTGAAATGGAAACTTGACTAGTGATGCGACTAGTGATGTAATAATTAAGACGGATTCTGTTCAAATTAAATTTAAATTACTTAAAGGAATAACTTTTGATAACTGTACATGTGTAGCACCTTCTGCTCTGCATTATGTTCTTCTGAAAAAAATCCAACGTTCTTTTCTAACAAGCCGCCTGATCTTAATATCTGATCTTTAATATCTGTGTAGCACATAAACACAATATTTCGTTTCACAGTAGTTTTTTTATTTTTATTAATTATTATATTTATATTAATTTTGAGGGCCAAATAAAGTGTAGAAAATGGTCATAAATAAACCATCATGAAGTTGTTGGAGCAAAAGCTTGACTTATTTTTTAAAGTGGACCTCAGGGAAAAAGTAAAATTATTATAAAAAATATAACCCCTCAGTTTAACAATTTTAAGCAAAGCATATCTAGGCTGATAAACAATAAATAAGTTGTGTGCCAAGCTGATGTTTTTTTCCGTCCACGCAGCTGCTCGTGGAGGAGAATGAATGCTTGAAACTGGAGCTCTCCAAAGCCAAGATGGCGCTAGCGGAAGCCCAGATGGAGAAAGACTCTCTCCAGCATCAAATGAAGAGCCTCAAACTCACCAGCGGGGGCAGCAACAGCTAGTGGCAGTGCATGCGTGTGTGCATACAGGACTGACACCTGCCACAGGGGGGCAGCAGAGTGCTTGGAGGGGCCCGGCACCAAAATAAATCCCAACTCTGCAGCCGAGAAGAGGATGGTATGTGTGCCGTGACGGTGATCTCACCTCGGGATCCAGACTTTGCAATCAGTGGCATCTCCTCTTAAAGAACAGTGTTCTTTACTATAGTATACACACAAAGCTTTAGCATCTAGTGGAAATCAAGCGAAAAGACTCTTCGGACAGCTTGTGGAATTTCACAGATGTTTTGTTGCTATTTTCCTGTTTTTATTATTTCTTTCACTTCATTCATTTGTGTGTCAGCGAGCACCTCTTAAATTATCATGGGAAGGTGTAGAGGGGTGATAAACTCACTTTCTGGCTCGTTATCTCTCCCTCTCTAACCATTCGTACGCAGTGTAGGAGCACATTCCACCCTTGACCTTTAACCCCCAGGGCAGTCTTACACACTTAGTGTCAGGGTGTGTGATGTTGAATGTCATATCTTTGGAGGAATGTCTTAAATAATTAATTTGCACTGTTTCGAACTTTTTTGTTTAACAATAAATAATAAAAAAAACATTTAGTGATTAATAAATTGGTGATTATGTATAGTAAGAATGATTTGTTAATAAGTGCGATTGAATTGGTGTAGTCAAAATTTCTTATGTTAGCGTCTTAAAAAAACGGGAATATGTTTTGGGAATTCTGTTCACGAACGCACTACAGGATTTGCATTGCACGACTTGATTTCTCTGACTATAAGGGCAGATTTAGTGTTTTGCAGTGCGACATTTTGATATTAGTTCAGTATTTGCGACTAAACACATTGTCATTCCGTGTTTGTCTTTTTATGTGAATATTTGCACTGCAGCAGTCAAAATATTAGTTTAATTCTGAATTTACAGGGATTGTTTTTGTTGAATTAACATCCAGTCTGAACGTGGATGTTTAACTGATGCTTTGTCACATTGTTGATCTGATTACCAGCATTTCTACACACAAAAAAAAAAACAATGGAGAGGTGTTGGGTGAAAACCACTCAACTGATGAATGAAATGAGTTTGTATTAGTTAATTTTTGTTTTTGGCTTTTCTTATTTATACTTTATAAGTGAAGGCCTGTTTTATGTTGAGATATGATGGAAAAAAAAATATTTCAATGGCTTTGCTTCACTCTTTCTCCTCGGTTTTCTTCCGGCTTGGTTTTTCTCTCTACAGCAGCCTCTACAAGTGCCTGTGACTGCACACCTTCTCCAGAGGTCCTGCTCGATTTTTCTCTCACTGTTCTCTAAATGAATGTTTTAATGCTCTTCACAACACAAGCTTCCATCTGGAGAACATTTTTCAGATGTTGGGACTTGAATATGGAGAGCTGGATGACAAACACCTGATTGTAGGAAACAAGCTTTTCTTATGTAGTACTAGGCCACACCCCTATGCCACATTAGCCCCGCCTCAATATGTAATAGACATGCCCCTCATAGATGGAAGCCCACCTCTTTAGCACAAATGATGAGCATTGATGCTCAAACAAGCAAAATTGTGAAATTGTTATTCCTTGTGTCCATCAGAAGCTGCTGAAATATGAGACATCTGAAATAAAATGAGGAAATAAAATGTAAAACGTTTTATTAATGGGTATCAACTCTCTTCTTTTTATTTATTTATTTGAGCAATTAAATGATTATCCATGTGTATCGGATCCTGTCTGGGTGAAAAATACGGTCTTAATCAATTTCCTAGCCATAAAATTGGCATGAAATGGAAATAATAATTTAATTATTTTAATAATAATAATAATAAATAATATTAATAATTTTTTTTAAATGCATGTTATTGTGAAAAAATCTGTTTTTCTGACCAATTTTTTTAATGAAACAACAGGTTTATCTATTTTTCATTATGTTTCACTCATATGAACAGAAGGAAGTTTCTTGGAAATGAAAATATTTTATAAAAAGTGGGTAGCAAAACAGCTGATGCTCCATATGCTTGGGTGCCAGCAATTGTTGTAGCTGCTGTTCATCCCAAAATTTAAATTTGCTGAAAATTTACCCAAACCCCGGATATCCAAAATTGAGGAGAGTTTGTTTCATCATAGTAACAGATTTGGAGAAATATTGCATCACTTGCTCACCAGCAGATCCTTTGCAGTGAATGGGTGCCGTCAGAATGAGAATCTAAAACTTTGCAATAATCCACATGACTCCAGTCAATGAATCAACATCTTACGACGTGAAAAGCTACATTTTTGTAAGAAATCTATCATTAAGGCATTTGAACTTTAAATCATTGCTTCTGGCCTAAAAACCACTCCATATCCATAATAACACTTGGTCCAGTGTATCGTGCTTTTACTTCCACAGTGTTTTGACATATTTTATACATCAACTTGACTTTTTAGGGGCTGAATCACTTTTGCTAGGTGATATTTAAAAGGTCACTTTTCCCCTGGGTTTCCAAAAAAAGTCTCCATCTGTGTAATCTCTGTTTGGCTTGGCTTCACCTCCGTACAACCTCAATCTCATGTGGTACTCTCATGAATTGTAAAGTCAGGCCCACAAGTGTTTGTGTGTGTGCTCATACTCTATGCATTGCCTATTAAGGCAGATGAATACTGCTCTGTTTGCTGCTCTGTGGAGGAGTTTATTCCTGGAGTTAGAAACTAAATAGACACTGAACACCCGCTTGTTTTTGTGTGAGTAATGCAGAGAGCGTGCACACAACTGCCTCATAAGATCCGGTTGTTTCTGTTTCTTGGCAAAGCTGAATTCTAGTGACTCTGTCCAACACCCAGTGGGCTTGCAGCTGCCTCTCTCTCTCTCACACACACACACACACACACACACCAGATCATCTCTTTCATTTCTTGTGTTCCTCCAGTCTTTAGCACAGTTTTTTCCCCCTCTTTTCAAGACTTCACAGCTGAACGGCACAGGAAGTAATGCTGTGGAGATGTTAGTAAAATTGTAAACAAAACCTGAGAAAATCTGCAATCTGTGCTCATTCAGTATTTCAAAATGATAGCGCAGAAAAATAGGATTTTTTGGTTCCATGTTTGTATGACCCACATTTAGGTTCTCAGACCATTCTTGGAATATTATATTTATTATTATGGTTGTAAAAGTAAACCCTTAAATAAACTAGGATGTTATTATTTAGTTCCCCAAAATGATAAGGCTATTATTAATGGGTAATTAATGGCTGTTTGTATGATACACAATACAGAAAATTCTAGGTTCCTACCTAAAATAATGTTTCTAGAAATGTGCCATTTTAAATAAAGCTTAACCGAGCTCACATTCCTTATATTCTGATTTATAATCATAATTCATTATTTATACTCTAAAATATGAATAATTTTGCAAAACAAACGAATAAATAAAAAAACTGAACAAATTGCCATTAAATTTCTACCATGATATATATATATATATATATATTTTTTTTTTTTACATGGTAATAATTGAGTATCATACCACCTCTCCACCACCGTAGGGTATAAACGTGTCTTAAAATATCGTGTGATATCTCCTCCTCGCGCGCCAATGAAATCAAAACAAGGGAACAGTAACAGTGTTTGGTATCCGTGACTCCACGCCCAGCCGGAGCAGCTCTCTCCTCTCGTGACGGAAGACTGCCATGTAGGAACAGAAAGAGAGAAACACTGATGCTGGGCCGCCCTGCTGTCAGTACAACGGCACACACACACTGAGTGAGAGAGAGAGGGAGAGAGCGCGAGGAGAACAGCGTGTGTACGGTGACCGAGAGCGCACTGGAGAGCGGCTGGTGAGCGTGATTTAACCGGCGTCTCCAGGCAACCGGCCGGTCTGGAGAACCACCATCCTCCCGTTCAGCACAGCTGCACCGGGACCGTGCTACAGTAAATATCCTGTGCATCATTCCATCATTGAGCTCTGGTATGGACTAGCGGCTTTATTCGTACAGCAGCGCGCGGCAGAGCGTCTGTTTGTCGCTAACATGCCGCAGACGTCCTGAAAGCAGACCTCGCCGTTCAGTCCGGATTGTTTTTGTTCTCGTGGATTAAACTTGTGTCCGGGATGGGGAAGGAGCAGGAGCTGCTGGAGGCGGCGCGGACCGGGAATGTGGGGCTGGTGGAGAAGCTGTTGAGTGGGAAGAAAGGATTGCTGGGCTCGGGCTCCGGCTCCATACCACTGCCCGGGTTACTCAGGTATGAAAACAGACCGTATAGAACAAGTTTATGTTTATGTGTCCGAAATAAAAGGGCTTTCTGGGAGTCCGCAGGCTTCGTGCTGTTTATATCAATACAGACGGAGGGATTGCAGTTGCTTGAGCAATGCAATTCATCACACACACACACCCACTCCAGGCATCCCCGACCCACTGCGCCCCTCATACACGGTGCGTGCGCGTCGGGATATATATGGGAACACCGCTGTGACACGTTTTGTTTCAGTTGCTAACTCAGTGTATGTTTTTGCGTTACACGTCTCAAACTTTGATATGAAACTCGCATATCTGTCTGAAACAAGTTCAAGTGCTTTAGAAATCCACAACTCATCCCTCTATCAATTAGGCCACGGCTAATGGATAGAGACTTGGACCTGTAACCAGAAGGTTGCGGGTTCCCAGGTCCGGCAGGGATTGTAGGTGGTGGGAGTGAATATCCAGCGCTCTCTCCACCTTCAATACCACGACTGAGGTGAGACCCCTGAGCATGGCCTCATGTTACGTCCTTTCCTTATTTTCTTTTCCTAAAGTGTGCACATTAATGTCAATTAATGGCAGTGCTGTTGTTTGTCATCCTAATAGGCTTTCACTGTGAGAAAATCTCAAATGTGTGTCCTCTGGAGTTGCAGAGGAGAGCTCAGTGTCTCAGCTGTCTTGCCAAGACACCAAAGTCTGCAGTCAGAAGTCTGAGATTATGGTATTAAAGAGATAGGTGACTCAAAAATGAAAATTCTGTCATTGTTTACCCAACCTCTTGTGGTTCCAAACCTGTACGAATGACTTTTTGTGGAACACTGAATTAAGCTTGTCCTAGGGTTTTTGTCTAAGTTAACCAACGCTTTTTTGTTAAAAACATCTTTTGTGTCCAAGAGGGTCATACAGGTTTGGAACGACCAGGGTGGGTAATGTTAAATTGTCATTTTCTGGTGAACTGTCCCTTTAACGCAAGCATTTCTCATCGAATACTTTCAAGACCAAATGATCTGGGCTGTACAGTACTGTCCACATTCATTTCATAGCCCTGTATGAGACTGGGAATCAGATGGGAATGCAATGAGGGGGGCCTACAGTACCATGGTCCTGCTCATTTGGTTTTGTGGAGGGTGGTGGAACCCACACATAAAATTTTGTCCCAGGCTTCAAGCAATGACAGCCCAGCTGTTACTGTATGCCAACAACTGCCTCATTTTTTATGTCTTCTTAGGCATTTTATAAGAAACATCTGAGACTAAATTGATACTTAAACAGTTTTCTTCCAAAAATTACGGTCATTTACAATCATGTAATTCCAATCCTGACTTTTATGTTTCAGTGGAACACCAAAGAAACTATTTTGTAAATCAGCTATTATTTTTGCACTGTGATTTTTAGACCCCAGTTGTAAAACTATTTTATTTTTTACTTCTTTTTCTTTTTTCTCCTTATTTTATAAAATCTTGCATTTTGGATAAGAAAGAGGGATGAAATTAGTACGTTTACGATAGTAGGAGATAGACACTTTTTTTTGTTTATGATTAAAACATTTTGCATACAAAAGAATATAGTTCATTTGATGTAAAAATAAATAAATAATATATTTGAGAACAAAGGAGTGGTACCTAGTGCCATTTAATAACCCTATAGTGCTAAAAACAAACAAAATAATAGTATTTTATCGATTGATTAATTGATTGACCGATGACATATATTGGGTGTTTTCTGGCAGCCAAGGAAACCTCTGGGCAATACAATTTTCTTTGGAACTAATTCTAATTAATCAGTTAATGAAGGGTTAATGAGGCCTCATGAAAGATGAAATGATTCCTTCAGATTAAACTTAAATACTCTGTACTGTTCGTAATACAGAGCGA
The DNA here is from genome assembly GCA_032361145.1 of Enteromius fasciolatus. Taxonomy (NCBI): domain Eukaryota; kingdom Metazoa; phylum Chordata; class Actinopteri; order Cypriniformes; family Cyprinidae; genus Enteromius; species Enteromius fasciolatus. The sequence continues at coordinate 9,030,297 of JAUMHR010000047.1, read as the reverse complement.
TTTCTCCTGTACCTAGTGTGTGTTACTCTATTCACCCTGCATGATTGATGTGTGATGTTTGGTCAGCTGTGCACGCATGTGTTTGCAGTTCTCAGGTACATGATTTCAGGAACACGTTCATCTCCACATCAGTATGTAAAATGACAACTGCATGGAGCGAACTGCAGAGAGAACGAAACGTATGCTTCGGGAATGGCCAGGCAGAGATGGGGGGAAGGGCACCTGGGAACGACATGCCTGCTCGCGTCTGTGAGAGCAAGAGAGGCTAATCGAGCAGAGAAGTGTGCCGCCCCGGCTCAGGCATCAGCCACCTCGCTGGTTAAAACAGCAAGTACAATCAATGCTCTGAGTGTGCTGCCTGGACAAAAGATCCCTCTGCCCGGTAATAGGGCATTTTTCTAGCAGCAACGGCTGACAGAATCTCACCGCTCCTCTAATATAGGACGCAGAAGGCATTGTTCTGTTGTTTTGTGGTTGATCCTTGAGGTTTGTTTGGTTGGAAGGTGGGAAGTGTGTTGAGTTTGTGTTTTTCTCTTATTGGGTCAGGACTGTTGGCTGGAGGAATGGGACAGTGCAGTGAGGTGGGGAGGTCTGGCTCAGTCCATCTGTCCACAGTGCTGGAAGTACTGCTTTTTCTCTCTGTGTGCTCTGCAGCGTCACAGCTAGTGACGAAGCATAGCCCGGGGAAGATTCACATGACCTCATCTGAAAATGAGGGCGGGTCTATGACAGGTCAAAGGTCACTTGAAGAATGTGAGAGTGTTCAGAATGTTCAAAATAGAATAATAGCTTCCGGTACTTCTATCTATCATTTATTTTAATAAATAATAATAATTATTGGCATATTTTTCATTTGAATAGCTGTGTATCTCCAGTTATTATCAATGTTAATTCAGTTTTGTGTCAAAAATGTTTACTAAATCACTTGCTATAATGACTTTTATTGCTGAAGCTGGGTTTCCATCCAAATGGGAAGGGAATCGCAGAAGCCCGCCCCCCCCATATATATATATATATATATATACTTTATATACAGGTTTTGTTGAATGCATTTCATTGTGGGATACAGTATTCCATGCAGTATGCTCTGTTGTATTCTCCACGTTCTGGCAAATGTAGTAGTAGGTCGTTTTAATATTCTATCCTACTGTCAAAATCCCTGTAAGGCAAGTGAGTTTGGAAAAGCCCTGGGCTGCTATTTTCAATGTAGGTGAAAGGCTTACATTTAAAGCATGTTCCAATGACATAGGTTTGTGGCTTTGACCTCTGACACACATACTCTGTTGCACGTGTGACGGGACCCACTGCTGTATGATCAATGTTTTGTGCCCTCATAGTGCTAATGGATTAGCCCATCAATAATGACACGCTGTGAATGCTGCATTAGGCAGCACAGCACTTAGAAACACATGATTTCAAATGATACTACATTCATACACTCGGTGCTTAATATGATAATGATAAACTAGATTGTGCAGTGATTATTTGTCTCTCTAATAAAGAGCCTGGGTCATGATTTGGATTAGTTAGACAGTAGCTGGATGTATTTTTAGGTCTGGATGTTATTTTTTACCATTCTTTTGCAATCTTACTAAAAGCATAGATAAAGCATCACTTACTGGCATTGATTCATCGTTATGGATACTGTGATGATGATGTTGGTTATGGGAAACAAGATGGGATGATCTCTCACTCTCACTTTGGCAGCCAGTCACTTTGCTGATTGCCTTGTTCTCTTATTTGATTGGTCATTGAACATGTCAATCATTATTTGCAGACGCATTGATGGTGCGCTTTCTAAGATACCTTATTTGATTCTAAGGCAGCATTGCATGTGCTCTACACAGATTCTCACACTCTTCTTCACACTCAGTGAAAATATAAAAACAAAAGATGGCAGATCAGATGAAAAAAATGGTGATGATGAATTCTTACATTTTATTTAATGCTGAAAAAATACAATAAAATGCTATTTGTGATTATAGAGCATTGCGCTGTTAGCTTAGCAATTTGCTAACATGCTAATGCTAATTAACTATGGTTTTAAAAGTGTAGTAACCATGTTTTTTTGCTGTATTGATTACCATTTGTATAACACAGCTTTACTACAAATACCTTAGTTAAACTATAGGTATATCAAAACCATAGTTTGTGGTTACTATGGTTTCACTGTAGTAACAATAGCTTTTATTTGTTGTAAAACCATGGTTAACTTTCCTCCATTTTGGCTTCCTATGTAGACAGTGAGTCAGCTAAGTTTGGAACACAGCTAGTTTACATCATATAAATATTAATATATAAAGATGTTTTTTTATTGTACAAACTGGCTAACAGCTAAAGCACGAAACACTAATTAAAACATAAACAAAAAAAAGATGGCCTGTTATTTGTTGTACGACAAGTCAGCCTTATCCCTACTTGCTAATAATATAAGACAGGCAGTTATCATCTGTTTTCCGTCTTGGCCTGTCTGGGGCAGTCACAGATTCGTCATGTCCCTGCGGTTTATCAAAATAAACATTCAGCGCCATTATCCCCCGTCTTATCAGGCACAGAAACAGACCGCTGAGCGACACAGACCGCAGTGCCATTGAGCGCTGCACCACAGAGCCTTGCACACTTCACTGTCAGAGCCGCTTACTAAAAACATGGACCGCTACCAAACCTTCTGGTCTGGAGCGCAGCCGTCAGCTAGTGTGGAGGAGTGTTCTGAGATAGAGAGAAAGAGGGAGGAGGGCATTTATATATCACCATTCATTAAGAGACGAGTGGACAGGGGAGGAAGGGGTGGCGTATTGGGGTCGAAGGTCAGATTTGTGGGGAATGGAGTGTGTTGTGTTTGTGTGTGCGTGTGTCAAGGAGACACATTCTGTCTGCTTCTAGTGTTCACTTGCGTGTGAGTCTGCATAAATCACGCTGTGCCGGCGAGTAAGAAAATGACCCTTTCCAAGAAAGTTTCACTTTGCACAGTGACTCAGCATGAGAACCAGACAATTGCAAGCTAGACTCGCAGAGCCAGACTTTAAATGATCAGCATGGTCTACTCTGTGGCTTATTTTGGATAAGCATGGCCCGCTTAGACAAATAGAATGCTTTGTGACCATCATCATCATGTAAAGCAACCAGCGATGGTTTATACTTGGTTTATGTGATGTTTAGAGTATATTCAATTTATATATGGATTAGGTTATAATTAAATCCACTTGTTAGTTCGTCCTCAAAAATGTATAGCCTACTGTTACAACATTGTACCATGTGATTAAAGTTTACTTCCCAGTGGACCAAAGTTGGTATTGCTACCTAAAATTAAACTTATTTAGCTGAAATTAAGCTAATGCATATAGATTACATATCAGATTACAAAAGAGCACAGAACAAACTTACTAAAACATACTCAAATTTAAACTGTTTAAGTATTAAAAACAATTAGTATATGTAATAACACTGCGTGGACCGATAAATACTTGTTTACTTTGAAATGTGTTCAGGCAATCCCATTTGAGTGCAGTTCTTCATTTGCAAGTCTTCATTTGTAAGTTGCTTTGGATAAAAACGTCTGCTATTGTGGATGAATAAATGTAAAAGACATGTAAATTTTAGAAAGGTCTAGCAATTTTTGTATGCAGTATGCATCAGGTAATAAGGGAATGAAATGCTGGTGTGCCGTCTGAAATAGAGTAATTCTACATTAGTACTTTTCATGAAGAGTAACATGTTTATTTATTGCATTAACATTCTAGAAGAGTTCTTCAGTGTTTGAAGCAGATGCAGTAGGTTTTTCCTTCACTGTCAAGCAGTCAATTTACTTCAATGCTAATATGATAAGAGAGGGCTCATGTGCACTGCATTAAGAGTGTTCATTCAATTGTTTTTGTCTGTAAGTAAATATAAATACAAATAAGTAATAGCTATGCTGTTCACCAGTAAGCTAGATAACTTGCGTGTTGGTTTACCTATGTCAATAGTTTAGAAGCCTGGTAAGGACATTAGCACAACAGTACTGCCTAATGGGAAGCATCTTCCAAAACATGCTGTGGTTTTAGAAGGGTGTAACACATTACATAAAATTATCTCATTAAAACATTTCTTACTAACTGCATTCACAATCAATGCTTCGTTTACACAGGCTACACAGAGCTTCATAAATGCATTTCACGATGGGAACTTTCATCCTAAACATACTACATAGGTTGACCATATCTGAGCTTTTAAAAAAGAGGACAATGGAGACTGGATGCAGGGCAATTGTTTTTGTTGGGTTTTAGGGGAGTTAAAGCAGCCTCTAAAGTTGCACAATGACCATATCCCAAATATTAAAACTATATGTTGTTTCCATACCTAAAACACATATTTTACTGTCA
>JAUMHR010000047.1:8992347-9010932 GCA_032361145.1 Enteromius fasciolatus | reverse complement strand
AATAAACACAATTTAATCGCTAGAATAATTCATTTAATTTTACGTTTTAACAGTAGGTGCAGCAGGTCCCTACTGACTCATATGAATGGGCTGATAACGACTGAACATGGCCCAATCGAATCGCGTGATAACATCCGAATCGGCTGCCCACAGGGGTTTAAGCCCATCATGGTAAACTGGTATAACTGGTATGTAATATTTGATGCATTTTATGATGTTGATATAAAAGATTGAGTATATTGTCTTTCTCTTTGCTTCTTCATATCAGTATGTTAAGTTTAAAACACCTTAGATAAGAAGTAATCTAAAAATAATCTAAAAAGTAGTCAGAATACATTACCTAAAATGAGTAACCTAGATTACGTTACTAACTACAGTTTTCATCATGTGAACTGTAACCAGTAACGGATTACAATTGTATTTAATCTATCCAGCTCTGTGTTGTGTGTGTGTGTGTGTGTGATATATATTACTGCTTTTACTACTGCTTTTGGATTAATCTCATCCAAAATAAAAGTTTTTGTTTACATACTATAAGTATGTGTACTGTGTTTAATACATATACACAACATACAATGTATATTTGGAAAATATTTACACATATATACATTTATTTATATTTTATATTATAAATAAATATGTTTAAAATAAAAACATGTTTTTTATATATACATTCATGTGTATATTTTATGTAATATATATTTTTAAATATAATAATATTATATATTTCTTATTATGTAAACAAAAACCTTTTGTATGTGATTAATTGCAATTGATCATTTGAGAGCACATATATATTTGTGTGTATCTATATATGTATATATGGACACACATAAACAAAAATAAAAAAAAAGTTGTAAGACATCATAACAACATTTAGTTTTACATTATTTTTTAATTAGAAAAAAATTAATAAATGACAAAAAATGTTTGGTAGACTCCTTTCATATTTCCCTCTTAAAGCTAGCTGACATTTTTCTCTCTTTCTCGCTCTCTTTCTCTCAGTATGTCTGCTGTGTTGTGATAACATGCTCTTCGGTCACTGCAGCAAGCGTAGAAGATGCCCATGTGATGTCTGTCACCACAGAAAAAGCATCTGTCTGTCACTGAAGTGTCTATCTGTCACTAAAGCGTCTGTCTGTCTGAGATTTCCTATTATAAAAGTGCCTGTCTGTCATTACCGTATCTATTGTTTAAGTCTCGGCCTGTCTGTCATCTGTTTTTACGCTGAAAACGACATTACAGCAGACTGAGAGTGGGGATGTGTGGCTGTGGGTGGTCACTGAGAAATCTTTGAGGAATGAATTCTCTATAACCCTCTCTTCTTCAATCTTTTGAATGATAACTCCTCATCATTCAAGATAAGCTAGGGTTGTTCTTGCACTTAACATGAAGATAATTTAGTGAGTACAGAAAATGGAGTGTGTGAAAGAGCGAGACCAGTGTCTGCACACGTCAGCAAATTCACCTGGAGAAAACTTCAATTATTCTCTCAGAATTTCCCCTTGTACGTTTTTCTTATCTTCTGAGTAAAGAGAATTCTGCGCTGAACACACACACACACACACACACACACACTAAATGGGGACCCTACACTTCTATTGTTTTTATATAAAGCTAATTATAATTACTGTAGATTAAGCCTACTTTAAAACGTGAATATTTAGAATAAAAAATTAATTAATTAATTAATCAATTAATTAAATATGAACTGAATATTGTGAAATGTTTTTATATAATGGCATGTATTATTTTATAATTTGTTACGTTAACATATTTATAATATCAAATAAATGTATTTAAATATAAAATATGTGTGATGTAATATGTATATATATAATAAAATTTAGATATTAATATAATTACAAAATAAAATATATGGTTGGGTTTTATGACTGGAGGCTTTTGGGAATGACGGTTTATTGAGTCTTTCCGGGAAAGAGCTGTTCACTGTCAGAGATACAGTGGGTATAGGTTTGCTTTCACGTGATGAATTAGATTGTCAGTAGTGTACTTCATGCGAGTTCATAATGTAGAAAGAAACGGGTTTAGAATGACATGACAGTGGGTAAATGAATATTCATAAGAACATTCATTTGTGAGTGAACTATAATGGTCCTAATCATGTGAGATAACTGAGAGTACAAAAAGTCTGATACTCTACCGACTGTGCAATTCTGATGCATAATACATTAGGCAGAGCGGACTTTGATATGAGAAGGGTTGAATTGAACACACACCGCGGATGGACTGTAGTGTGACATCAGCCCAGTGTTTGTGGTGCAGCTGAGCAGAGATCTGTAATTACCATCACAGCACGCGCCCACTATTTGGAACTCATAATACAACAGAAAACCCAATGGTTTATACATACAGCCAACTCACCACTCACTATTCAAACCTCTGGATATTTGTTTATGCATCATACGACGTCCTTACACAAGGGCGCATGCACTGCTGTCCCGCTGTACTATTTTTGTGTTTGTTTGTGGCATAAACATCCCTCTTCACCTCTAGACCGTTAGAGCTCAGCGCTTCTGCTCAGGTTGTGACTGAAAGGCTTTACTTGTGTGTCTCCGCACGCATGCTAACGTATCATTTGAGCACATTTAGGACTACTATTGTGGTCAGCAACCTCTGACCTTCTTAGCAGATCCTGGGTGTGCCTTATTTCAGTGTCTACAGTATGTTATGTGTTGGTATATCCTAAACATGAATTTAGGTGCTAGAATGGCATTGATGTACTAAACACTGGCAAATTATGTTGATTTATGAAGACATGCATTAAAATGAAACCAGTATTCATCAAACACACAATGCTGTGTACCATGTTATCATGCATCTTCATTATAGCTGCTAAAAAATGAAGTGCCATTGTGAAACATGCCAATTATCGTGTTTTTTTTTTTGCAATAAGAAAATGTATAATAACATTCAGACAGCAAAGATTACACACACTTATTTCGTTTTTTATATGAAGCTAACTATAATTGCTATAGATTCAATAAAACATGCATTTAATAATATATTATTAAATGCATAAATATAAATAAACAAATTAATGTACAATATAATATATGACTGTAATTCCTGCGAAATACTTAAACACTTCCAATGTTATTTTTTGAAGCATGGGATGCAAGACAATATATAAAAGTATAAAATATAAAAGGCATTAAAATATAATATAGTTCATTTAAAATATAAATTAAATGGTACACTCTCAGAAATAAAGGAACAAAAGCTGTCACTGGGACGATACCTTTTCTATTAGGTTCACATTGGTACACTTTAAGTACTAATATGTACATTTTAGGAACCAAAATGGACCCTTTAGGTAAAGGTACCACCCCAGTGACAGCTTTTGTACCTTTATTTCTAAGAGTGTACAGTACAGTACAGTGACGAACAGAATGAGACACACCCTTTTTATACTACACTCTCAGAAAGGTACAAAAGCTTTCAATGGAACACTTTTGTATAAGGTTCACTTTAAGTACTTATATGCACAGTACATTTAAGGGACCAAAATGAATCATTTGGGTACAAATGTGACCCTGGAGCACAAAACCAGTCTTAAGTCGCTGGGGTATATTTGTAGTGATAGCCAAAAATACATTGTTTGGGTCAAAATTATTGATTTTTCTTTTTTGCCAAAAATCCTTAGGATAGTAAGTGAAGATCATGCTCCGTGAAGGCCTTTAGTCAATTTCTTACTGAAAATATATTAAAACTTAATTTCTGATTAGTAATATGCATTGATAAGATATAATTTGGACAACTTTGAAGGTGATTTTCTCAGCATTTAGATTTTTCTGTACTCTCAGATTCCAGATTTTCATATAATTATATCTCGGTCAAATATCGCCCTATCTTAACAAACCAGACATCAATGGGAAGCTTATTTATTCAGCTTTAAATAAAAAATGTATAATTCGCAATTTCAGAAAATGAACACTTACAACTGGTTTTTGTTGTCCAGGGTCACAAATGTGCTTTTTGAAAGGGCCCCAGTGACAGCTTCTGTACTTTCAATTCTGAGAGAGTACCTTCATATGCATGTTATTTTTTCCACAGGAAGATGAAGTGGTATAGAGCTTATGGGCATGCGAGTCTTTAATACATACAGCATTTATAAGCAGCGAGATTAAAAGAGGCAGAGAGGGAGAGGAGAACAGGGGAACCCTTTTGCTCAAGGCCTCCAATCCTATTTCGCAATGTTTAACATTAGAGTGGAGCGGTGACAGATATCCGCTTGAGGCGCGCACAGCACCTGTCATCACCTGCTTAGTTTTTATCACTGACACAAAAAGAGAAACAATGAATTATAACAAGGTTCATGTACTCATTCAGAATTCCCTTTTGATCATTTTAATCAGAATAGGTGGTCTCCTTCTGTCTTCTCTTTGGTGTTCAGTTACAGTATGTTCTGTTTGTGGGAATGTGAGCATCAGAAAGCCTGGCTCTAGTGGGAGAGTTTTTATGGGAGAGCTATTTTGATAGAGCAGAATGCCAAACAGTCTACTAGTATTTAAAATACTTTCTTGTGGGGAGTTAATTGCACCCAGCTGTGTGTAAACAACTTCACACTCGACCCATTTGACAGAGCAAGTCACATGATAATCTGTCATCCCAGATGGGCGTCTTTCGCTCTTTTCTCTCCGTTTGCCATTTTAGTGTCAAAGCATTTTATTGGCATTATTGTTTTAAACATAATATGATATGCATAGATAGATAGAAAAATAATAGTAATATATATACTAAATGTGAATCTTAGTTTTAGTTTTTTATATGAAGCTAATTATAATTGCTATAGACAAATCTTTCAATAAAACATGCATTTTTATAATACAAATCATTCTGAAATTATATTAAATATGTTATATTGCATATTGTGACATTCTTCTGTCAAATATATTTGTGTATCGAACTGTATGTGCATATTATATGTCTAATATCACATAAATGTACTGCATATAAATTATTTTATCTACAGTATCTATGCATATCATATTTTGTATAACACAATAATGTCAAAATAAATGCATATATACAGTAAAAGTTTATAGGCCAATGTATTATTCAGTTACTTCTTTACATCATGCCAGTAGATGGCGGCAAGTCTTCATGAGTGAGTTATTGAATCATATTCGTTCAAAGGATTCGTTTAAAAAAACTTTGATTCATTCGGGAACTAAACAAACCAATGCATTACAATGTGCGTATTATCCAACCTAAATTCGAAGTGATATTAGTCATTTTAAACACTATTCAGTGCAGATATTGTGGATAGTATGTACATAGGAATGACTGAAGTATTCATTTAAAGGATTCGTTCAAAAACGCTGATTCATTCTGGAAACATCCAGGCATTCCAGTGTGCTTACAATCCATACTATCCGCCCTAAGTAATATTGAAAATGACTAATATCACGCAGAATTTAGGATGGATAATGTTCACAATGGCAAGTTTGCATTTCTTTGAGTCACTGAATCGTTTGTTCAACCGATTCACCGAACGCTGGTGATTCAGTAACCGAACTCCACTACGGAGTTGTTCGGAGACTCGCTTCGATTCTTCTATGGTTTTGTTTGGAACTGCTCACGTTGGTGCAGCTAAAACAGCCAAAACAACTGGCAATACTGTGCTTAAGATGTAAGTTAATCAACAATAAGTTATTGTTTATTGTACTATTGTATAAAAGCAACAAAACACGCTGAACCGTGGCGTATTTTTCACAGAATATCAGCATGGCACTCGGCTTCCGATAATAGCCATGTTGATATTGACATAATAATGTCAATGCAGAATGAGCTAACGTTAGATGGCACATTTTGACATATTTTCCTGTGCGTGGGGAGATGTTTTATGTCTGTGAGACAGTCTCCAGTCATAGACAGTGTAACATCATCTATTCATATTGGCTGGTTGTTATATTGGGAAGACACTATCAAGCTTCTTTCATCAGCTGCTTACCAAAGTGAATGACACAGGTGTAAGATGCTTTAGTATTGTTTTCGGTATTTATGCATACACATAAACAAGTTCCCATGCGTGTTTAGAGAAGTAAAGCTTGTTTTATAAACTCAGCAGCATAACAAAGTCCATTTATAGGCATGTTTGTGTGCGCCTGTTTTATGTTTACGTATCATCTTGTGGCCTGTAATTGCTTAGATAAGCTTGTTGTTAAGCAGATAGGATGTCAGCACATCTAACTGTTCTCCTGTGACTGAATGATGAGTTGGATCACTTTCAGTAATCACTCTCCAGCTCACTGTATGTAAGTACAGCAAGGTGATGGATGTCTGACCCCCTCTGATGCCCTGGAGAATCATCTGTTTGATCCTTGGCAGGGTGAACACTAAGACCAAAGGAAGAGGGGAGCATGCTCTCTTCATCTCTCAGATCAGTAATCAATAGATAAGGTCAGGTCAGGCTCACAAGTGCATGATGTGGTCAGACCAGGTTCCTTTTCCCCACACTTTCGTCTCCAGTAGATTAAAGCTAAATCCAGATTAAGAGTTTGGAGTTTAATCATCTGGCAAATGCTTGTGTCCTGTCCACTACAGTTCAGTGCATCAGCAAATTGTGTTTCTACTATATGTTTATTCTGATGATTTTAAATTAGGCTGTAGATGCATGCTTGCTTATCACTTATTTATATAAGAACCCACAGTGCAAAAACACTGAAAATTAGAAATTTAGTGAGCTGCCTTTTAAGGCACCACTGGCATGCTTCCAATGACAAAAACCGTTCCAAAAGATGGACAACATAATTATGCTGCCGAAATCCAGTGTCTCATCCATCCTTCGTGCAGAAAGCAATTCGAGAATGCATTAGAACCAGTAAAAAATTACATTGTATATGGAAAAGTGTACAATACCGCTCAAAAGGTTTGAGGTTTTTGAAATAAGCTATTTTAGGCTGCATTTATTTGATCCAATATATAGTTATATTGTTTTTATTTAAATGCATGTAATGTATTCCTGTGTTAATCTATTTGTCAGAAATCCTTCTAATATCCTGATTTGGTGCTTTTTATTATTAATCTCGGATGCTAATAATTTTTGTGGAGAGAGATTGTGGGTTACTGTATTTCAACACACAACAACCAAAATCCTTGGAAGGCTTGTAAACAATTGTGCTAATTCACAAGCTGGCAAACTGTGAAATGTTAATCGCGAAGGAAATGTTAATTATTAAACCGAACAAAATGCTAAATGTTCTGAAACACTCAGCAGTGTTATTGTAGGAGGTTCAGTCAGCGACATTATTCATAGTTTTACATCTCATTTAGCTTCCCTTCCTGTTTTTACATGTAGAAATGTGAAAAATGTATTACGTTGTGTAGTTTTCTCCGTGAGCGATGATGCAAGTACCTAGGGCAAATCTAAATATAGCAGGAATGGCAACATTTTTCACAATCATGACAGAAAATCAAAGGACTCAGTAACAAAAAGGCAGCACAATCCTTCTAATAAGGCATCCAAACAAAACAGTTACCCAGGGTGCAACATGGTGTGATGTCAGCTTTACATTCTTTATTCTGTATTTTTTTGTACAGTCTTGCGCGAGTATCAACTCCAGTAGTAAAAACATTTTTTCATAGTAGGGAATATAATGAAAGCCTGCCTATTTAACCTAATATATGTATTGGAACTACTTCTCGAAAATATATATTTACTCTTAGAAAATAAAAAAGGTACAAAAGCTGTCACTGGGTCGTTACCCTTACAAATACTTAAAGGGGTCATACAAAGGAAATTTCCACAAGCTAATATGATTCTTTAGGATCTTAATGGAAAGTTTGTTATATAGATTGCTTTAAAATTCCTCAAAGATAATTTTAAAACGCTCATTTTACCCTGTCATAAACCGCTCTTTAGAAATCACTCTGTTCTGTGCACTTCCCCTTTAAATCTTTACGAGCTCTGCTGACCCCGCCCCTCTTTTCCGAGGCACTCTCGGAGGATCTTTTTTTTTTTTTCAAAGATTTTTAAAAGACATTATACTCACTGCTTCTGTAGGTGAGGCTTGATCATGAATGAATCACGCGAACATAAACGCATTTCGGTTGATCAAGGGTGCGTTTCCCTTCAGAACCAAATGTAACGTTACTCCTCCACGTCTTCAGTCACTCAGATGTTGGGAGTAAATGACTACTGCTATGTTCATTAATACATTCAACAACAAAACACCTCAATCTCTTAGGAGTCTTGCTTGTCTCTGAGTGTCGGTCTGATGACGGCTCACTCAGGGCGGGTCAGAGGTAAGACACCAGTTCAGTCTGTGTGACACGCTGCTGTCAATCAACTATTGTGGGAGTGGCCTCGCATTTGAGAATGGCTTGATTTCAGAAGGGGCAACTTATTCTTCTTTTAATTTAATAAAAATACTTGATCTTTATCATTGTAGGGTGGTTGTGTACACACACTCACTCTTGCTGGTCGGGGAGGCAGCATGCATTGTGGGATAGCAGTGGTCAAACACTGTCGAGAACTTCTGTAGGAAGTAACCACAGAATATACAGCACTCCACACTCAACTGGCCTTTAACACAGACATCACAAGCGCACACACATACTTTTATGTGCTTATATGCGTATCATTTAGTCATTGTTTGTCCTTGCAGAAGAGATTAAGTCTGTGGTAGGCCTGAGGGATTCATACTGTTCCCTTGTGTAGGGCTTTCCGATTAAGCTTTGCTTACGTGGAGAGCAGCTTGTTAAAATCTAAATTCAGCTTCTGCGGATCATTTGGCAGCGCCGCATATACAAAATCTGTTTAACACATTCACACGCACAGACATAGAAACTTTCCTCGTGGGCTGATGTATTAGCTGCGCTCGTGTCAGGTTTCCCGCACCGATGATGTATGTAACAACAAATTGCTCCAGCATTAATCAAAGCGATTTTCTGTAATCAGGTTGCAGTGAGAAATGGATGCTTGTTACGAAACAGACTGCAGGTAGACGCGAAAGATCTGACGAGGTCTAATTAACGGCCAGACTTTGTCGAGTGTGTTCATATGTCTGCGATCTCTCATAAGGAGGCCACACACTCCCAATAACGCTCAGAGGGCTCATGGGAGAATCAATGACATCAGTGCATTTCCTGTGCCCTCGGGGTACGCTGCGGTTATTGATTGCTCGTGTCTGGTTTTAATTATCCTCCAGTGGAAATGAAAGGAGAGGGGAATCAGCAGACCCTGCCAATCAATCTGATGCACAATCTGATTGAGACACTTCAAACAATATGGGCCCATCGACCAATCAGAATGCAGGATCCTCACGTTTTGGTTTGACCTTTTTTTTTTTCCACAATAGAAGGGTGTGTGTGTTTTAAAGCAAGCATGACTATTAATACTGCACGTATTAAAAGGAAAGTTTAATCGATATATCATTTACTCACCTTCAAGTTGTTCTAAATCTCTATGAATTTCTTTAAAAGGAGATATTTGGAAGGATTTTGGTAACCAAACATTTAACCTGTTGCAAAATCTGTGTGTGAAAATATTTTTGTGACCTGAACAATTTAAAATTACCAAATTTGTCTGCAAACATTTGGTACACATTTAAACAGTGAGAATGTTTGCATGCACTTTCTTAAGCCAGTTACTATATTGGAGTAAGATCACAAACGGCGTAAACATAAACCGATCGACACAGGTAGTTTTTTGCCTCTTATCTCGATTTTCTGCAGCATGTAAACACAGTAACCTGCTTTCTGGCAACTTATTAAAGTGCACATGTTACATGAATGCATTGTTAGAGAAAATATAAGTGCATCTAGAAAAAGTGAGTGTTTTGCAGTAAAGAAACACAAAAATATACTGCTCTTTCAAGACCCAGAGAATGATAAAACTAAATTTTGTGCAGCATAAGTAGAAGTGGTTCAGTTAAAACGCTGCGTCTCTAACTGAACGAGAGATAATACATGGTCTGTAAGTTTCCTGCTGACATGCAACCTTAATTTACGGTATACTTGATTCATCATTTATTTATGGAATGCTTAAAGTCAGATACGCAAGTGATTAGCTGTGTTGTGACGTCACTAAACAAATAACCTGATTTCTTAATAAGGTCATGTAAATGGTGTGATTTATCTGCACTGTTCATTACCATTTTTTTGCCTTGTAGTGTGCACATATTGTGTCAACACAGAAAAAACAGGCAAAGTGCACTTTGCGTGTCCAGATGACCTAATAAAAAACAACATTTTGAATGTTAAACACTTAATGCACTCAACATTAGTTGCTTTCGGTTCATAGTATATTAGTAGAGGCTAATGAGGCTAACTGGAAATGATTCTGCTCTCTTTCACGTCATGCACAAAATTCAAACATTGTGTGTAGTGTAAGTACACAGCGTTTAAAGTACATTAAATCTGTGACTGCAAGTTTCCTGAGCAGCAAGAAACCACATGGAATCCAGTGTTTATAATCGTTAACTAGATGTAGTTGTAAATCTGATTAAATCTGAAATGCTTTTAAGTTTGATAGTTCAGGATGTAATGCTTGTTACCAATATCATGAAAAGAGTACACTTTTTTTCAGTTTCTGGGAACTATATGACATGCACTGTGTAATGAACAGTGCATATACATACAACATATAATTTTCGATACATAAAAAATCTAATCACAATTCTTTTAAACACTAAGGTAGAATTTTAAATTTCTGTTCACTGGGAATCAACATGCACTTCAAGAACCTTTAATATGAAATGTTTCTTGCGCACCAATAAAATAAATAGGCTTGTAGCTTGTCCTACTACAACTACTGCTTTGACTTCTTATTAATACAAATACATTTGAACAGTAGTGTATAAATCTAGCGTTTGTTTGTAAAATAATGCATAGTGTTTTATCATGGTTTGTCAGTGTGAGATATTTTAGGTTTGTTTTCATAACAGTGTGTCTAGAAAGCAATTGTCAGTGCTCAGTCGGAGTTTATTTGAGCGTCTCTCTCGCTTTTTCGTTCTCCACGTCTATTCATATCCTCCTCTTCAGTAGCCCTCCCTCATGCGCTTCCAACTACTCAAGATTCCAGAGTGTGTAGCCATGCCAATTAGTTCTGCGCCGCTGTGAGCGTGTGTGTGTGTGGCAGGTTGGGTAATACTGATATACTGAATGCAGTGCAGCACCCCGGTGCTCTCCACACACAGGATGAGTCATACACTCAAAGCAAAGGCAGGGCTTTCCCTCGCTCTGAGCTGATGCTCAGATTTCATTTTCCGTTTGTCACATTATTATACTTTCATCTCAATCCTTCCAGAATGATCAACGTGAGACGCTCATCCAGCCACATCACAGTCTCACTCTTGCAGATCATGACCTCTGTTAAATGCGAATGGAATTCACGTTTGACGTAGTTGATGCTCAATATGTGAAGGAAATACTCTGCATAGCTGGCTAATCTGTTGAGGATCGGCCTTGTTTTGCAGCTCGATCTAATGCTGTTAACTAACCCAATTTGAGCCGTATTGTTCCTTTGAGATGTATGGGTGCACAACGCTCTTTCATAGACACGTTAGCGACAAACAAATGCTTAAATGCTTGATTTCTGAGAGTAAGCAAGGAACTCATCTGGTATGTGTGGTGTAAAAGCAGCCAGTTAGTATGAAACGGGGTTTGATTGACAGTCTCTCGCAGGTTGAGTGCAAATGATGTTTGATGGTGTCTGTGCTTAAGTGCTTGCTTTGTATGCTTGATGTTTAATGAATGTTTTGGGTTCAGTGTAAATTCAGATCCAAAGGCTGTTTCCGTCAAATACCAGTAAATGTTTTGACTCATCACTTAATTATTAAAAGCAAACCAAAATCACACTTGCAGAAAAGGGCCAGTGATGTTTGTTTATCGCTTTTTTCACAGACGGCTATCTTGATAAAACATTCCTGAAAACCTTATCAAAATGTAAAAAGTTTGGGAAAATACGTTAATACTTTTATTTAGCTACACACACACACACACACATATATATATATATATATACAGTTGTGTTCAAAATAATAGCAGTGTTTTTTAAAACATGAGTAAAGCTCAGAATTCTTAAAATATTTTTATTTCCATTTATTGGTTTTATATCAAAACATGAAGAAAAACGATCAATATTTTAACTACTTTACAGAAAATGACGGATAAAATGATATTGGGCTGTTAAAAAAAATAGCAGTGTCTGCCTTTTTCAATACAAACTCAAATTTTTACTTCACAAAACTGAAAAACCATGCTTCACGGCCTTCAGAGTGTGTTCAGTGTTTGGGGCCGCAGTTTGTCAGTCAACCCCCAAACACTGAATTAAAGCCACAGTACACTCTGAAGACCATGAAGCATGGTGGTGCAAGCATCATGATATGGGGCTGTTTCTCTTACTATGGTGTCGGGCCAATTTATCGCATACCAGGGATCATGGATCAATTTACTTATAACAAAATACTTTGTCGTGCTGCCTTGTGCTAAAGAGGAAATGCCCTTGAAATGGGTGTTTCAACAAGACAATGACCCCAAACACACCAGTAGGCGAGCAGCATCTTGGTTCCAGTCCAACAAAATAAAGGTTATGGAGTGTCCAGCCCAATCCCTGGACCTTAACCTAATAGAAAACTTGTAGGGTGACATCAAAAATGCTGTTTCTGAGGTAAAAACGTAGAAATACAGAGGAATTGTCAAATCATCCGTTGCTGGAACAGCTGTTTACAAGTGCCAGAAGTTGGTTGACTCTATGCAGCACAGATGTGAAGCAGTTCCTAAAAACAGTGGTTATTCAACTAAATATTAGTTTAGTGATTCACGGGGAAGCTAAATCTTAAAGTTTTTTCAAAAATTTGAGTTTATATTGAAAAAGGCAGACACTGCAACAGCCCAATATCATTTTTTCCCGTCATTTTCTGTAAAGAAATTAAAATATTGATTGTTTTTCATGTTTTGATGTAAAATATAATGTGCAGTGT
Organism: Enteromius fasciolatus; assembly: GCA_032361145.1. Taxonomy (NCBI): domain Eukaryota; kingdom Metazoa; phylum Chordata; class Actinopteri; order Cypriniformes; family Cyprinidae; genus Enteromius; species Enteromius fasciolatus. The sequence continues at coordinate 8,997,982 of JAUMHR010000047.1, read as the reverse complement.
TCCCAATAAATGAAAATAAAAATATTATAGGAGCTTTACTCAGGTTTTAAAAACACTGCTATTATTTTGAACACAACTGTATATAGAATTAATATATTTAATATATAAGCAAAATGTTTTTCTGAAATATATGCATGCATGTATGTGTATATAGCCTACATATTAAACATGCACCGTACACAAACAAAAAGCTTTATTTTGAATGCGATTAATCATTTGACAGTAGTGATATGACCTCATTCTGAAATGAGGTCATAGAGAGGATCCCCAAATTTGTTTTTATTTATTTTTTAAATAGGCTTTGTCATTGAAAGATTAGTTCAGATTTCAAATGCCACGTCGCTTGACACCCTCTGTCCCCTCCCTCAACTCATGTATGTGCCACAAAACCAGTCAATTTTTGAAAATTGAGATTTATACATAATCTAAAAAAGCTGAATACATAAGCTTTCCATCTGTCAGGACTGGACAATATTCGGCAGAGATACAACTGGTACAAAGGGTGCAAAAAATCTGAATGCTGAGAAATTTACCTTTAAAGACTTAAGACCGGTTTTGTGGTGCAGAGTCACATATTTATTATAAAATTTCTAATATCTGTAACATGCATTATTGATTAATAAATAGAATTTAGTAAGAGACTGATGTTTTTCTTGGTTGAGTTGTTTCAAACACTAAATAAGGGCCTAAATAAGGCTCAATAAGTTAAATAAGCTCTCGGCCTTTGCCCTCTTTCTCAGGCTCCTCGGTCTAATGTTGTTTCTGCAGACCATTGGAATGTCTATTTATGGCAGTATGTGTGTGTGTGTTTCCTGTTGTCCTGTGATTGGCCAGTCATGTTGTGAGTCATATCGCAGGTCACGGCCTCTGTCCTCCTCATGTCTGTCTGCAGTGAGTCTCCTTATCAGTCTAGACATCAGTGTCATTGACTACTCACGTTCTAGTTATGGACTTCAGCTGCAACATTTAGGCATTGACGTGTGTGTGAAATGGAGAGAAATTAGTAGAGATCGTGAGAAACAGAGTCCCATAGCAATGGAGTCATGAGTTTGGTTTGCTCAAACTCTGCTGTATCGGCTCTGTGTAGAAATAACTCTATGAAGTTGTAGGTTTTTAGTTGTTTTGTGCTGATGTCTTTTTACTGACTGATGTTCTTCTCCTCTGCAGTATGTGGAGAGGCGTCAATGTGAACTGTGCTGACGGCTCAGGATACACGCCTCTGCACCACGCGTCTCTGAACGGACACAGGTAACACTCATCTTCTGCAATTTACAGCACAGGCTTATAAAAAATAAATAGCTGATTTAAGATGCAAGTTAATAGACGCTAATTCAAATGAATGAGATTACGCTTTGCCCACTTACACACCCCAACATCTCAGTTCCTCCTGACATGGTTTTATAGGCTTAAAAAGGGAAAGCGCTAGATGTCAGGATTACTTTATTGAGGTGTAATCCAGCTCACATACATAAGAATCAGAAGACTGTGATGTCAGATTAGGGCGTGGTTTGTGAATCTGGATAGAGCCAGATTAGTGTGAGGTATATGAGGTGGGTGGAGTTATATTCGATTAATGAGAGGTTTATGGGATGAGGCGGTGTCAGATTAATCAGATTTTTATTTTTTTTTAAAGCAGGATGGAATTAGAATAGCTCAGGGTTTTTGGGTGGTTTTAAACGTTTGCTGTAAGAATGAGGCCAGAGTACGAGAGGGATTTCATGTTACTTGAATTATGTATTATGATTAGAGCACAATTACCCTGTTCATTTTGTGCCTGCAAAAAGCTTCATGAAGTTAAATAGAGCCATAGAAGATTTATTGGATTTTTTGGTGTTTAAGAATGAAAATCGCCCACACAATTACACGAAATCTTCCTTATTTGTTTTTCTCTCAGGGACGTGGTGTTGAAGTTGTTGCAGTTTGAAGCCTCTACTAATGTGGCAGACAGTAAGGGATGTTTTCCTCTGCATCTGGCCGCTTGGAGAGGTGACGTGGACATAGTCCAGATACTGATCCACCACGGGCCGTCCCACAGCAGAGTTAATGAGCAGGTACGCACACACTTACCCCTCAGTGTACTATTGCATAGCATACTAACTTTGGCAATATAATGCAAGTCAGTTACAAAAAATTGAAATGGACTTTAACGCACATCACTATTCATGTGGTGAACAGTTAATCTGTGTGATGTTTGTCTTAGTGATCTTTATTATCTTCATCGTTTCACAATCGCCATAGTAAGCTTCATATGGGCTTTATGGTTTGCTATGATTACATGGAGGGAAATTAGTAAAAAAAAAATGTAGCTATAATAAAAGATTCATATGTAACAGTGTTAAGTCATTTAGAAATTAAGTACATTAATGTTAAGTGATTTATGCTAATACTTTACCATAAGTTCCCATCCATTAGGTAATGTTAGTTCATGCATCAACTAACATTAGTTACAGTAATTTAGAGTAGTTAGGGTAATATTAGTAGGTATTTGTTTTTGGACTTATGTGGACTTGCCTCAATGGGTGAGCTGAATTTTCTTATGAGTTAGTTGGGCGGTTGCTAAGGGATTTTGTGCGGTTGCTAGGAGGTTCCTTGCATGACCAGCCCCAAATCTGTGAAAATGGGTTGTTTTTAGGTACGACTTGGGTGTCTTCAGTGAAGACAATGGGTTATTTTCGAATATTTGACATGAGTAGGGCATTTGAAATCCATTTTATTTTTTTTCCAAAATTATTATTTTTTTCATTAAAATCTTTCTATATTTGTATTTTTTTCCCGTTTACATTTTTCTGTAATTTTTTTAAAATGATTACATTACATTTTATGAATTTAAAAAAACATGCATAATCAATTCAAATCACGAAGTCTAATTTAACATTAATTTATTAAAAGATTAACAAAAATTACATTTTGGGGGCATGTAAAATATGTATTTTAATTTTCTCACGTTATTTGTTACCTAATTCTGTTCAAGCAAATCTGATTATTTGAATGCATAAAACAGCTTTATTTATTAACATTTATTTTACAGTAACTCTATGAAAGTGTTTTTTGCTTAGAAATTCTGTATTGTTCTCTCTTGGCAAATGTTAGTTTGCCTGGTTATCAAATGAGCATAAAACATTAATTTGATTTATTTAAAAGAAAATGAAAGTTCAACAAATGGGTATAGTATTAAAAAAAAAAGAAAAGTTGTAATCATTACTGTAGTTTTAAAAGCAGTTACATACATTCTGCTGCACCACAATAGTGTATTTCTGACAAATTCTTGCAACGTTTATTTTGCCGGGTTGCCGGGAGTATACAGTATGATATGATTATAGTTTTGCTCAAATGAAATGACACAATGCTCATGAAGTAACTCTCAGAGCAGTTCTGGATAGGGTTGTGCAATTAATCCAAGTATAGTCTAAATTTTTAATTTTGGCTTTTTTGATTTCTATCTGCGTTTTCTGCAATTATATGCCCCTAGATAAAAACGGGACATCTGAAAAGTTATTGCACACCTTTTCTCAACAAACTGCCTGAGGTTAACACTATCCATGTCTGAAATAATTGCAAATGAGCTGAAATTTAATAACAATAACAAGCACTAGTATTGAGTGCTAATGAGTACTTTACACTAGTCTGCTGCTAATAGTACACATTTACAAACGCTTAAAACACACAGTCCCCGTGTATTCGACCAGGCTCACACATACACGCTCTTGACAGGTTTTTAACAGTTTTGAGACCCCTTCCTCGCATCTCAGCGTGTTGATGGGCTGATGGAGGGTTTGTTGAGCAGAATCAGAGCAGCTCTGTGAAAGGCCTGTATTTACCTGCAGTTGAAATGCTGTCTCACTGCAGCTGCCATCTGCCTCACTTTTAATGACCACACCAGCCGGAGAAACAATTACGTCCAATCTTCAGCCCTCCTCAACTCACTAAACCATCAGCTTGATGGATAGACCTTCACCGCCGGCATGAGTGCGTTCTGGAGAGACAAAGACAGTGTACGTCAGTCTGTTAGTAATGATTAGGGCCTGTTTTTGAGTTTTCAGGTTGATTGGAATTGGCTCGAAATGTTGCATTCAACTAAATTTTAGGAAGTTAATTAGATTGGGCCTTCTCGACTCCTTTATGAATGCTGCGTAATCTAGAACGATAAAAATGTTACTTGCAACGGACACTTTATGAGCAATAAGCGATGCAATAGTGATGATACGATACCTGGACACACACACAGTTGGAGGCACGGACTTTATGGCGCGTATTACACTGCAGTGTGGGATGCGGAGCTCTTTATGACTTGGACATTACTCATATCCGTATATAAAATTCATATATTTCGTGTCAGAGGGTATGCTATTATTTCAGCACGGCTGTATAGAGGCTGTTTATAGCCCCATCATTTAAAGCTAGTGTTTTATCGTTTTTATGCTGACACAAACACACACAAGGGTTGTAAACCCTCCAATAAGGAATGTCGAGATTTTGGAGTGTGTGTCTGTAGAGTCTATGTATGAATATTCGTTTGAGCCTCTGTGTTGTCCAGGTTTGTAAATGCGCTAAGAGAGCTTCCATTTATCATTTTTTTAATCTGAAAGGACATAAAAATCAATCTGAACGCTCAACGTGTGCCGTGAAGATCTGCGGCAAACGTCTGCAGGTGATTTGTCACTCAGCGATCTGCATCTTCACAGAAAAGAACATGACAGCCTGTGACAGGCCTATTTTACAGCGTATGACCATATATTAAGGGAAGTCTCTGCTAATTTACTTGAGGAGCGCTTACTTATATCACTGAGCTAAGTGAACTAGGACAGGTCACCCAAAAATAAAAGTTCTTTCGGCATTTAATTGCTGTCATGTCTCTCCAAGTACTTATTTCTTTGTCTCTTCGAACACAAAAGGTACATTTCTATGTTATTAATACCTGATTTTTGTTTTGTTTGAAGATGTAAAAAAAGAAGCTGTTGGTGTCCATTTGTGGATTGACGTTAGATTTATTGACCAGTTACAGAGAGCTGAAAGCTGCTTGACTCTAATGAAATGGAATGAGAAAAGCATCTTTGTGACTGTGTGTTTATTATACTACGGGAACGAATCTGTCCACAGAGGTGAGCCAAAACTGATGAAACCTTAGTGTGGGACATTTAGGGATGTCCTTATTTGGAAAAATAAGTTAAATTAGGGTATCGATATTCTGTAGCAGTTAGATACAGTTTATGTTAAAGCTATTAGGGTATTTAATACATACTATTGTTCAAAGGTTTTGGGTTACTAATATTTCTTTCTCTCATGCTCACTAAAGCTGCATATATTTAATGAAATATGTAGTAGAAATAGTAATTTTGTAAAATATTAGAAGATATTAAAATAACTAGTGCTGTCAAATTATTCATTGCAATCACTTACAAAATAAAAGTTTTTGTTTACATAAAAGGAATGTGTACTGTGTATATTTATTATGTATATATACAATATATAAACACATGCATGTGTGTATTTAATAAATATTTTATGTCTATATATTAACTATATTTATATATAGTATATTTATATATTTGTGTATGATAATTAGGGGTGGGCATAGATTAATTTTTTTAATCTAGATTAATCTAGATTAATTTTCAAATTAATCTAGATTAATCTA
>JAUMHR010000047.1:8955335-8966058 GCA_032361145.1 Enteromius fasciolatus | reverse complement strand
AATGTCAGCATCAATGCATTTCTTCCATTATATGATGTATTTCCAGGTCAAACACAATATTAAATAACGGAAAATGTGCACGATTTTATTGTATCCTATTGGAATTCATTGGATTGTGAAGCATTTTATAAAAATGTATATATTTAATACTATTATTACTACTGCTAAAAATAATAATAATAGCATTCTTCTTAGTAATATTATTATGAAAAATAAATAATATGAATGATAATAATTATAATTTAGAAATATAATAAAATAAATGTATGAATATTTTTTGCACTTCTCACAATCTAATAATTTTACTTTGGATACTATAATAATAATAATAAATAATAATTCTATAAATTCTTATTCTTATAAATGCTTATTTTATTAAATAACTATAAATATGTATAAATGCTTCTTATATTATATTATATTACGTTACGTTACGTTACTGAATGTCTTGCTCTTACCAGCTGGATGTATGCAGTAATTGTTACAATCTGTATTGTTAAAAGCTCTAAATAAATAAAAGTGACTTGACTAGTAATCCAGAAGACCCTGGTTAGATGGTTCATGTGTATTTAATTATGTTTCGACAGTGGACACTGCCCCTCCATGAGTTATCCCCAGTGAAAAATAAATATACTGAAATGTATTTGAAATACATTTTTTCATGTTAAGTGTATTGCAAATACTGTACGTTTACATATTGTTGTACTTTTTGTAACAAAAACCCTGCAGTTGTTATATTAGCTTACTAAAGTCTGCTAAACTGGAACAACTAATTTTGTACTTAAAGTGCTTTAATTATGCTGAAGTTTTGCTGAAGTCCAACTAAAGTACATTTGGTTGTGCTAAAGTGGAACTACTGCAAGTTTACTTTAATAAATTGCCAAACCAGTATGTTAATAGTTTTAACCTAGACTTAAACTACACTGAAATAAATGCATTTTTAATATGTTACATTTTCACTGGAGATATTCCAGCACATTATATCATAGTGTATTATAAATATTCACAAAACAGCTGCCCAGGCGTTATTATTAGACTAATAAGAACACAGGGCCCGAGGGCACCCCCTTCTCTCGTTGGTAGTGTAGGTAGATGGGTGTAGTGATGGGATGCCGCAGTTCTTTCCTCTGGCATCATTCCTGCGGTAAGGGTTAGGGTTGTCGTGGAAACAGCTTTAGCCTTACCCAGAGAGGTTGGTGAGTCACCTGCAAGTTGTCATGGAGACGCAGTGAGCCGTGTTGCCTGTAGGCCAGTGATTCACACCTGATGCAGCCGCAGTCACTGTTTATCTCGCAGACGACTCTATTAATGTAGCAGCACAGTTCTGCGGGACTTCACTTCATCTGTGTGTGTATGTGTGTGTGTTTTATGAAACTATTTCCTGTGTTACTGTTCTGTAGCCCTCTGTTGGTGCTTGTGCGGATGTTTGCGTGAACATTTGTGGATTTTGACCAGCTCTATTTTTGGCCTCTCGATATCTCCACAAGCATGAAATCACAGCTTGCAGGACACTTTTTCTCTGCCTGATTATAGTCAACACTGCAGAAAAAGCACAGGACCAATCAAAACACCCGCACCGGTATATCCGGGAGTAAATAGAGATGCTTGCACATCACCGTTGTGACGGGATAATCACCGTGTTGGGTTGAATGAATTCATGGTCTCCAAGGACAAATTTTCAAAGTGCATTTCGATACCATGTTGCCTAAAGGCAAAGCTTACTGTTTTTCACATTTCTGTCATTATTAAATGTGCAAGTGATAAGAGAAACAGAAATATGTGCTCATAGTTCACCTCTCTAGGTCATGTCCTGTGTGAGTCTGTACAAGAATGTTAACCATGACTGGTAAGTAATGACTTGCAACCAACAAAGCGGTTGTGAAATGTTCGGTAAGACTAAAGCAATACGTGTTTAAAATGAGGATGATTGCGAAAGTTGACTTTTACACGCAACCTGGAGACTAGTTCACTGGCTGTTGTCCTTTAGGAGTCATCTTGGTAACAATTTCCACCCAGCTTTTGCAGCAATATTGTGTTATGTTGCACGATCAGACTGACTTTGTGGGATTTGCTGAGGATTTATTAAGTGACAGCTTGTCAAAAACAGGATTTAGGTGGAAGGAATCAAGACGTGGCTCAGCATAAGTCCTGTTTCATCTGCTTTGGTGTGTCTTTTCCTGTTTATTTGTCTCTTCTGTGTCCCTGTCTTCTGTCTGTCCCCTCTTTTTATTCTTCCTCTTTTTTTTTTTTTCTTAAATGAGCAAATCGTACTCAATTACGGTCACATGTGATGAGCCTAATGTAAAAATGTGGCCTGAGATTACAGTAGTTCAGCTGTCTCCAGTCTCTCTTATCCTATATTAACATACCTTAGGATCATATGTATGTGTTGTTCTTTTAAGCACTTATCCAAATATGTACAAAATAATTGCTGGTGTGAAAGAAGACAAAGTGGGTATGAATATTAACAGTACTTTGTTGTGGCTGGGTGAGTGATCAGAAACAGCAGCTCTTAAAGCAGCCAAAATAACATCATAACCCAGCTGCTGTGGTCTCTTCTAAACAGAGAACAAAAGAAATAGAGGCAATCAATAACTTTTGTTACTTTATTTACTAATATTTAATTTAGAATTTAGTGTTTGATAAGTTTTTTCAACTTCTGTATATTTTCTACTTGCTAAATGGCACATGTAAATATGACATTTATTATATTGGGTTGATATGAACAATCTTTTTAAGTTCACTTAAATTAAAAGTTGTTCGCTTTAAAGTACAATTAGTAGTCAAAGTTGAAATATTAGGGGGGGGAAACAACTTTATGTTGTTTCTACATTAATTTGTATATTATAAAATTATTGCAATAAAAGTATATATAAAAATATATATACACCATATATATATATATATATACACACACACCATATACATTAATTAATATCACTTAATTAATATTCATTAAAAAATGTGTATGTCTCATAATATTTAATTCAACATTATTTTATTTTATTTTTATGTACTGTAATTTATTTAATTCTAATCAGAAATGTTTTGGGGTGAATACAGACATGGACATACAATAAAAATAAATGTAAAATAAATTCCATTTATACATACATATATTACCTTATTCAATATTGAATTATTATTTTATTTTAATTACTTTTATATTAGTTGGAAATACCAACGGGTCCAGTCAGGGTGTCTATCAGTCTAAAATGTACAAGAATACCTGGCAGTTGCATCATTAAATTTGGTAGTGGTGCCACCAAAACTGCACATAAAAATATGTTTGGATATCCATATTTCTGTGCAGCTAGAGTAACGGCCTGCTAATCTTTAGCATCTGATTCTGAAGAGTCTTGGTGTTCCCTTGGCTTCTACATGCCTCATTTCTCCCTTAGTACCACAGCTCAGAGAGGTTAATGGCTAATGGCTGAAAGAGTAAAACACAAGTCGAGTTCATCCCTGGCTTCCTGCCCATTACCAACAGGGTCAAGCCCCACTGAGCTTCCTACCGTAGTCACAGATCCGCCCGCTGTTATTGCAAAAACAGCTGTGAGCAGTTTTGACAGTCACACTCTTTTCCACCAGCTCCGTTTGGATCTCTCTTTCTCACTTGCACTCATATGATCCCCCCCCCCAGCGAGGACGAATGTTTTGATCCACCACGTACATTGATGGGACTCTGACAGGCGTCAATAAAGAAAGTACAAATGTAAGCATGTGTGTCAGCGACAATCAAGTCTGCCATTTTGTTTCAATTATTAACACCGCTCAGTTTAGTGGTTCATGAATATTCCGTCATCATTTGCATACTAGAGGACCCGAGCTCGTCAGTATTCATGACACTGGTGTCTGAAGGGAAGAAATGAGCCGTGTGTTGAAGTGTGTGTCCGTGAGGACCCAAACTGACTTAATGGTATTTCTGTAATTTATTAGTCTGCTTAGCATTCACCATGAATGCAGAATGTAATTTTATCATGTAGTATTGGTATGTAAGGCTGACATATGCTGAAATATTCATAAAAGAGTGTGTCTATAAGCCACAGTGGTGAGTTTATTGTGAAACATTCTAAGGTTTCAAAGACAGGAACAAACAACATCAAGCATGATTTGTGATTACCCAAGGCCTCTTTAAATGGTTTTAAAGCCTGTGGGGTTTCCATTGTCTTTCCCAGACATGCATTTAGCTAGCTAGCTAAATGAGGATATACCATAGTCATCTGGTGTTTTTATATAAAGTAAATATAACTTATTTAGCCACCTTTAAGTTGTTCTAAATATGCATTAAAACCCAAATATACATTGTTCCTTTTAACACAAAGTGAAATTTTGATGAATATCCTGGCTCTTTTCAGTATAATAGAAGTGAATGAGGACTGCATGGGACTGACAAACCCCAGAAAAATGTTGCTAAAACTAAACTTCAATTAAAAATGTTTTTTTGGTAATTGAAATAAAATATACATATTAAATGAAAAGTTAAGGAATGAAAATTTGACGTACTAAAATGCCTAAAGCTAAAACTGCTATAAAAGCAAACTGAAGCTAAATAAATTAAAAAAAAAAAAAAATATATATATATATATATATATATATATATATATTAATGAATAAAAAAATAATATATAAATAACACTAAAATATCACTGCTCAAGTCATAAAGTTGGCTCGAGAAAGCCAACTTACTGAAATGCTATTTAAACTGCTTCTTCTTCTTCTGAGACTAAAATTTCTGATTGCTACTCCTCCTAGAGCTTTAACTCCAGATCTCATGCTATAATCATGCTAACACACCAGGCTAGTAACATTCTAATCATACTAGAAACATGCTAAACATGCTAGTAGCATGCTGATCATGGTAGTCATGGTAGTCAGTTAATCATGCTAGAAACATGTTAGCAACATGTTAGTAACTTGCTAATCATGCTAGCAATATGCAAGTAACTTGCAAATATTGCTAGAAACATGCTAATAACATGTTAGCAACATGTTAGTAACTTGCTAGCAACATGCTAATCATCTACAGTATCTGACCTTATAATCTATTTCTAACTTTTGAACAGACTGAAAACGTCAAACTTCAACTTTTTAAACCTAAACTGTTTTAACTTTTTTTAACTTTCACCTCCTGCTTTCTCAAGCCAACTTCAAACTTTACTTGTCTAGTTATTTATTTAAAATCCTAGCTCTCTTGACTTTTTTTCTCAGAATTGTGAGTTATAAAGTTGCAATTGAGTAATAAAATCAGGATTGTGAGAAACAAACAATTGTGACTTTTTTCCCCTCAGAATTGTGAAATATAAACTCGTCATTGAGTTATGAAGTTCAAGAATTGGTATTGGTCAAGAAAAACTCAAAATTGTGGAAGAATTTGTGAGTTTGTTTTGGATTGTGACTTTTTTTCCACAGAATTTCAAGTTCACATTTACAACTTTATTTTTCACAGTTGCAAGTTTATATCCCACTATTTTAACTTGATAACTTTTAATTGCGAGTTTATATCTCTTAATTCTGACTTCATATTTAAGAATTATTAAAAAATACATTTTTTGAATCTGGAAAGCTATGATTCTACATTATTCAGTATTCAAAATGTTTGTTTGTGTTCAGTGGAATACAGGGGAAAATTATGCTTTTCGCTTGAAGTCTCTAGTGTTTTGACTATGGCAAATCTTGTTGCTCATCTCCTGCCTTTTAGTTGGCGATCAATTGATTTGAAAAACAGAAGGAAAAGAAAATGAGGAGGGTGTTGAATAAATGAATGCAGCTTGGATTTGTCTCAGATTTTGTCCGCATGAATGCTGTAGGGCTTATTGACTCACTTGGTAGTCACTCGTTTAGAGCTAACATAATCATGCCATACTGTTTTCTGCATTCCTTCATGCGGGACTGGAGAAACAGAGATTCCACCAAAGGGATGAAGTTACCATTTCTGAACAGCATTGCTTTCACACAGTATGAGCTGTGTGTGATTGATGGAAAAGGTTTTTCTCAGTAATTTGGTGAAGGTGTACGATGTAACCCAACCTTCACCTCGTTCTGCTCTCTTCTTTCTCTCTTTCTCTGTTTCATCCCTCATTCACAGAGAGTGATCCCACTCTAGGGAGATCTGCTCAGATGATAATGCGATCCCGCTCCTACACTACGGTGTGTGTGAATGTATATACAGTACACATGCTATTTTCAGAATATGTGTCTTGAAACCAAAATGCACAAACACACAGCGTGCAATAGTGATCTGAGGGATGAGATCTTGTTACTAACATTAATTATATTATATTGGTAATATTGGTAATTTTTCTCGTAGGATTGAGAACAATAAAACAGAAATTATGACTGTGTACAAGGCATGCTTCCCTTAAAAAGTAGCGGTACGGTGATGTTGGTATAGTTTGTTGGTGTTGGCTGTAGTTTATTGCTATCTGATGGAATATATTGGTGTTGGTTGTAGTTTATTTATATTGATGGAGTATGTTGGTGTTGGTTGGAGTTTATTTCTATAGATGGAGTATGTTTGTGGTGTTAGAGTTTATTGCTATTTGGTTGAGTATGTTGGTGTTGGTTAGATGTTCTTGCTATCTGATTAAGTATATTGGTGTTGGTTGGAGGTTATTGCTATCTGATGGAGTATGTTGGTGTTGGCTGAAGTTTATTTCTATAGATGGAGTATGTAGGTGTTGGTTGGATGTTCTTGCTATCTGATGGAGTATGTTGGTGTTGGTTGGAGTTTATTTCTATAGATGGAGTATGTTGGTTGAAGTTTATTTCTATAGATGGAGTATGTAGGTGTTGGTTGGATGTTCTTGCTATTTGATGGAGTGTGTTGGTTGGAGTTTATTTCTATAGATGGAGTATGTTGGTGTTGGTTGGAGTTTATTTCTATAGATAAAGTATGTTGGTGTTGGTTGGATGCTATTGCTATCTCATGGAGTATGTTGGTGTTGGTTGGAGTTTATTTCTATAGATGGAGTATGTTGGTGTTGGTTGGATGTTCTTGGTATCTGATGGAGTATGTTGGTGTTGGTTGGAGTTTATTTCTATAGATGGAGTATGTTGGTGTTGGTTGGATGTTATTGCTATCTCATGGAGTATGTTGGTGTTGGTTGGAGTTTATTTCTATAGATGGAGTATGTTGGTGTTGGTTGGATGTTCTTGGTATCTGATGGAGTATGTTGGTGTTGGTTGGAGTTTATTTCTATAGATGGAGTATGTTGGTGTTGGTTGGATGTTATTGCTATCTCATGGAGTATGTTGGTGTTGGTTGGAGTTTATTTCTATAGATGGAGTGTGTTGGTGTTGGTTGGATGTTCTTGCTATCTGATTGAGTATGTTGGTGTTGGTTGGAGTTTATTGCTATCTGATGGAGTATGTTGGTGTCGTTTGGAGGTTATTGCTATCTGATAGTGTTTGTTGGAGTTTCTTGCTATCTGATTGAGTATGTTGGTGTCGGTTGGAGGTTATTGCTGTCTGATAGAGTGTAATAAAACCTTTCACCTCTGTGTGTCGTACTAGATTTTAATGTGTTAAAGGTAAGGGTGCAAAGGTTCTGGGTTAAATGCTTATTGTTCAGCCTTCAGAGTCTTTTTCAGCTGTTGCTGGAAGTTCTTTCATTGAAATTTCTGCTTCATTTAGTTTTCCTCAGAAAGCCCCTTTGCTTCCCGTAAGAACTGTACCACTTCTGGCCAGTGACTTTAGAATCGATGGCGATAATTCATTTTTCTTCCCATTTCTTCAGGCTCATTGTTTATAATGTAGGAATAATGTGGTTTAAATTTCACAGTGTAGTATCTCTCTGTTTTTTGTCTCACTGAAGGCCACTTCTCACATGTGTCGGTCAGTGATGCAGAGCGAGGTAACCATGGTGACGACTCTACAGGCCTAACTCCTGACTGCTCGCCTCCTTCACCTGATACGGCCCTGAGGAACATCGAGAGAGTCATCCGCCCCCAGGTACACACACACAAGCAGGAACACACATGCACACACAGTCTATTATGTTGTTCTGCTCTCAAGGTTAATGGTGCTCTTTTAGATAAAACATAGTCTGGCTGTAACTATCGCAGCATCTGTGTGTGGGAGTCATACACACACACACACAAAAGCAGTACTGTCTTACATCTATGCTAAGATACTGAACATTCTTCATCTTAATTATACGGCTATTATAAATATGCACATGCCCGACGGGCGGATTCTCTTCATGCTTTGATATGCAATTGTCCCAAGCTGCCCTCATTTTTACTCTTTCTTCAAACTTGAGGGTTTTTATTTGATTAGTATCAATTACAGTATAGTAAGATCAAGCTTTAGTGTTTCCAAAAGGTGCCTGGACAATTAACAAAATGTACAGTGTAAAGCTGTAAATAAAACCTAATTCTGTTAGTATTAATTATTTATAATTCTAAATTACAAAATATATAATGTTTAAAATCTACATGTTTAATTTAAAGCATTACTTGCAGTTTATTTGTAATTATTTCTGAAATTTGCAAACAATTTCTAATTGAAAATTCATCCTGCAAAATATGTTTTTTCAGTGTATAGAAAATAATTCACTAACAATGTGCCACGATTCATGTGCATAAAAGAAATGATATGGATATATTATGTAACAGCACAAATACTTGCTGGAAAGCTGATGAATTCACTTTAAGTGGCGCAGTTGTCTTTATCCATTTTATCAGCATTTGATGAATTACTGTTGCCAGTAATAAAAAATAAAAATACTCAGTCGTGTTTACTGCCTGCTTTCTGTGTGCGGCAATAGTGACACGTTATTTATGAGAGTAGCACTGACCTTTGCAAATCAGGCTCTATCTGGTGCTGTAACAGTGCAGAGAGGGCCTGATTAAACTGGATTGCAGGCGGTTATTGAATAAGTAATACCAATTGGGACCAGATAATATGGCTCTGAATAGGCAAATGAGTTCTGAGAAGAGCTCCGGCATCATTTGTTTACAGATGCCACTTGGATAGATATTTCATATTTAATGCACGTGAAATTCATATGTTTGTAACTGTGTCTTAGGTTATCTATTTGTGTACGATGTTGTCTCTTTCCTGCAAAGTCTCTTTCTCTCTATTGGTTTCCTGGCTGTGTTTGTGACTTATTATTCTCTTAGAAGAGTGTGAATGGGCCCTTTTTTCATCCCCGTCAGAGTGCTCAGTGCATCCTATCAGAGTGATGTTTGTCCTCTTTTCAGTCAACCACAATCCCTCGTTTATCTGCGCTGGCCCTCTTTCGGGTCGTGTTGTCTGCATGCTGAGCGCCCACAGGATTAGAAAGAGACACAACGGTGCATGTTCTCCCCCACTGTCTTCAACAACAAACTCCACAATGCTCCAGTTGGGCGAATGATGTGTGCAGTGCACTTTCCTAAAGATTGATTTCATTTTTTTCTTCATTTCAAACTGTGCTTTAGTGCTGCTAAGTGCAGTCTGTCTTCAACTGGTGGTGAATAAGTCACACGTGACTATCTCTTACTTTTTTATGCCTTTTTATTTGTCTTTATCTTTTCTGCAAAAAAC
Source organism: Enteromius fasciolatus (assembly GCA_032361145.1). Taxonomy (NCBI): domain Eukaryota; kingdom Metazoa; phylum Chordata; class Actinopteri; order Cypriniformes; family Cyprinidae; genus Enteromius; species Enteromius fasciolatus. The sequence goes on along the minus strand of JAUMHR010000047.1, from coordinate 8,956,527 downwards.
AAATGCTAATGTACAACCAGATGGTCATTATCGCAAAATAGAGACTGCCGCCAAACTATGTATGCAGATGTATAAATCTGATTTCTGATTAAATGTGGGTATAAAACATGGCATCAAAACTCTCCGTGCATGACATGGCAGTCTTGAGCGGACAGATATGATTTATTAGCTAAATCATCAAACAGCACTCACGTTCACAGAAGTGGACTTCCATCAGAGATGACGAGGGCTCCTACCCACAGATGGTACAATTGAGCTCCTCTTTTGCTCTGTGCACAAAGAGTCTGGTCACGTCTGGTAATCATAAGCTCTTTGGCCCATCCAGGTGTGCCTCTTCTTCCCCTGGGAGAAAGGAAGAGACTGATGAGGAGTCATTTGCCTCTTGCTGCATTTAAATCTCAACATAAGGCACCATTGATGAAGTGTCTGTTCATTAAGAGATTTCACCTAGGGGTTATTAACCTGAGCTTGTAGACTTTAATTCCCATAAACTCCCATGGTGACTTTTTGTACTGCAAGCCGCTTAAAAATATAAACTGGCTAGAACAATGTGGCAAATATTAAGTTCTATTTTATTCTAGTCTAGTCTATTACATAATTTTTTTTAAAAAACATAGTAAGTTGCATACATAGGCAACATATTTAGACAGCATAGACATGCAGGCGTACCACCAATATTCTGTTCTGTTCTATTCAATTCTGTTCTGTTCTATTTTGTTCTGTTAATCATTTTTAGGCTGCATAGAAACAGTGATAAAATATATATTTCTTTTCCACAATTTTGTGTTCTGTTCTATTCTGCAGATAAAAGCTCTATTCTAAAACAAAGGGAGCTGCCTACCTAATGACTGCAAAATTGTTGTATTGCACTCTTTGGGTCAAAAGGCCCAATCTCAATTCTACCCCTTACCCCTACACTTTCCCCTACCCCTCAGTTTGTCGCATTCACGAGTAGGGGTAGGGGTGTCTCAATTCTCTTTTGGTTGGAGGGGTAGGGGTATGTGGAAGGGCTAGATAGCCCTCCAAACTAAGATTTTTTGGGACCTCACATTTTAAACGAAGGGCTAAGAGAAATTTCCAACATGGCTGCTTATTCGAGCAAGCAGACCCACAATTAAGTAATTTTTGCCATTAATAAGGATTTTTATGACAGTTTTTCATTATATGTATATTACCATCAGTCTTGTGTTTG